>CM032160.1:30528797-30959780 GCA_018901935.1 Pugionium cornutum | reverse complement strand
AATACTCGTGATTTGAATGCATTCATCACTTTTTTCGCTTATTATCTCAACACGATTAATCTTAAAATTTTATGGATTTGCTTAATCAATGATTCATCTAATCCATTCACTACAAAAAAATTGCGGGTTTAATTATGGCAGGATCCTTCGCTAAAGCGTTGTTATAGAGGGATAGTGACAACATTGCGTCGAACACCAATTCGATGTTAAATCGTCGACGTATTCGTCAAATTTTTTGGTAATTCAACGTTAATTTGGTGAAGATGAGGAATCGTCGGTAATCTGACGTAATGAATTCGTCTATACTGCTATGTTACATTGCGACGATGTACCAATGCATTTTTCTCCTTGTAATATTTGTCGAAAATTTGATGGAAACCTCTAAGAATTAACAACACTATTGCGGTTGAAACCTGGACTCGTTACAACATCGGTAATCTGACATTAATAAGTTACATCGGTTTTACATTGGCATTTTAGAGTTTCACAATTTTCATGGTCGCTGCAATGTCGACGGTAAGGGTTTATCAGCAATTTGTCGCTAGGTTGCATCGGATTAGTGATGAATGTGGATGTTAATATGACGTAATATAGTGAAGAATTAGCGATGATTCTTAAAATTAAAAAAAAAATTAAAATTAGAAAATTGAATTCAAATCAAATTAAATTTAAATAATTTAGTTTAAAAATAAAATTAAATTAAAAATTAAAATTCAAATAAAATGTTTTACAAATGAAAGTGAAAAACATAAATACAAATCTAATTATCTATAAATGGTTGCAAATCATCTACTACTTCTGCATATGGTGCCTCTAAAGATGCCCTTGTGAAATTTGTTTCTTCCGCTATATGATCCGCCACTGCTTTACTCGATTCAGCAAACTCGTTCCGATGTTGCAACGTCCATGCTAAGATTAGAATTTTCTACGGTTATGAGATCGAATAGATGATTATTGTCCTGGATGCATTGGGCGTTTCCCGCCAACTTATCACGCATGTCCGCAATCTCAGTGTTTGCACCATTGAGCTAGTAGAGGATTTTTAGAGAGAATGTAGAATTTTTAGAGAGAATATAAAATTTTTAGAGAGAATATAAAATTTTTAGAGAGAATATAAAATTTTTAGAGAGATAGTGAATTTTGAAGAATGAAGTGGGGTTAGAAATCTCGGCGCCTAAAAATAGATTTTGAAGAATGAAGTGGGGTTAGAAATAAATTTTAATCTTAAATTTGTGTTATTATTGGAAATTTAAATTAATGATGCTATTTTTGGAACAAAAACTTAGAAATGTGCTATTTTAGACATTTGCTCTTTAAATTTCCAATAATAGCACAAATTTGAAATAAAAATACATTAAAAACTATATTTTAATAGAAAAAACTAAACCCTAAATTGGAAAAAATGAACCCAAATATAATGTTTTAAGTTTATGTATAATTTATTTAGAATAAATAAGTGTTTTTACATAATTATTTATGCTATTTTGAGATTTTAATTTTTGGATGCTAGATTTAGAAGAAAAAGTTTTAAAAGTGCTATTTAAAGATATTACTCTATATTATAAGGTAATTGTTTAAAATAACATTTTTTAAGTTTTTGTTCCAAAAATAGCATTATTAGTTTAAATTTCTAATAATACCATAAATTTAAGATTAAAATGTATTAAAACTATATTTTAATAGAAAAAAAAATTAAACTCTAAATTGGAAAAAATGAACCCAAATATAATACTTTAAGTTTATGTATAATTTATTTAAAGTAAATAATTATTTTTACATAATTATTTGTGCTATTTTTGGGATTTTAATTTTATAATACTAGATTTAGAATAAAAAGTTAAAAAGTGCTATTTTAAAGTATTACTCTATATTATATGTACTTACTTCGTGTCTCTATTTGGAAACAAGCAAAATGTCAGTAAAAAATTCAATCCATAAAAATAATAGTTTTTTAAATTTTTGTTTCAAATATAGTATCATTAGTTTAAATTTTTAAAAATAACAAAAATTTAATATTAAAAATTTTAAAATTTTTTATTTATAATAAGAAAAATTTAAATCCTAAATTAGAAAAAACTCAAATATATTTGTAATTTATTTATGGTAAATATGTATTTTTCATAAAATAATTTTTACTATTTTGATAATTTTAAATTTAGAATACTAAATTTAGAGAGAAAAAAAAAATTTAAAAAGTGTTATTTTATGGTAGTAGAAATATCTGAATAAATTGTTGTTGTATTGATGAAAGAGTTACATCTCTATATATGTATAATGTATAATTGTAGATAACACCAAACTTAAAAATAAATTTAATTTAAAATTAGGGCAATTGATTAAAATAGCACTATTTTAAATTTTTGTTCTAAATATAACACTAGTCATTTAAATTTGGGAAATTGACTAAAATAGCACTATTTCCAGTTTTTGTTCCAAATATAGCACTAATCATTTAAATTTTCAAAAATAGCACAAATATAATATTACAATAATTAAAAACTTCTTACTAATGAAAAAAATTTAAACCCTAAATTGGGAAAAATGAATCCAAATATTATGTTTTAATTTTACATATATTTTATTTAAGATAAATAATTATTTTCACATAATAATTTGTGCTATTTTGGAATTTTAGTTTCAACTTGCTAAATTTGGAAAATAAACTCAAAATGGTGCTATTTTAAAGTAGTACTCTTTAAATTTCCAAAAATATCATAAATTTAATACTAAAATATTAAAAAAATTATTCCCAATGAAAAATATTTAAACCCTAAATTGGAAAAGTGAACCCAAACATTATGTTTTAATTTTATATATAGTTTATTTAAGGTAAATAATTATTTTCACATAATAATTTGTGCAATTTTTGGAATTTTATTTTTAATGTATTAAAATTTGAAAGATAAACTTCAAATAATGATATTTTAGGGTATTATTCTAAAAAATTACTTAATAGTTCATAACATGTACTCCAATTTCATTATTGAGTAATACCTTAGAATAGCACTATTTTAAATTTATATTCCAAATTTAGCACTCCAAAAATAAAATCCCAAAAATAGCACAAATTATTATGTCAAAATAATTATTTACTTTAAATAAACTATATATAAAATTAAAACATAATTTTGGGTTTATATTTTCTAATTTATGGTTTAATTTTTTTCATTAAGAATAAGTTTTTAATTATTTTAATATTAAATTTGTGATATTTTTGGAAATTTAAATTATTAGTGATATATAGGCCTGTCAAGCGGGTCGGACCCGCCCCGCATGACCCGTCCCGCGGCGGGTTGATGATTTTTTTTCATAAATTTTTTTTATCCACAAAACCCGCGAATCATTTTTTCTAAACCCGCACCCGCCCCACATTAATCAAGCGGGTTTGTGGGTGACCCGCAACCCGCTTCGTTTTCTAAATTTTTAAAAAATATTTAATTAAAATAAATTTTTTATAAGAAGAGAGCTCTCGAAGTGTATTTATAAATTTCGATATTACTGGACCTGATGTCACCAAGAAATGTAACAACGAAATAAATCAGAAGCAAAAACTTCTAGATTTCCTTCGCATTCTTCCATGTTTAGCCAGTCATCTCATAAAAAAAGAGTGGGACACTAGAACTCATGAACTTATTACTTATAGTTCTTATATATGAGTTATAGAAACAGAAATATGAAACTAAAGGAACAAAGAGAACAATTTAATGAAATAATGCTACAAGCGTATTAGCTAATAGAAAGTAACTTCCGTAAACCAGACACGACAAACAATAACTTCTTCTCATTTGTACTTGTGTTACAATTAACTATCGAGACTGAGAGAGAGACCAAGAGAGAGACCGAGAGAGAGACTTTGAGAGAGAGTTTGAAAGAGATACTTCGAAAGTCTAAGAGAGAGAGAGAGAGAAAACGAGAGAAACAAAAAGAAAACGAGAGAGATAGAGATAACGAGAGAGAGAAATCAAGAGACACAGAGTGAGAGAGAGAGAGAGACGCTCACCTTAGGTCGGAGGTCACCGGAAATGGTTGGAGATCGCCGGAACTAGCTGGAGGTCGCCGGAAGGTGGAGATTTTCTGAAAAAAAAAATGTTGTGCGGCTGAAGAGTGAAAAGTGAAGGTAGTAGGATTAAAAATTAGGTTATTTTACTTTTATACTCTTGGTTGGTTAAATTTGGTTTAGTTAAATTTGGTTTGGTATTAAATTGATTTAGTATTAAATTGGTATTGGTTTATGATTTAATTAAATTAAATTTTTGGTTAATTAATTTGACCCAAAATTTGTGGGTATCCGCTAACCCGTAAAAAAAAACTAAACCTGCATACGCCCCGCTAAATTAAAGGTTAGACCCGCACCCGCCCCGCATATATTTTTTTTTGTTTTCCTCGACCCGCATCCGCCCCGCCGCGGGTCAAACGGGGTGGGACCCGTGGGTTATGAATCACAATGACAGACCTAGTGATATATTTGGAACAAAAACTTGAAATAGTGATATTTTAGTCAATTTCCCATCATTATTAACCTACAAATAGTTGACCAATTTTAGATATATTTAAATACTTTCTGGTATTATTTTGCTTTATAATATCATATAAATAACAATTTTTGATTTTTTTTATTACAGATTTATATCCAAAATCCACTAAAAATTATAGTAGACAACACATAGCATTTTCTTGGATTTTGGTGGACTCAATTATGTCTTTGTGTTGATTAGGAATTATTTCTCAGTACATAATGAGGTTTCTATGAAGGAAACTTTCTTGGTGGCTTATCTTTTAGTTCTTATGATGAGAAAACTATCCCAACACATCTGCATGGTTAATGGTTTTCAAGAAAATGAAACTAATTGTCCATTTGAAATCTCTTCGACACTTACGTTAGAAAACTGTTTTTACTCATCAAAATCAAAATTTCGAAAGGAAAGAGTAATGGCAAAGTGTTGCTCTAAGTCAAAATATGTATAATATATTAGGGATAGACACCTTTAAGCTTTTTTAAGCTCATCACAAAGAAATTACTAGTTCCATATATCTTTAAGTTGTTCTAAATGACTATTTTGCGGTTTTGGCATAAAAACGTTGTTTGCAGTTTTAACGTAACAAATATTATTTTTATTATTGATAAAAAATAATATTTTCGATATGATGAAACATATTATTTTGAATTTTTGGTAAAATAATATCATTTTGCGATTTTTTTGAAAAATATCATTTTGCAAATTTGTCAAAAAAATGTTATGGTTCAGAAAAGGAAACATTTAATTAAAAATTAAGTAAAAAAATTAAAATATAATAGGATTAATCCTTTGTAGTTTAAGTGCTTTAAATCCAGCTCTAAACTGACCGTCTAATTTTTATATAATAATTCAAGATTACGGTTTACATATATTTTATCATGCCAGGTTAAGTTAAAAAATTTAAACCTTTTCTAACATCTCTACTATTAGGGATTGGTTTGATATAAATATGCCAAACCACATCTCTATTGTTAATAAAAGTAAGGCCAATGTCTCTATATAGGGATTTGTTTGATATATTATACTCATTGCAAAAATGGATGTAATTTTAGGAAAACCCTAAGCGTATAAAAAATGATGGTTCTTTGCATTGCTAGATGCATGTCAACTGCTACAATTGTTATGAGAAATGTTGTTTATATACATAGAATAAAAATAGGTACAAGAAATGCCAAATTAAATAAATAGACTTATTCAATATTTCAAAATAATATGAATATGTATCATATCTTATCTTACGTACTTACTTACTTGATCCTCTATACTTCTAACGAAAATGTGCCAAAATGATGTTTTTATATATTTGCCTAAATTTACGATATGAGATTTAAATAAACCGATAGTTCAAAAATATATGTATATATACATATAAATTTATTTATATATTATTATTTTTAATATATTATTTGATAAATATTTTTAAAAAATAATTCATTCTAACTATTTATTAATAAAAATATCATGATAACCTATAATTATCACAATAATCATTAGTACAATAAATTTTAAATAAATATATAAATATATTTAAGTTATTAAAATAATTATAATATATCATTGTTATTAATTTGGTTAAATACTCAATATATTTTATTAAATTAATCAAAAAATATTATTATACTTATAAAAAATAATTATTTTTATTTTTTTAATTTACATATATAAAAATTAGTATTGAAAATTTAAATAAAAATTAAAATTATATAAATAATTAATATAAATTTACTAATAAATAATATTATTTAATTTATAAATATTTTTTTCTAGTTGTATGAATCTAGTAACATTATTATTTAGGAAAGAATGGACCCGTCCCAAACACGTTCTGTTAAAATTATATTAATATTATTATTGATGAATATTATATAGAATTGTGCACATTTTTCTAAGTCTTATGCACATTTTTCTAAGTCTTATGCACATTTTTCTAAGTCTCTGTTTTAACCTAGACTAAAATTCCAATTATTAGACACACCAATCCTAACTAACTTCATTATTAGATATTGACTATTATGGACAAGTGGCCAATCTCGAACAAATTTGTATTTTTTTTTTCCAAAAAGATGTCATACTAACTAGAGTTAAATTTAGTGAAATTTGGGGGAATAACAAAAAAATAATAGTATATTTAACCGAACAAACAATAAAAAATTTGTTCATTGTTCATATAATAGAAACCCAATTTTACCTCTACTTTTACTCTCATGGTAACTGACACCCTCTCATATAGATGTTAGTATGTCAAATCAGATCAATTTCTTTTATATAATATTTAGAGAGAATATTTGGACAGAGAAATTTCCACACTTTCTCTTTTATTTCTTTTCTCTCTTTTCAACCCACACGATCTTTCATTTCTTTTTCTCATCCTAAAATCTAAAAAAACATATTCTTTTTTTTGGTAGATTTTGTTAGAATTTATGGTGACCGGCGATAACGAAACAATATATATAATTTTATCATTCATTTTTGTATATACACATGCATGACAGTATATTATCCACATATTTGAAATTATATACGATTTTTGTGTTTAGAATAGTTTTATTTGTGATTTTTGTGATTTTGATTCACCGATTTAGTAGTTATATGAGATTATGACTGTATAATATTTTTTTGTAACATTTGTTACTATTCCGGTTGGATTATCGGTAATTTTTTTACTTACATTTAGTGATTTGTGTTGGGTTCACCGATTTTCTCCTCGAATGTAACTTCGATCAACCGTTTTTTTGAAATTTTGGTATTGTTTCCTTTTGTTTTTTCCATTATGGATTGGTATGAAATCGGATTTTAATTTGTCCACGGGATTGCATGTAAAATATTTTTGTTTTAAAACTTTATTTTTCAGATTTCCAATTCAATAATTAATTTTGAGTTTTACTCTAGTTTACGATCTAAATCATATGTTATACATCGTTTACTGTTTTTCACTTTTTTATTCTGTTAATCGAAATCTCGTCATGTACCACGTAATGGTTTAGTTACCAATTTGGTTCTCTAACAATCTAACTTGATTCTTCAATCTGTATGTTCTAAATTATTGTTCAATTATAACTTTAACCGCTATTTATTTGTTAGGTCACAATTGCAAGATTTGTAACAGCTTATATTCAGTTTTTTGTCATCCCAAGCGTTGTTAGCTGATAAAAGTTTTTTTTAAAGACAATGCAAAGTTCGACGAAGAAGAGTTTGGTTGGTAAAAAGATGAAAAAGATGAAATGTGTCTATTATCTTTAAACTGATTTTTAGAGATTTATCAACACGATTATCATGTATCTTGTATAATTAAAATATTTTTTAACATTTATCATTGTTATTATACATATATCACAGATTAAATCATAATACATTTGTTATATCTACAAATTCGAAATATCTTTGATAATTCAAAAACAAAGTTGATATATAATGCATATGTTCCAATATCAAAATAAGAGTTAATATTTAACAATGATATTATACATATACAAGTATAATCCATTAATGAGAAAGTTGATGAATTAGATATAAAATTTTTGTTGATCGAATGACAAACATATAAAATCGTCAATACCGCCTCATGTATTACCATATATATTATTATTTGCATCGTTAACATAAATGTTATCACTAATACTCTTTTTAAACATTTTAAAAGAAATTGTAACATATACGCTAGTTTTTAATGCTCGTCATAATGTTTACATCCAACGGTTCAGATTATGCGTTGAGATGTGTTATAAACAGTACAATTGCAAACTGTGTAACCATCAATTAGAATTAGTCAAATTTTTGCATCAATTCAGTAGATGTTTGCGGATGTATTGGGGTAAAGCCGGAAAGCTTGCGCAAAAATGAACAGTTAAAAAAATATTTTTTTTTGTTAGTTTGTCATTTCGCAAATGTACACTCATTTCGTTATTTCACCAATTTTCCCTTAAATTTAACTTATCCATGTTACCATATTTTTCTAAATTTCCTACGTGAGATTTAAATTGAAATCTTAAAAAATTTAGTATTAATGTAGTTTCTTAGCGGTTAAACAATTTTTGTAGATCATTTTCAAATCATGTTTTCCTTATTTACTTAATGAAGTTTGATTCAAATCAAGAAAAACTTTGCTCAACATTCAAAACAACTAAATTTACTCCAAAATATTTCAAGTGAGAAAATTTCTAAATAATATAGTTTTTTTACCAATAAGATTGATGACTATATTAATTCAAAAATTGAGGTTCTACATATTGTTTCATGTGATGAAAGAGGCAAAAAGAAAAGGTATCTTCACAGTAAGATCTCGATTTTGATCGTCACATGCATTCCATGAATGTATTCTGTATAATAATCGAACTTAGATTTATCATTAGCCAAATATAATAATGTATAAGATTTTATTTTAACAAAAAAATATTAGGCTTTAGTCAATGAAAGAGTAATATCCTAAAATAGTACTATTTTAAATTATTTTCTAAATTTAGTACAATAAAACTAAAATTCCAAAAATAGCACAAATTATTATGTAAAAATAATTATTTACTTTAAATAAACTATATATAAAATTAAAACATAATGTTTGGATTCACTTTTTCTAATTTAGAATCTAAATTTTTTTATTAGAAAGAAATTTTTAATTATTTTAATATTAAATTTGTGCTTTTTTAGAAATTTAAATGACTAGTATTATATTTGGAACAAAAACTTGAAATAATACTATTTTACTCAATTGTCCTTAGTCAAATGAACTGTGAAGATAAAAAAATAGTATATATCATAGCAAAGACTGTTGAGATAGAAAGCACAGGAATAACGCTACGTGGAGGATAATGTGGAGGATAATGTGGAAGATGACGCGAAGAATGATTTATTATATTTAGTAAAATAATAATTTTAGTTTTATCATGTTTGTTTCTATTTTTATAGAAATTTTCTGAAATAACATATTTTTGAGTTTTTGTTTTACATATAACATTATTAGTTTAAATTTTTAATAATAACATAGACTAAATTAGAAAAATTGAACCCAAATATAATATCTGTTTATGTATAATTTATTTAAAATAAATAAATATTTTTATATAATTATTTATACTATTTTAAAATTTTAAATTTTAAAATATTATATTTAAAAAACAAAAAAGTTTAGAAGAAATGTTATTTAGGATATTATTCTTTTTTTTTGGTTTAAACAATTGAGACTACACAGCAATATATTTTGAAAATGTTTTATTACTGTGAAAACTCACATATATATATTATTAATTTTATTGCAATATATATTGAGACAACTATTATTACATAGAGGTAACAAAGTCAACGATTTCAACAACATCTTGAAGCAACGAGTTGGAGTTAACTCGCCTACAATTCTGCCTTATTTGGCCTTGAGTTCCTGTGAGAGGCGTAATGTTTCCCATTCTATTCATTGCCTCAACAAAAGCATCAAAGAACCTTTGTGTCCCATCGGCATATGATCTCACCAAAGGAATTGTATCAGTGGCATTAGGGCTCGAGAACAACTCTTGATCGCTTGGAATAAGTCCTTTATGCTCTCTCAAATTCACATAATATTTGTTGTCAAAAACTGTTGGTGTGCGTAGATCGAAATCCACCAATACACTTTGGTTACCGTTTTGAGGACATAATCCACGAAGTGTTTGGAGATAAGTAGTGTTGAGAGTTGGATCAGGTAAACCAGTGTTGTTAAAGTTGTATAGCCTATCCGTAATGAACTGACATTGGCTTTTACCAAACGTGTGACCACCTAACCACAAAATAGATAATACAATACGTTAGAAAAAAGATATATCAATTATGTGTTTTTGTTATTCATTCTTTTAAAAATATACTAAATTTATATTCACGTCATTACTAAAAAAATATTCGTAAATTATATAATATTATTTATTAGTAAATATAAATTTAGATATTTATATAATTTTAACTCTTATTTTTTAATATTAATTTTTGTATATTTAAATTAAAGAAATAAAAATAATTGTTTTTTATGAATTTAATAGTATTTTTTTGTTAGTTTAATAAAATATATTGATGTTATAAATAAATTAATAACAATGATATATATTGTAATTATTCTAATAATTTAAACTTATTTATATATTTATTTGAAACTAATTGTGATGATACGTTAAAATGATATTTATGTTAATAATAAATTAGGATGAGATTATTTTATTAAAATGTTATTCAAATAATATATTAGTGATTTACCGGAGAGAGCAACGAGATCCGAAGGACGGTCAAGACCAACATTTTTAAAACTAGCTTTTAGTTCTGGAAGTGTGGAGAATGGAGAAGGAAGATTTGCATTAGAGAGATCAAAAAATGCTTGCAAACTATCTCTTCTTCCCAAAGGAACTCTCCAAGAAGGACCTCCGGCCTAAAATATCCATATTTCAAATCAAATACAGATCAATTTTCATAAAGATGAGTGTAGCTGTCGAGTAGCTTACTCACATTGTTTTAATGGTATAAAGAAAAGAAGATTGGTGTCAATATAGAGAGAGTATGTATACCAAATTGACAGATTGTTGAGCTGCAATGGTAAGAAGATCAGCACATGAAACAACCCTCGGGCAAGCATTCTCCACTGCTGTTTTCATTCTATCAATCACTGGAAATCCACGAGTCGAGTTTGCGTTTGGTGCTGCATCTTTTTCTGTCCGAAACGATGTCGTGGTGTCTAACAAGATCGATGCATCACAACCCTTTTACATACCAAAACAATTCTCATCAATTCTTTTTTCCCATGTCTAATTAAACAGTTTGAGATAATTTGCCTTTTCATTCAATTAATAAAACCATTTTAAAATATTTTACAAATATATATAATCAAAAATTATATTTTAAAATAATATTTTAAAAACATTTCTTTTAAATTTAGTATTATAAATTAAAAAAATTTTCAAATAGCACAAATTATTTTTTTAAATACGTATTTATCATAAATAAATTATAAATATATTTAAAATAGGATAATTTTTTAGAATAGTACTCCGTCAAGTTTTTATTCTAATAATAATACTAATCATTTAAATTTCTAAAAATAGTACAAATTTAATACTAAAATAATCAAAAAATCTTTTCTTGATAAAAAATTTAAATCTTAAATTAGAAAAGATGAATCAAAATATTATGATTTAATTTTATGTATAGTTTTATTAAGATAAATAATGAGCAATTGACTAAAATAGCACTATTTCAAGTTTTTGTTCTAAATATAGCACTAGTCATTTAAATTTCCAAAAATAGCACAAATTTAATACTAAAATAATTGAAAACTTATTCCTAATGAAAAAAATTTAAACCCTAAATTGGAAAAAATGAACCCAAACATTATGTTTTAATTTTATATATATTTTATTTAAGGTAAATAATTATTTTTACATAATAATTTATGCTATTTTGGGAATTTTAGTTTTATTGTGCTAAATTTGGAAGATAAACTTAAAATGATGCTATTTTAGGATATTACTCATAAATAATTTCATATAATAATTTGTATTACTTTAAAAAATTTATTTTTAATGTGCTAGATTTGAATGATAAATTTAAAAAAGGTTATTTTAGGATATTACTCACTAAAATATTATATTTATATTTTTCTAATTTAAAATTTAATTTTTCTTTATTATAGATTTTTAAAATATTTTAATATTAAATTTATATTATTTTTAGAAAATTACGGATGTTACATTAGAACAAAAAAACTTTAAAAATTATTATTTTATCAACTGGCCAGTAATCAACACCAAAGTCACAAACGTAATTGGCATACACGAATATTTCTTCTATATAATATTCAACACTAAATAATCATTGATATAATTTTCTTTGAACGTGTTTGGTAAGAATATTTCTTCTAAATAATATTTATCAATAAACAATTCTGATGTTTTGGAATCATCTGTTTATATAGAATAATAATAAGTCACTTATTGACGACAAGTGCTAAGATATTCGATAGTAAAATATTAAATCTAAGTAGCTACAATTTTTTATTGATAATTTTCAGGATCAGATCTGTTAGGTCACTGACTAATATTGTGGATACTGTATCATCTAATTAACTAATGCCCACACAAAAAACAAAATTCTTATTAAATAAATTATCCAAAGCTTAGTTAAAAAAATTTACAAACCATGTGTTATAACTGATAAATTAATACGTACTTAATTTTTTTCCTGTATTAAAAAAATGTTTAAGAAACCAACTAGATTAAGACAACTAAAATTTAACTAAATAAACTACTAAATTTACACTGAGAAAAATATTTATATATTATAATTATTTATTTATTTAGTAAATATAAATTATATATATATATATATTTGATCCTTTATTTAAAATATTTTATTATTATTAATATTGATCATATAAATAAAATTTAAATTTAAATTATACAAATGAATTTAAATTGTTTATATGTTGGAACAATATTATTAAATAGGTAAAGAATTGTACACGTGATAAATATTCAATTATTCGAATTTTATATTTTGTTTGACTAATTTTTAAAATTTATAATATGTTATTTTTTATTGTGTTTGTATTTTATGTCGATATATTAGAGATTTAAATATATTATATTCTTAAATATTTATCTAATGTTAGTTTCGTAAATATTTTAGTAAATTATGTCTTATGTAATATTTATTTTAAAATGTTATGATATGTTACGTCAGCGTGATATACTTGCACGTGATTAAAATATTTTTCAATTAATATATTAGAGATATTTGCAAAAATATTTTTTATATATCTAAAAAATAGAAGAGCAAGAGTATATAAGTAGATGTCAAAAGTAATATCTTACATTAACGAAACAATCGTGGAAATGAAGACGAAGTATACTCGCGGCGATACGAGGATCCGATCTTAGCTCGTTGACAATAGTGTCTCGTACGATGTTGAAGACACTAGGACATGTATTGTCGTAGAAAGTAGGAGTAAGTTGAGCATTGGAATGAAACATAAGACATCCCAATGTTATTAGGGTTGTCCAAGTTGACAAGGAAGACAAAGAAGAGAAATGCATGGTTTTCTCCAAAGAAGAAATTTATTTGATTGGTTTTAGTGGAGAAAGATGAGGAGTTCCCATGCCACTAAGATTCCTTTTATAGATACATTGGGTCTAACTTGTTAGGCTTTCTTTCTTTTACTTTTTTTTAAAAACAATTTATATACTTTTTTTTTGTCAACAACTATATGTATATATATATAGTTTTAATATTTTAGATTTTTTAGAACCAAACATGAAAATGGAGTTGAAAACCAAAACTATTACATTGTGGGAAAACTCTCAAAAAAATCATCAACTTACCAATTTCCAGCCATTTAAATCATGAACTTTCACATAAATAATTTAAAATACTAAGATATGTTGAATTTGTATGTTAAATTTACATTTTTGTTATTGACTGAGCCAAATTAATCACATCGTTAACACACAGTTAATAAAAATAACATCGTTCATAGTTATTTTAAATTATCTTAATGTTTTAAATTATCTTAATGTTTTAAATTATCTTAATGTTTTAAATTATCTTAATGTTTTAAATTATTTTAGTGTTTTGAATTATTTTAGTGTTTTGAAATTATCCACGTGAAAAATTATGATTTGAATTGCCGAGATGCGAAAGTTCATGCATGCTTTTTTTATGACAGTTTTTCTATTGAGGAGACTTTTGTGAATCACTAACAACCGAAAGAGATAGTAGAATAGTAGTACTGTTAAATAAGTTTATTTTCCAAATTTAGCACAGTAAAACTAAAATTCCAAAATAGCATAAATTATTTGTGAAAATAATTATTTATTTTAAATAAACTATATATAAAATTAAAATATAATGTTTGGGTTCACTTTTTCCAATTTAAAGTTTAAATTTTTTTCAATAGGTAGAAGTTTTTAGTTATTTTACTATTAAATTTGTGCTAGTTTTAGAAATTTAAATGATTAGTGCTATATTTGGAATAAAAATTTGATATAGTGTTATTTTAATCAATTGTCCATTGTAAAATCGATTAGCACGCTGCAACCGGAACAACTACATTGAGAAGTCTTCCATGAGAATGAGCACGGAAGGTTTGAAAGAAATATAGGTCTGGACATTCGGATATTCGGTTTGATTTTGGTCGGCTATTTTTGGTTTGGTTTCGGTCAGCTATTTTTGGTTTGGTTTCGGTCGGCTATTTTTGGTTTGGTTTCGATCGGCTATTTTTGGTTTTGGTTTTTTCAGTTGGTAAAATTAAAGATTCATTCGGTTATTTTATATTTTGGTTTGGTTTCAATTTGGTTATACCTCGGTTTTGGTCGATTCAATTGTTAAACTTAAAAACTAAAAATAACCGAAAGTAAGCAAAAATAACTAAAAATAACCAAAAATAACCGAATAATAACCAAAAACAACCAAAAAATAACTGAAAAATAACCAAAAATAACCAAAAATTAACTGAAAATTAATCGAAATATCCAAAATATTTTTGGATAACCAAAAAATAATTTGAGTTTTGGATATTATTTTGGTTTTCGGTTCAGTTTTGGTTAATAACCAATAACCATGGTTTCCAAAATAATATCTATTCAGTTATTAATTTATAACTAAATATCAACCAAAATTTTTTTTTCAGTTCGGTTTCAATTCGCTTTATTCGATTCAGATTATTTGTTCAGGTTATGCAGTTGGAGAAGAGTGGCCCTTAACAATGGCACACCCGGGTGCCTTCAGCCTTCCTCTAGGAAATGATCAAGAGCCATCGACTAAGACTTGAAATGGATGACTAAAACTAAGATATTTGTCTGACATTTAGCATTTGGTTCCTAATGAAACATCTATTATAAACCATAAAGTTATCTTCAAATGATTTTTAGAAGTTTCAATCTGATACTATACACATAAAATCACGGACTAATTTGCGTTAGTGACAAAAGAAATGATGGAGAATTAGTGATTTGACCAAATATTGTGCGATTCGTTGTTCATTTTCTATTAATCCAATCTTATCTTTATTGGTTTTTCCTGTCTTCCATTTTTTCATTTTTTTTCTTCATCGTTTAATCATATTATAATTAAAAATGAGTAATATCCTAAAATAGCACTATTTAAAATTTTTATTCCAAATTTAACACTCTAAAGTTAAAATTTTAAAAATACCACAAATAATTTTCTAAAAATACATATTTATTATAAATATATATAAAATATTATATTTGGATTGTTTTATTTAATTTAGAGTTTAATTTTTCCTCAATAAAATAAAGTTTTAAAGTATTTTAATATTAAATTTATGCTAATTTTAGAAATTTAAATCTATATTTAGAATAAAAACTTAAAATAGTGTTATTTTTGTCGATTGTACTTAAAAAATATAAATTGTTATTAATATATGGAGATATATATATTTTTTACATATCTTATTATTATGTTGTATTTAAGAATAAGTTATAGTGTTACTGTAATTTTTTAAACCAACAAACGAATTTGATGATATGTTCACACATACTAAATAATGGGTAAAGTGTAGACACATTTGTTACTGATTTAATTGACTCTAAAATCAATAATTACCTATGAAAACTTAATTAGTATATTTAAATGAAGAATGAAAGTTTCAATTGCTATTCGAAATAATAAAAATAATAGTGACAGCTAGAAACAAATAAAGTATGTTACTCTTAAATTCAGTATGTTAGGAACATTGACCCTAAAAAATTCAATTTTTCATAGCCGGAAAAAGAGGAATATACAAATATATATATTCAAAGAAACTGCATACCTAATTTCATGACTAATTGCAGCAGTCTTTTTGGACTCTAATAATATTGATAGGTTTATGGTATTAGTAAATAAAAAATATGTATTATAATTATAGAATTTTAAAGTAATACCATAAAATAACATATTTTAAGTTTTGTTTCAAATTTAATACTTTAAAATTAAAATTTTAAATATAGCATAAATTATTTTATGAAAATAAATATTTAACATAAATAAATTACAAATATAATTAAAATATTATATTTAAATGTTTTTTTCCAATCTAGAATTTTATTTTTTTATTAAAAAAAGTTTTAAATTATTTTAATACTAAATTTGTGATATTTTGGAAATTTAAACTAATTGTGATATATTTGAAACAAAAATTTAAAATAATATTATTTTTGTCGGTTTCCCAAACTTCTATAACAATACACTAATTATTGGTTTACTATGATAATAATATAATATTTTTTCAGTATCCAGAAAAATACACCAACTAATCTTTCTTTTCTATTATACTATATCAACTTTTAAATTATATATTTAATAATATATAAAAGTACTCTTCTAAGAATTCATTTTTAATAATCAGAAAAAATAGAAAATTATATTTAAATGAAAGATTAGTATATTAAAATTAAAAAAAATTATATCATGCTATATGTATAAAATTTTAAACAAGTTTTTAGAACACTGATTTTTTGTCGAGATATTTTGAACTATTTTTAGCTGTGTGGGTATTAAATATAGTTTGATGTACGTTCAACCAAAAATAAATTGGTATTGATATAGATTGATGTAAATCGTTCATATTTTTTTTGGGTCTATCATTATATATTTTATCTTAAATTTTACATTTTTGTATAAAAATGAATATAACATAATATTTTAGGTTTATCTAATATTCTTGAATCTGAAATGTATTTTCTAAATTTTGATTTATATAATTCTAAACAGATTTTTTTAATAATTTTAAGATTTCATAAATTACCGTTGAGATTTGAAGATTTTTGAAAATGTAATCTTGAAATGAAATTTTAGATGTGTACAAGTTATATCGAGTTGTTAACTCAAACTTTGGTAGAGTTATAAAATATATTTACCAACAAAGTTATAAAATAAATTTTGTACATAATGTGTTATATGCTTTAGTGTGTGACGTTTATATCAGAACACTATTAAATGTGACACATGTTGTTAACTCTCTTTAGAAATTAGTTTAATCAAAGTTGATCACGTTTTCATATTCTTCATCCTCTTACCAACCAATATCTTATTTGTATAGATTTGCATCATCTTAAAAAAAATTTAAACACATAACGACGCATATACAACGTCCACGTTCATCTCACGGTTCTTCTCCTACCACGAACATTCTCAGTGATAACATTTGATTGCTACTCTAAAATGGACAAAAACTGAATTGAGGTACTAAAAATGAAAAACTTAATTTCGTAAAATGGAAATGTCAAAGACAGAATGGAACTCGAAACCATAAAACAAGTCATTAGCAAAGAGTTCAGGCTAACCCTTTTACATAAACCTTATGTGTTCGAAGTCTTCTAAAATTTGGTTTTCGTTTTTATAGAAATCAGGCTATTATTTTTCCGCTGATTCACGCAAAAGGGGCCGATTTCAAAAAAATTTACAAAAAAGAAAATGTTTTCGTCGAACAAGAAGCATACCTCGCCATGCATCGAAATCGAGTCCTTTTCGGTTCCGGTGCGATTTTGCCGGTTATTTGGTTGGTAGTGGAGTTTGAATCTTCTACTGATATCTCGGCAAGGATTTGGGAAAGAGGAAATAGGGAAAAAAGAACGGTTGTGTAAAAGAGAGAGAAAGAGTTGTGTAAAAGAGAGAGAAATAGTTATGGCTTGATTGGGAGAATATAAAAAAGTAAATAAAAGCATGCATTAGTTTATCTTTTTATATCACTGGTTTATTTTCCTATATATAATTATGTATTTATTCATGTATCCAGTTTTTATCTAAGATTGAAATAAGATATGATGCTTTGAAATATTTAGATAGTAGATGTAAAGTTGTATTAAAAATTTTAAAATAATGCAATGAACAATTTTGTGATTTTGCCAATTATGAGTGAAAGTTGTATCATTTATGCAAATTTCTTAATTGTAAAATTATCAAAAGTAATGAATTTAAAAACTATAAATTAACAAGAGGTTTGATGGGAATCGTACTTACGTAACTATAGATCTTAAGATTTAATTAAAAGGAAAAACTAATTTAAATTGAATATGTTAAAATCACTATGAGACTCTAGTCTCTACCAAAATTTTAGGATGATGTAAATTGCTTCATGTATATCTAGACGATAAACGTTGTTTTAAAGATTTAAGATCATAGGTTTGATATATAATTAGAGTATTACATGATACTCCTAAAAACAAAGGTAAATAGAAAATTACCGTGTGAGTGGAAATGTGACCTTTTTAGGAGAGTGAAAGAAACTTATATTCTCCAAATTCACTCATGATTAACCAAACATATTCACGGAAAAAATGAACACAATAGATATATCTAGTTCTATGAGAACATGAAATTGTGTTATAGTTGTTATTTTAGTTTACATCAAAGCAAATGAGTTCAAGACATCATGTCCACCTATACCGCTCGAGTAAAATTGATAACTATTAACAATGATTGTTTCAAATTAAAAAAATTCTACCAACTCATATACAGTAGATTTTTCGCTTGCACTCTCATAAGCTCTTATGTCCATTCTTTTCGACTCTTGTTGAGTCGTTATGTGTTTATAATTATTTCTATTTATGAGATTGTTCAAACTTTGTTTGAGATAAATGAAGTTAACCAAACATGTTGCTCACATAGAGTAAGTGATAAACACATTTCAAAATAAAGGTCTTTATGTCAACTTTACATTCATTTGTCTTTTTGATGGAATCACTTTTGAATGGATGAGGAATTTTGAGTTCAATGTACACTTGGTAGGAGTGTTTCTTCCTCTTTCCGAGTAACTTAGTTGTCAGAATGACTAGATCTTGGAATCATTGGATTCCTCTCCATTAACACTATAACATAATGTATTCATATGTCAAAAACATAGTTTGTTTAGATATAAATGAATTTCTAAAGTATGTGGATTGATAAAAATAAAATGAACAAATATAATTTATCCACATTAAAAGCTAGAAATGAAACATTGTTGTATATATACTGGATAAGTTCTAAAAAGTTTCAAAAACCATAGGAATAAATTAAACGAAAAAGAATGAATTCATGCTAAACACGTGTGCATGCAGCGAGACGAGTCGGGATATGCTCGGATTTAGGTGTGAGTTTGGGTAGATGGATTTTGCTCCAATAACCCACTTTTGCATCAAAATTTTATTTATGTAACTGATCTCTACATAAATATTAAATTTAGTCAAAATAATGATAAATAATTTTCATAATTATTTGAGAATTGTTTGATCAATTCTATAACTTCTTCTCCATTACTCCTTCAAATTAATTAGTCATTACTCTTAGAAATGGAAACAAGAAGATCTTATAAATATCCCATTTTCACACATATATGTATATATATGAACAATCTCTCATATGTTTTCATCAAATTTTGATATTTTCTCTTTATTTTCTATTTTTTATAAGAATACAACGCATAAAAAGAATTAGATGATGTGAATAATAAAATGGAAGAATTGCTAAAATAACTTAAAACTTGCCTCCAAATGCAAGTTTAACATACATGAAAATATTATTGCAAAACTAACCCATGAAGATAGAGAAATTACAAAACACTCATTTTAACTAAAAAAATAATGTAGAAATGTTAATTACGTTTTTGAGATCAAACCAGAATTCTCAAGAAGTCTGCTTCGCTAATCAAAAACAAAACAGACTTATCAAGAAGTGTGCTTTGTAAACAAAAAACAATGCAAACTTCTTGAGAAGTATGCTTTGTCAGTCAAATACAAAGCAAACTTCTCTAGAAGTGTGCTTTGTTTCTGTTTACCGAAGCAGATTTTTTGAGAATCCTGCTTTGTTTTTGCTTACCAAAGCAGACTTTTTGAATGCTTTGTAAATAAATTACCTAAATCAAATAAAAATTGTGAAATATGTAAAAAAAATTAAAAATTATTATTAACACAATTTATATACATATCAAAAGCAAATAAAAGTTGTAATGAATTCAAAAATAAAGAGATTGGATTCAAGCTAATAGTCTCAAATATTTGCTTTGTTAAATAAAATACAAAGCAGATTTCTCGGAAGTCTGCGAGATTTATTCTGATCAATTCAGACTTCTCGAGAAGTCTGGTTTGGAAAAAACTCATGCTCAATTAGAGAAAACTAACTTTTTTGTCACCAAAACGATTTTTTTATTGATAAAGTAGACTTCTCGAGAAGTGTGCTTTGATAATGAAATACAAAGCACACTTCTCGATAATGAAATACAAATCACACTTCTCGAGAAGTCTATAAACAAGATCAAGAAAATCATAGCCAAAACACGAAAACTAACCTTCGATGAGAAGTCTGCTTTGATAATGAAATACAAAGTACACTTCTCGATAATGAAATACAAAGCTGACTTCTCGAAAAGTCTATGAACTGGATCAAGAAAATTGTAGCCAAAACACGAACACTAACTTTCGATCTTGATTTTTAAGCTAAGCACTTCAAAGATGACCGATGTAAACTTCTAGAAACTTTTTTTAACGAATAATGATGATGTTTTGCAAAGTTGGAAGCTTTTTAAGATAGTGTGAAGAGAGAAATTAGAAGAAAATGTGAGAAAAAATAAAAAAGGTTGAGATGAATGAGATTTGATGAATGAATAGTGATAAATGGTGGGTGTGTCGATGGCATTAAGAGCTCCCAACAACCACGATAATGGTGGTTGTGTGCAATGAAGAAGATAACATTTTTGTAATATTTTTGAAAAGTTTGTTCATAATGGTCTTTTGTAATTAAAAAAAATTAATTATAAGGTAATGACAAAGTTGTAAATAAAATTATTGTTGAAGGATAAAAAGAGATAGAAAGTTAGTTTTACAAAAATAAGTTTAAGAGGGTTAAACTTGCAATTGGACAAATGTTTTAAGTCAATTTTGCAAATATCCCTAATAAAATATACAGTTGAATTCTTGGATTCGGAACGTTATGCAACCATTACACTACATAGCGTTTCAAATTTAAAAAAGGTTTTGCATATGCAAATTTGTTTTTTTTTATAAATTCCTATATCGATAATTTAGTGTATTTTGATTTGTTTTATGCTATTTTTTACAATTATTCAGTTTGCACATATGGTAAAAATAAAGTTTCTACAAATATTTAGGATGGCCGATTTTAGACAGTTTATTGATTGTAGAGGATGTCCGATTTCAGAGGAAGTCAATTTCAGATGATTTCGGAAATGAATCTGATGCGATGGAGAATTCGGATGAAAATGGAAAAGAAATGAAATCGAGATGCGATTCTTTTGAGCATGAGAAATCGGTTCTGGTTCTTGTTCAAGTTCTGCTTCTGTCCTTCAAATCTTAATGCTTGTGAAACTCTAATTGCAACATACTTTTTGTTTCATCATGTTTGTCGCCTTTGTTTTTTTAGTTTGAAGCAAGATCACTGGTGGAATAAAAGCGAGCCTGATGTTTGTAAAATCTCTATAATATATTTCTAAATACAATAAAGATTATATTTGTGTGTTCTTGTTTATCGATCGATTTACATGAGAAATTATTAGAACGCTGGAAAATAACATTATACTTTATGCTGGAAAAAACTGCAACAAAATGGAGAACCGAGAAATCGAAATAAAAGATTGCCAATCGAAATACATAGTTAACTACAACGATAAAATCCAAAAAAAAGATTGCCAATGTATTAGAAGTTCCCTTACACAACGAAAATAACACACACATAACTAAAACGATAGTAACGTTGTCTTCGTAAACTGCTGCACCATAACAATCATATTGTTGAAATTGAAATGAAGAAATCATATGAGAAAATCCAAGAAATAATAAGCAAGCAGTTTAATACAGTAAACAAACCTTAATTTTGGTTTGGTTGGGTTGGTTGACTTGTACCTTCACCATAAGGAAACGTGAATGAGTTACAAGCCCGAGGAACTCTTGCGTTACAAGATTTTAAGGCGTTATGTCCACCCATCTCATATCGGCTACAATCCATAACACACCCATGTCTTGTAACTTTTTTCTGTTTCAATGGAGATTCATTCACACCCTTAACTCGCTTTGGGGGATTCTTTTCTGGCTTTTGGCCTTCTCTCTAATAGGAGCCTCAATTGTTGGTTCATCCGAATATTTCCAAAACTTCATACCGTTAAGTAGTTTGATGGAGTTGATGTATTGCTTCTTCCAAGTAGAGGCTAAGTAACAATGAGCAACCAAATAATCCATTTTGTATGACTTGTTATCCATAACAACACGCAATGCATGCCGACAAGGAATACCAGACATATCCCATCTCCTACAGCTACAAGTCTTCATCCGCATGTTAATCATGTATGCTACACCATTTTCTCTTACCTCAAACAATCCAACTGGTCCAACAATTGTCCTACACCATTTCCTTTCCAATTCTTCAGCGGCAATTACCTTACACACTTGAGGACTCCATTTTCTTTTGTATGAGTCCACCTTCTTTCTCAACATCAATTCGGATCATGGCTTGTCTCCGTATTATCTCTAACATCTCGATTAACGACATCTCTCGTTCTTTGTCAATTGCACTATTATACGACTCGGAGAAGTTATTCAAAGCATTTTCACAAGTAGGAGTTGTTTTAAAAAATGCCCGATTACAACTGTCCAGATTTCGCTTCATGAATTCCTCATATATAACAATGTCATAAGCCTTGAGTTCCTCTAAATTGGCTTCATAAGCATCCATGTTGTAGCTCTCGAAAACTTGTCAAAAAACCTTTTCATTCGAGCTTTTTTAGTAAAAATCTTCTACAAATTGCCCTAAATGTGTCGTGCACACATTCGATGCTCAAGTTTCGGTAATCTTGACCAACAGTCTTTAGTAATCCTTGTATTCACTATACACACAGTTAGCTCTTGAAAGCAATCAACACTAAATTACAAATCAAACTTATTTTTTTTTTTTCAATTTGATATCAATGTGAAACTTTCGCCATCTCCGAGGTTCAAATCCATCTTTAGCTTTTGTATAAACCACATCCAAGTTTCTGTGTTTTCCACATTAACAATTCCATGCGAATGGGTAAATATGGTTGTTTGCATCTCTCCCTACTACCGCAAGTAATTGATCCTTTGTTGTCGATTTCAGAAAACAACCGTTTATCCCAAATATTGGTCGATAGTAAGCTATCCACGTATCACGTAGTCCAGCAAAACAGACGTAAAATCTGTCAAACCTTTCGAGACCAGCATCTCCTACAGCTGATCGTAGTTCAGTACTTGAAGCTGGATTAGACCACAACGAATAATTAAATACTTGTTACCATGCACTTCATTATTAGTAAAGAAAGTTTAATAAAATATGCTTACTCCATAATTTTGATGTCGTAGTCTTTAATCAGTGAATATTGTTAATCATATTATGCTTGTATCATGTCCAATGCCTTCTTCTTTGCTTTCCTACATTGATCACTAGATGCATTCAAATTGTACCTCTTTGAAATTTGTTCTTGAAAAAACTTCGGCTTTACAAATGGATCATTCCTCACATCATTCAAAAACATCATAACAATCACAGAATCCGATAAAATTTTGCAATGCCCGTCTTTGAAGCAAGTATGTTAATTTTGAAAAGTCTTAATCATCCATAATCCCAATGAAGCTTCATACGAACAATAAATCCTCTATGGACATGGAGTACATCCTTCTCCTACGTCTACTCCACACACGACTCCGCTTTTTGATTCTCTCCAACGATTGAATCGGATGTTCCAACAACTTTTCAATGCATATTCCAGAACCGCTTCACGGAACTTGTTCACACTATCAAAAACTTGTTTGGTAATTAGTTCTCCACTTTCTCTAACCCATCGATCGTATGGAAACTCGTTTAGCTCTTCCTCACCATCCAAAACAGGAGGAGTATTCATGTACTCTTCATTCTCTTCTGCATCTTCAAACACACTGACAACAGCCTCTACACGAGCTTCCTCTTCCAAATTATTCTCCACACCAACTACCTCATCGAATGGATTTTCGAATTCCACTGCATTATGAATTCAGCCTCTGCTTCAGCTTCATTCCCATCTACCTCACACTCATCCTGCTGCATATAGATATCTACAACTCTAGTCCACATTGCCGCATCACACATTCTCTCAAAATTATCACTAACATCACATAACAACTTTGTTTCTTTTACACTTTCGTACGATAACTAGTACTAAATCCACTACCCATATACCATCATGTTCAAACCGCTTGTGATACCACTAAACAAACTTTGCGGAGCTGATTCAAGAATGTGTACATACCCCCCTTCGTACGTCACTTCCCCGTCTCGATTACTCACGATTTTACCATAATAATATATGTTAAAAACAACATCACTCTTGGAGCTGAAATAACAACGTGCATGAGTAATTAGAAGAGGAGAAGTTAAAATCGACATATTTACTCCATGTAAATCCCGAAATTTACCCAACACAAGTGAAATTTTCGGAAGGTTAATTTTTTCAAAACCCTAAATTACCTCATTTTTTATGAATCGATTCACAGAACTATGATTTTGGGATAACACCACTCGATTTCTTCAATTGCACTTGTATTATCGCTTCTAAAGCTCGGAATTATGGAGAATTGCCGTCAAAGGATTAAGAGAGTTTCTAACCCTCGAAAACTCCCGTGAAGAAAATAAAGGAGGTAATTTTTTTATGTTCAGTTGAAACGACTTCGTTTTTTATTCTCTCGGTTTTTTATTAATAGATTTTTTTTAGATTTTTCATTTAAGAAAACTTTTACAATTATAAAATTTGGCTATTCATTATAATTATTAAAAAATTGATGTTATAAAAATACATAAATATATAAGTTATTGTTGATTTTCCCATATTGAATATCACAATTTTACATTAATTATCTAGTGAACATTCATCATCCAAAATTTTATGTAATCTCAAATATTTAATTTTTATTTAGTGGCAAAAATTTGAGATTTTGTTTCATCAGTTGGCTATATATACTTGGAATGGATGATCAATTATAACAATAAATTTTAATAAGAAAAATCATGAATTGTTAAACTGAAAATGAGTTAGAATTGTAATGATAAGAAAAAAAATCAAAACATAATCAATAAAGTCGGTGGAAATACAAAAATAAAATAGTCATATGAACAATAAAGGGAAAATGACTAAAATAGCACTTTTTTAAGTTTTTGTTCCAAAAATAGCATCATTAGTTTAAATTTCCAATAATAGCACAAATTTAAGATTAAAATACATTAAAACTATATTTTAATAGAAAAAAATTAAACCCTAAATTGGAAATAATGAACCCAAATACAATACTTTAAGTTTATGTATAATTTATTTAGAATAAATAAGTATTTTTACATAAGTTTTTGTGCTATTTTTGGGAGTTTAATTTTATGATGCTAGATTTGGAAGAAAAACTTTAAAAGGTGTTATTTTAGGGTATTACTCAACAATAAATATATGAGTCTTCTATTTGACTTTGCAATAAACAAGAAAACATTAATCATGATCACTAATAAATTTTTATCATCCTAATTATTACTTATAATAATAATTCAAATTTTATTATAAATAAAAAAAGAAATAAACAAAGATATCATAGAAAATATATAACTAATTATTTATAGAAAAAAATATATCTATTATTTTGAAACAATTTTTTCTAAAAAAAATATTAACAAAAAACAGAGGGATATTAAATAAGATAAAAAAAATATGAATTAATACAATTTGAAATAACCATTTAGCACTCCGAATCTTTGTGCAGATGCGTTTTTTACATGTTAATTAGTAATTACAATGCCCATAACTTAAGGTATTTACGTAAAGGCTATTTTCTTAAATATATTTAAATAAAAGATATATCATTTCAGAACACTAAAAATCACAGAACTATGCAGATTTGCAAAAGGTCCTACAACTTCACTACAAAGCCCCATAAACTTTAAAAGCTCCAAAACTCTACATGCTTATGCAAAGTCCCCAGAACTTTACATAATTCCGCAAAAGCCATAGAACTGTGTATTTCTAAAAAGGCCATAGAAATTTGCTTATTTCCTATATAAGCCCCTAATATTTTAGTTACTTCATACGTCCAAGAATGTAAATATAGAAAAAACTTTACGTATTTTGGCAAAAACGTAAATGCCAACGGCTATATGTAATTACGAAAAAAACCTACGTAATGAAGTAATTATTGAAGAGTACAAAAAAAATCCACAGCTTTTAAAAACTACAAAACAGCCCCACAACTTTAAGTAATTACTGAAGGGCCCCACGACTTCAAGTAACTGCTGAAGAGCCCCAAGGCTTCAAGTAATTACTGAAGAGCCCCACAGCTTTAAGTAATTATTGAAGAGCCCCACAACTTTACTTTAAGTAATTACAGAAGAGCTCTAAAGCTTTAAGTAATTACAGAATAGCCCCATGGCTTTAAGTAATTACACAGGAGACCACAGCTTTAAGTAATTACAACAGAGCCCCACGTCTTTAAGTAATAACAAAAGAGCCCCACGACTTTCAGTAATTATAGAAGAGCCCCACTGCTCTAAGTAATTATAGAAAAACCCCACTGCTCTAAGTAGTTACAACATAGCCCTAGACTTTATGTAACAGGAAAAGTTCCATGGCTTTCTATAACTATAGAAGAGCCCCCACAAGCTTTCTGTAACTATAGGAAAGCCCCACATCTTAAAAAATACAGAAAAAGCCCCATAACTTTAAGTAATTACGTAAAATCCTTGTCTTAATTAACTATAAAAATACCGCAAAATTTTAAGAAATTACAGAAGAGCCCAAGACTTTAAGCAATTACGGTATGGCCCTACACCATTAAGTAATTACGAAAGGGACCCACAACGTTATTAATCACATAAAATCCCACAACTTCATGTAATTTTAAAAGGGGCCCATAATCACGAAAAAGATCACAAATTTATGTAATCAAAGAAGAGTCTTACACCTTTAATTAATCACCGAAGAGACTTTAAATAACAACAGAACATTCCCACAGCTAAAGATAATCACTGGAAAACCTCCAAAAATTTATGTAAAAACAAAAAAAAACCAAAAGATTTAAATTATTGCAAAAGAACCCACACTCAACTTTAAGTAACTACAGCAGAGCTTCCATAGTTTTAAATAACTACACTAGAGCCCCTACAGTTTTAAGTAGTTACAGTATGAACCCACACAACTTAATATAACTGCACTAGTCTCCAATTTTAAGTAACTACAAAAGAGTCCCCTCAACTTTAAGTATTTATTGAAGCTCTCCAACAACTTTAAGTAGTTACGGAAGAGCCTCTAAAACTTCAAGTGATTACAAAACAGCCCCCAAAAGTTTATGTAATTAAGGAAGAACCCCTATAACTTTATGCAATTAAAAAGAGCCCCTACAACTTCATGTAATTAAAGAAGAGCCCCCACAATTAAAGAAAAGCACCGAGAACTTTATGTAATTGAAGAGCCCCCAAAAGTTTATATAATTCAAGAAGAGCCCCACAAATTTATGTAATTAAGGAAAAGCCCCAAAACTTCATGTAATTAAAGAAAAGCCCCACAACTTTATGACAATAAAGTGAAAGGATTGTAAAACAAAATGAAAACCGAGAGAAAACAAAACAGAGACTTCAATATATCATTTCATTAAAAGACAGACATTACTCGAAGAACAAGGCTTTCAGTTTTTATACAAAAAGTTAGACAATCGAAATTTGACATGTGGCGAGCTTGTCGTTTTGGTCTTTGAGCTGTAACACTTCAAATCGATTGTGCAACGGCATGGGTCTCTATTTTGTTGTGTCCTTTTGACATGTGGCGAGCTTGTCGTTTTGGTCTTCGAGCTGTAACACTTCAAATCGATTGTGCAACGGCATGGGTCTCTGTTTTGTTGTGTCCTTTTGTGCAATCTTTACCGTGCAGACAGAGGACCCATTGCAGAGCATCTCGATTGCAGGGCTTCGGACAGAGCTTCGTTCTGGCTTGACAATGGAGCCCAATCCGACTTGCAGCTTGGTAGACAGGGCTTCGACGTTTTGCTGATGCTCTGTTCTGAGGAGTGATGAGCTAATACCCCCCTTCAAACTTGAGGTGGGTGGTAAGCCAACTCCAAGTTTGGCACGAAAGTGGGAAAAGGCACCCTTTGATAGTGATTTGGTGAAGACATCAGCTAGTTGTGCTTCAGCTGGAATGTGTTTGGTTGCAATGAAGCCGAGAGCCACTCGTTCCCTGATGTAGTGAAAGTTAGTGTCAAAGTGCTTTGACCTGGAGTGAAGAGTGGGGTTTGCCGTTAGATAAACTGCTGAGAGATTATCACAATGTAGAATGGCCGGTTGAGACTGTGGAATTTGTAGATCATGAAGAAGATGAGATATCCAAGTTACTTCAGCTGCTGTTTCAGCCATGGCACGATACTCTGCTTCAGTGGAGGATCGTGAAACCGTAGCTTGCCTTTTTGCGCACCATGACACAAGATTGGAGCCCAAGAATGTACAGAATCCAGTGGTTGATCTGCGAGTGTGTTTGCAGCCTGCCCAATCACTGTCGCTGTAGGCAATGATTGGAAAGGGGGCAGAGATATGGAGATGCAGACCCATAATTGATGTTCCTCTGAGATAACGCAGAGTTCTTTTCAACAGAGCAAAGTCAGACATCGTAGGAAGATGCATTCTTTGGCATATGAAGTTGACTGCAAACTGAATCTCAGGACGTGTAAGTGTGAGGTGCTGTAGCCTTCCTGCCAGGCTCCTGAAGTAAGTTGGTTCTGGAAATAGTGAAGTGTCATTATTTGATCCATCGAGCTGCAGGGGAAGCGGTGTAGACAGTGGATTGCTGGAATTCATGCCTGCCTGATTCAGAATGTCTTCGACGTATTTTTCTTGACTTAGAAACATGCCTGAACTGTTGCGTTGTACTTGAATCCCCCAGGAAGTAGTGCAGACTGCCCAGGTTTTTCATAGAGAAGGTTGAGCCAAGATCTGTGACCAACTGATTCATTAAGGAGCCACTATTTCCTGTCAAAATTATGTCATCGACATAGAGAAGGAGGATGAGAGTTGAACCTTCTTGATTATATGTGAACAGGGAAGGGTCAGCTTTGCTGCAGAGGAATCCATAACTCAAAAGAAAGGCACTAAACTTGTCAAACCAGGCTCGAGGGGCCTGTTTGAGTCCGTAGATGGCCTTGTTGAGTTTACACACATAGGTTGGATGAGCAGGATCTTCAAAGCCTGGCGGCTGTAACATGTAGATGTCCTCATTTAAGTCACCATGAAGGAAGGCACTTTTTTACATCCAATTGTGTGATGGACCAATTCTTTGAGACAGCAATCCCAAGAACTACGCGGATGGTTGCTGATCGAACCACCGGACTGAAGGTTTCCCAATAATCTATTCCTTCCTCTTGGTGAAAACCTTTTGCAACCAGCCGGGCCTTATGTTTATCAACTGAGCCATTAGCATTCAACTTGAGTCTGAAAACCCATTTACACCCAAGAATATTCATTGCTGATGTAGGTGGAACTAGATGCCAAGTTTGATTGTCCAGAAGAGCCTTGATTTCTTCTGTCATAGCTGCTGTCCAGTTAGGATTTTTGAGAGCTGTTTTGACTGTCTTTGGAGCAAGAGAAGGCGACTTGTTCGTAATGAGTGCGTATCTTTTATTTGGTTTTGAAATTCCATGTTTTCCCCTTGTCATCATGGGATGCAAGCTTGCTGAATGCTTTGTCGTATCTATTTGAGTTTGAAATTTTGTCACAATATAGAAAATTGAGCTAGCATAACGTGGGCGTTGGATTCATGTCATTTTGAGCTCTACTGCAGAGCATCTCGATTGCAGGGCTTCAGACAGAGTTTCGTTCTGGCTTGACAATGGAGCCCAATCCGACTTGCAGCTTGGTAGACAAGGCTTCGACGTTTTGCTGATGCTCTGTTCTGAGGAGTGATGAGCTAATATAAAGAAAAACCCTATAACTTTACATAATTAGAAGCAATCCCATAACTTCATGTAATTGAATAAGGACTCCACAACTTTATCTAATTGAATAAGGACCCCACAACTTTACGTAATTAAATAAGAATCCCACAACTTTAAATAAATAAAGATGAGCTTCACAACTTTGTGTAATTAAATAAGGACCCCACAACTTTATGTATTAAACAAGGGCACCACAATTTTACGTAATTAAATAAGAGTCCACAACTTTAAATGAATAAAGATTAGTTTCATAACTTTTTCTAATTAGGTAAGGGCCTCATGACTTTATGTAATTAAACAAGCACCCCACAACTTTATGTAATTAAATAAGAGTCCCATAACTTTAAATGAATAAAGATGATCCTAACAATTTTATGTAATTAAGCACCCCCAAGAACTTTAAGTTACTATAAAATCCCCCACACTTTAATATAATTAAAAAAACATCACAACTTTACGTAATTAAAAGAAAAACCTCTACAATTTTATATAATTAAAGAAAAGCCTCACAGCTTTAAATAACTACAGAAATCTTTATTACGATTTAGTACGAAACCCCCACCCCCCCAAACTTTATGTAATTTATTAAAACCCCACAATTTTATGTAATTCAGTAAAGGCCCCATAACTTTATGTAATTAACTAAGAACTCCAAAAATTTATGTAATTCAATAAAATCCCCACAAATATATGTAATTAAATAGGAGTCCCGCAACTTTCAATGAATAAAGATGAGCATCATGATTATCTGTAATTGAAGAAGAGCCCCCACAAATTTAGGTAATTAAAAAAAGAACCCCCAAAACTTTAGGTAATTAAAGAAGAGCCCACAACAGTTTACATAATTAAAAGAACCTCCATAATTCTACCTAATTAAAAGAAGAGCCCCAACCCTTTAAATAATTATGAAAAGCTTTACTGCGCTAATTTACTACGATCCCTCCCTCTCCATAGTTTTAATTACTTATAAACAAACCCACATCTATAATTGATTACAGAAGAATCCCACAACTTTAAATAAATACAAAAGAACCTTCATAAATTTAAATAAATACAAAAGAGCTTTCAAAAATTTAAATTAATACAAAAGAGCCTACATGAATTTAAATAAATACTGAAAAACACCCACAACTTTAAATAAAATAAAAAGAACCCCAACAGCTTTAAACAAATACAGAAGAGCCCCATAACTTTAAATAAATACAGAAGAACCCCCACAATTTTAAATAAATACAGAAGAACTCCCACAACTTTAAATAAATACAGAAGAATCCCCCCCCTCCACAACTCTAAATACATACAGAAGAGTTCCCCAACTTTAAATACATATAGAAGATTCCCAACACTTTAAATATATACACATATGTTAAAAGCCGTCACAACTCTAAACAATACTGTCACAGCTTTAAATAATTACATAAACCCCACAACGTTAATTTATTACAAAAAATTTCCATAGCTTTAATCAATTATAGAAGAACCCCACAGGTTTAAATAATTATGGAAATCCTCACAGTTTTAAATAATTACAGAAACCCTCACAGCTTTAAATAATTACGAAAACCCTCACATCTTTAAATAATTACGTAAACACAGTTATAAATAATAATAAAAAAACTCCATATTTTCTGTAATAACTGAAACTTGTGGGATTCTTCTGTCATTACATCATATTACAAGACTTTAATTGTTCAGTTTAGTAATAAGTTTTATACTTCTATGGAAAAATTATCATTAAAATATTGACTTTTTGTGTTTGGGCCATTTTAATATTGAATTTTTTAATTAACCATTTAATAACGATTTATAGTTTTTTTTCACTTTGGGATAAGCACTACAGTATTCGACTTGTCAGAAGATACTAAATGTATTTTCAAACCAATGTGGTATTGAGGTGCCTATGTGTGTAAAGATGGTTCTCTTTTTTCATGCTTGTTTGGCTAGCATGTCTGCTTGAATATTATCTGTCCTTGCTTGGAACATGAGAGTGAAATTTGGGTATTGTTGCATGGGCAAACTCCAAATCTTGCATGGGCAATCTCCAAATCTTCTTTGGTGCCTTTATCGCTTGTGGCTGATTGCCATAGCTGGTGTTCCCTGCGAGCCTTTTCCAAGATCTCTAGAGTCGTGCGATTTATATTATTGTATACTTTGCCGTTTCGTGCTTTCTAGATGAACCAAAGAATCCATGGAAAGATCTTCGAGTCAGATTCTGTTTGTTTCCTCTCTGGCGTTCGCTAGAGGAGGTAATCCATGTTTTCGAACAGACTGTTAAGAGGGAATATTGTCGGTGCAGAGGGGATGAGTGACAGTGCCCATGTTTGTCGAGCTGGTGGACAGAAGAACAGGGCATGATTGATACATTCAGTCTCATATCCACAAACCTTGCATGTCGGCTCGCTTCCAACATGGCGATAATGTAAGCTTCGTGTGTAGTTGTTACTCCCGAGAGAGATTGCCAGAGGAACAATTGGATTTTTTTGGAATTTTCAGTTTCCACACTTCTCTTTTTAGTGGTAACAGCGAGGGTTGCTGCAATGAGAAATTCCGGGTTGGTGACATTCACTTCTAGAGGGTCTCGTATCTTGAGTTAACTGTGTACTCACCCTCTTTGGTAAAGTGCTAATAGAATCTACTGCCTTCCATTCTGGTCATTGGTGTAATGGTCATTATTAGTCTTACGTCTTCAGGGCATAATGTCTTTCTTAGTTCTAAGATGTTCCAACGGCCAGTTCCTGGTTGAATAAGGTTGGTTACCCTTGTGTTAGGGGGACTAGGTCGGTAAAGACTATTTGGTCTTCTGGGTACAATGTCCGGGATCCAACAGTCTGCCCATATGTTGTCATGGGTGGGGTTTCCTAGGATCTTCCTTGCTCCCCTTTGACTAGGTCGATAGCTGACCAGATGCTCCTCCATCCGTAGGAAGTGCGGTATGGTTTGGTAGCTTGGAAGACGTGTGAATCTTTATAGTATCGGCCTTTCAGTACTCTTGCCACTAGGGATGTGGGGCATTTCTCTAGTCGCCATAACTGTTTTGGTAGGAGGTATTTATTGAAATTTTCAAGGCTTTTGAATCCAATTCCTCCGTCTGCTTTAGGGAGGCATAATATTTCCTACGGGAGCCAATGGATGACTCTTTCCGAGCTTTCGGAAGCCCACTAGAAGTAAGAAATTATACTGTTCAGTTTTTTGCATAGTGATTTCGGGAACAGAAAACATGACATCGCATATGTCGGGATTGCTATGGCCACAAATTTGACCATTATTTCCTTGCCTCCGCGTGATAATAGCTTTGACGACCATCCATTTACACGTTGCTGGATTTGTTCCTTGACGTATGCGAAGATTTGAGCCTTTGATCCCTTTAGATTCTCCAGGATTCCTAGGTACTTTCCAACCGCCCCTTCCCGCGTATTCCTGTCCTATCCTTGATGATCGATTGGGTGGCTTTTTCTATATTCTTACCAAAAACAATGGAGGGTTTTTCATAGTTTATCTGCTGTCCTGATGCCTTGTAATAGACATCCAATATGTTGGTAAGTGTCTCACATTGTTCGGTAGAGGCTTTACAGAAGAAGAGGTTATCATCAACGAAGAGTAAATGTACCATTGTTTGTGAGTTTCATGGGGGGGGGGGGGTTTGTGAATTGCATGGGAAATCTTCAAATCTTCCTTGGTGCCTTTATCGCTTGTGGCTGATTGCCAGAGCTGGTGTTCCATGTGAGCATTTTCCAGGATCTCTAGGGTCGTGAGGTTTATATTGTTGTAGACTTTGTCGTTTCGTGCTTTCTAGATAAACCAAAGAATCCATGGAAAGATCTCCGAGTCAGATGCTGTTTATTTCCTCTCTGGCGTTCACCAGAGGAGGTAATCCATGTTTTCAAACAGATTGTTAAAAGGGAATATTGTCGGTGCAGAGGGGATGAGTGACAGTGCCCATGTTTGTCGAGCTGGTGGATAGAGGAATACGGCATGATTGATACATTCAGTCTCATATCCACAAACCTCGCATGTCGGCTCGCTTCTAACATGGCGATAATGTAAGCTATCATGTGTAGCTGTTGCTCCCGAGAGAGATTGCCAGAGGAACAGTTGGATTTTCCTCGGAATTTTCAGTTTCCACACTTCTGTTTTTAGTGGTAACAGCGAGGGTTGCTGCAATGAGAAATTCAGAGTTGGTGACCTCCATTTCTGGAGGGTCTCGTATCCTGACTTAACTATGTACTCTCCCTCTTTGGTAAAGTGCCAACAGAATCTACTACCTTCCATTCTGGTCATTGGTGTAATGGTCATTATTAGTCTTACGTCTTTAGGGCAGAATGTCTTTCTTAGTTCTAAGATGTTCCAAAGGCCAGTTTGTGGTTGAATAAGGTTGGTTACCCTTGTGTGAGGGGGACTAGGTCGGTTAATGCTATTTGGTCTTCTGGGTACAATGTTTGGGATCCAACAATCCGCCCATATGTTGTCCTGGGTGGAGTTTCCCAAGATCTTCCTTGCTCCCCTTTGCACTAGGTCGATAACTGACCAGATGCTCCTCCATCTGTAGGAAGCGTGGTATGGTTTGGTAGCTTGGAAGATGTGTGAATATTTATAGTATCGGCTTTTCAATAATCTTGCCACTAGGGATGTGGGGCATTTCTCTAGTCGCCATAACTGTTTTACTAGGAGGGCTTTGTTGAAATTTTCGAGGCTTTTGAATCCAATTCCTCTGTCTGCTTTAGGGAGGCATAATTTTTTCCACGGGAGCCAATGGATGCCTCTTTCCGAGTTTCCGGAAGCCCACCAGAAGTTGGAAATTACACTTTTTAGTTTTTTGCATAGTGATTTCGGGAATAGAAAACACAACATCGCATATGTCGGGATTGTTATGGCCACGGATTTGACCACTATTTCCTTGCCTTCGCATGATAATAGCTTTGACGACCATCCATTTACACGTTGCTAGATTTATTCCTTGACGTATGCGAAGATTTAAGCCTTTGATCCCTTCAGATTCTCCGGTATTCCTAGGTACTTTCCAATGCCCCCTCCCCGCGTATTCTCGTCCTATCCTTGATGATCGATTGGATGGCGTTTGGTACATTCTTACCAAAAGCAATTAAGGATTTGTCATAGTTTATTTGCTGTCCCGATGCCTTGGAATAGACATCCAATATGTTGGTAAGTGTCTCACATTATTCGGTAGAGGCTTTACAGAAGAAGAGGCTATCATCGGCGAAGAGTAAATGTGAGATTGGTGGGCTTGTATGCACCACCCGAATGCCATTTATGGCTTTTGATGTTTCAGCCGCTTTCAGATTGGATATTAATACTTCGGTGCATAGGATGAATAGATATGGGGATAAATGGGTCGCCCTGGCGAATGCCTCTATGTAGAATTATGCGGCCCTTGGGTTCTCCATTGATTACGACCCGATATGTTATCGTTGATACGCATACCATTATCCATTTTTTGGTGAAGCCCAATCTTTCCAATAGAGCTGGCAGGAATTCCCATTCTATTCTGTCATAAGCTTTGCTCATATCTGTCTTGATCGCTAGGTAGCCTGATTGGTAGTTTGGCTTAGACCGTAGGGCATGGAAGACTTCTTGTGCAATGAGTATGTTATCAGAAATGACTCGTCCTACGACAAATGCTGACTGAGTTTCCGAGATAAGATCTGGTAAAATCTCCTTCATTCTATTGCATAGAACTTTGGATATTACCTTGTAACATACATTACATAGGCTGATGGGGCGAAATTTGGTTATTTCTCTAGGTTTATCCTTCTTGGGGATCAAGCATATATTTGTTTTAGTGATTGATGGGTCCAGCCTGCCATTAGTCATGAAGTCTTTTGTTAGTTCTACCAATTGGTCTCCCAGAGTATCCTAGAATGTTTGATAGAAGAGTGTTGTCATTCCATCTGATCCGGAGGCTTTTTCTGGATGCATTGAGAATACCGCTTCTTTCACCTCTTCCTTCGAGATTGGCCTCACCAGCCAATCGTTCATCTCCAGATTTCTTTTGTGGGATAAGTGAGCTAGAGTTGACTCCCTATTTGAGCCAACTGATGATGAGAATAGCTCAGTGAAGTATTCGATGACTACTTTTTCAATTTTTAACTCCTTTTGGACCCAGGATCCGGTCATGTCCATTAGGCCCAATATTCGGTTCCTTGTTCTTTCCTGGTTGGTTAAGGCGTGGAAGAATTTGGTGTTTTGGTCCCCTTCTTTGAGCCACAACGCTCGACTTTTTTGTTGCTAGAAGACCTCCTCGTCGCATATGGCTCCGCACAACTTATGTTTTATTTTGAGTATCTCATCTGAAGTTGTTGTGTCGGGCAATTGGGCTTTTTCTAGCTCCTCCTTGAGATCCTTTATGACCTTGTATGAGTCTAGGTTTTTCTTTCGCCTCCATCGGGATATTGATGAGCGACATCTTGAGATCCGGTCAGTGATTGAGATCTTTTGTATTTCATTGTTTGTGCACAAGCTTGTTTCACAACTTCCTTGAAGTTTTGTTTGGTTATCCATCGCTTATCAAATCAGAAACTAGGCTTCCTTCTTTCAGGGTGTGATGTGATGTTTATTCGAATTAGTTTGTGATCGGATCCGTATAACCGTAGGTATTCCACTTTCGTGTGGTGGAAGATATCGTGCCACGATTCGTTGCCCATTGCTCTATCGAGGCGACACCGGACTATCAACACTTCTCTTCTACCATACCAAGACAGACTATTTCCTCTGAAAGGGAAGTCAGATATTCCGTAGTTCTCTTGCATATTTTTAAAGTCAAGAAAGCTCGATTCCTGGTGGAGCCTTCCGTCTGATTTTTCGTGATTCCATTGATTTCATTGAAATCACCCACCATTAACCATAGCCCTGTCCTGTTTAGGCTGATTCTAGTGAGTCGCTCCCAGACATTATTTTATAGTCGTGCAACAGGGTCTCCGTAAACAAAAGATATGAAAACTTTATTATCACCAATCGTAGCTATTACATCGATGATATTTTTATTGGAAAATATAACTTGAACATTAAACTCGACTAGAGCCATCAAAGCCAAGCCACCATTGAGGCTTGATGGTTCTACCGTAAACAAAAAAATCATAACCTAGATGAGCTTGCATGTCTTCTATGAAGCTCTTACTTTGCTTTGTCTCCATTAAGAAAAGTAACCCCGGGAACAACATTTTGCGTAGCTCCCGCAACCGCCGAACTGCCAGATAGCTCCCCGCTCCTTGGCAGTTCCAACTAAATAGCATTATACATCCTCCAATGGTCTCTCCTTGACCACCAGATCTTTTTCTTCCTCAGTGTTTCCCTTTTTTAAAGGTTTCGTCTCTGAGGTGGACGTTATTTTCCCTTTCCCTTTCAGCTGAGCCGAGTTGAGGGATTTGGTCTCTCCGAAGTACATAATGGAGTCTTTCCTCACTTTTGAGGCGCGGAATTGGCTCCTCCCAATTTTCTTCCTTGGTTGCAAGGCCTTTGATATCCTGTCATTCAGCTTGCTTGATTCCTTTCCCAGGTTTTGGTTTCCCCTATCTACCGGGATCTCTCTCATTAGGGATATGATTTTCTTGGGGTTGATTCCTCCCCTTGCATCCATCTGGATCTACAGAAGTATAACATTTTCTGTTAGCCGAGCGACTTGGTTGGAAGAGGAGGACCCTCTCAGAAATCTCCTGTTAGCTTGGAGAGCTTCCTCTTCTGTGTCCTTATACCAGGCAGACCTTTTCCCTTCTTGGGTTCTCTTTTTGTCTGCATCGGTTCCTGGGTTCTCTATTCTTTCTAGCGCAGGCTTTTTTCCTCGGGGGACTTCCTCTCTCTTTGGCACAGGTTCGTTGAACCTGAGGGCCTTCTTTGCTGGTGGATGTCTTGTGGATCTTTTAATCGGTAGCGGTATGGAAGCCCTTCCTTTTGCCTTCCATACTCCATTCGAGGGTCTCACTTCGGGCCTTCTAGGGCGGTATTCTTCCTCAATCCTCCTTGGCGGGGGGGAGAAGGTAGGGGAAGTGTAGCCATTTCAGTCCTGGCCTTCTTTTTCTTTACGGGGCAATGTTTCTCGTCGTGGGTAATGCGAAAGCATTTGTCACAGAACTTTGACAGCTTTTTATAGTCAAACGTTACCGTGACCACGTCCTCATTTGCGAATTCTGATCTCTTGCGAAGATCAGTGGTTCATCTACATTTAGAGACACCCTTATTTTCGATTCTTCCACGTCATATTGAAAGAGTTCTCCCATTGCCTGACCAATGTTCATGATGGTTTCTTCTGCTCAATAGTGCGTTGGGATCCCCCACAATCCTTACCCATAAGGGGATTGATGACGGGAAATCCGGCTTGACACTTAGCACCCACCTTTCCACGGTGGTCATGCATTGATCGAAATGATATGGGCGTTTTTCCAGCACCGCTTTGATATCTTCCTCTGAGTTAAGCCGGAACATAAACCGGCCATGGTTTAGTTCCTGACCTTGTACTCGACCCTCGCAATTCCAAATATATGGTAGAAGCGTCATAAACGTGCGCACCCTATGCCCCTGCATAGTCATATTCAGCACCCTTCCCACTAGGGTTGATTCGAATCTCTTGAGGACAGCGGAGTTGTCGAAAGCCCTTATTTTTATGGGCGACAACTTCTTGAATTGTCCGCAGTTTTTGGTGACCAAAAAACTTGATATTGTCACGGTTTAATGTGACCTGGGATGTTGAAATTGATGGTTATCCGTGAAATTGGCCCAAACCGTGAGTAAACCAGGCCACTCGATGACCAGCTGGGTTAAGATTAATGGTCGGTTTAATTTCTGGTTGAGGAAAACCAAAATGTGTTATTTCTGTCTCGTACCGGTCTGGTATGAGTTTGTCAATTTTGATGCGCCGAGTCGACTCGATGACCGAGTTGGAGCTTCGGTGCTGTTTGTCGCATCGGCGGAAGCTTCGGTTATTGCTAAGCACACACATAAGGTTGCGTTGTGCGGAACAGAGACTGATTGGGATCCGAGAGGATAAATTGCCGGAATAACTTCCGAGAGACAAAAACTCTCGACAGAGGAGAGAAAAAGCTCGCTAGAGAGGTTGCAGGCGAAGGGGAGCCTTTCCGATAATGGGTGGAGAGAGAGCTGGCTATTTTGGATGCTTCTCCATTGTCGCACGGGGAGCATTTTTATAGGGTCTGGATCGGCTGATCAACGGGATTCTCCCGGTGCAATTTTCCGAAAATATCTATGCCGATTAACTCTCCCTTTCCAAATCTTCTCCATTGCGATTTCGGTTTTGGGATCTCTTCACGATTATGGAAACACGAGTGATTCCCATCGCATGATGTAGGGTTGATTGAAGATTCAGCTAAATCTCCATCCAGGCAGACGAGCGCGATCACCTCTGTCTCGCCCCAAGATACGCTCCCCTCTCCAGCGCCGAGTTGATGACGACGGCGTTGTATTGGACCGGGACGGCCCACTCGTTACAAATTTTGAAATTCGTAACGGCCCATTTCTAGAGAGAAAAACAAACTGTCATATTCTATGTCGTCAAACGCATGAGGTTTTCTCTGCAAATAACGATTTATAGTTAAATACATCGATTTAGGTATATAATTAATCAACATTAACACAAAAAGTAACACTGTTAACTATGTTATTTATTTTTTATTTATTGGTGTATAGCTTTACTTAGTTATAATAACTAATAGAGTTAAATATGTTACTTGTAATGTTAATATTGACTAATCGCATACGTAAATCGATACAATTAACTACATATCATTATTTAAATAGCTCATTAAAAATTCAATATTTAAATAATTTAAACACAAAAATTCAATATTTTAATGAATATTTTTCCATAAGTTGTCTTTCAGTGCGTATTGTTTTTTGTGAATTTATGTTGTCTTGAATTTACGTGTTTATGTTTGTGTGCTCGGTTTTTTGTTATGCTTGAAATGTGTATGGTGTTGTGTTTTGGTTATTTTTTAATTGGTTTTTATATGGTTGAAGTACGGTGAAATTAGATTACCTTAACGGGAAGTAGTAGTTTGGCTCTCTCTCATACAATTCTAACATTTTAGGTGTTGTTAGTCTTTGCAGGCACCATATTTAATTCTAAAATCTGAATTTATTAACCGGATGTGGTATACCAAAAATAAATCAAACCGGTTATTTTAATTATGTAACAGTTAAAATAATTAATTACTTTGTAACGGACAATAATTAGGCCTGTCAAGCGGGTCAGACCCGCACCCGCCCCGCATTAATCAATTAGGCCTGTCAAGCGACTCAATTTTTTTAGACCCGCACCCGCCCCGCATTAATCAAGCGGATCCCGCGGGTGACCCGCTTCATTTTACAAAAAAATTTTAAAAAATGAATAAATTTAATTAAATTAAAATATTTAATAAATTTAATTAAAATAAAATATTTAATACATTTAATTAAATTTTTTTAAAATATTTAATAAATTTAATTAAACTAAAATATTTAATAAATTTATCTAAATTAAAATATTTAATAAAATTAATTAAAGTTTCTAAACATATTTAAATAATTTAATTAAAATATTTAATAATTTTATTTGTTTGGGTTTAAATTAGTTTGGGCCTAAATTAATTGGGCCTGAATTTGATTAATTTGATTGAGCCCAAAATTTGCGGGTACTCGCTAACCCGCAAATTAAAAAGTTGCGACCCGCACCCGCCCCGCTCTAAATAACGTTCGACCCGCACCCGCCCCGCATATGAAAATTTTTTTTTTCACTCGACCCGCACCCGCCCCGCAGCGGGTCAAATGGGGCGGGACCCGCGGGTAAAGAATCATATTGACAGGCCTAACAATAATTAATTACGGATTATATTATAAAAGGGTACAACTAATTGAGAAGATGAAGGAATAAAGAGAATTATTCATAGAATATTTTAGAAAATCTATATATATATTTACAATTGTGTCACGCTGATGTGTCACACTATTAGAGCATTTAAGAAAAATATTATTTAGGACATAATTTACTAGAGTATTTACGAAAATTGTCATTATACAGTATATTATATATAAATCTCTAATATTTCAACATACAATGTATTATGTCATAAAATATAAATATAATATAAAACAAAATATAAATTTTGAAAAATTAGTCAAACAAAATATAAAACAAAAGTTTAGTTTAATTGAATATTTATCATATGTATACTTTTATCCAAAATAAATATAATTTAAATCTATTTGTATAATCCGATTTTATTATCTATTTTATTTTCGTAATCAATATTAAAAAAATTTAAAAAATTATTTTAAATATGAGATAACATATATATATATATATATCTAATTTAAATTAAAAAATAAATAATTAATTATTATTTGTAAATATTTTTTCCCACGCAAGACATGAGTCAAAATTTAGTTTATGTGAAAGCTGAATAATGTGTAAATTCGGTTTTAATATTTGGTACCTTCTAGAAAATGAGCCGTTAAATCCGCAATTAATTATATATCTAGAATTAATTACGGATTATAGTATAAAAGATGGACAATCTTTCTGTAAAAGGGGAGATTCAGGATCATTCAGAACTAATAAAAAACAATCTAAAAGAATTTTTATATATTTTTATAATAGATGAATAAACTGCAAATTTGGTTACCGTCTACCCTAAAATGGGAATAAAATATGAAAACATAAAATATTTTGTTAGAGCTATTTTGCGTCGTTATCATAAGAAAATAAATATAAGACCTTTGTTCTCAGAAAAGTCATCAACACAGTACACTGTTAAAGCATTAATACCCAAACAGACATTTTCAAGCAGAATTTTGATACATGGTCACAGCCATAAGAGACTAAATAGATGAAATTATCTACATAAATTCACCAACACATACTATTAAGCATCAAACAATACTATTAATTATTAACGAGGGAAAAACACATTTTCTAATTAATTTTGAAGAACTATGAGATCTGGTCAACCTACCCTCCATCACCTTCTAATTAAATGGAAGACTATGTACTGTACTCATAAAGTAACTGCAAGCATATTAACAAAGTAATAACTCATAAAGACACTGTACTCATTTTCTGTGAACTTATGTTCTGTATTGAGTTTGCGTTTGGTGAAGTTTTGTGTGCTGTCTTTTTGCTATGTTTGAATTGTGTTTTGTGTTTTAGTAATTTTTCTAGGTTTGAATTTTTGTTTTTTATGTGTTTGAGCGTGTATTTGGTGAATTTATGTTACGTTTTTAGGACAACGCACAAAACATGATGTGAGAGAGAAAGATCTACCTCACCATAACCTTCGTTTGTTATTGGCTTCTAAATGGCATCCAGAACTTTTGTTCTTTGCAAAGAACCTTCGTTACGTTTACAGAAAACCATGTTAAATAAGATTCAAAAGACCATAAAATAAACATAACAAGATTATAGAATCTTATAGAGTGTACTTCCTGTACTTCCTGGCAAAACTGGCTGCTCTTGATGACGTAATCTATTAACCATTCCTTAAACCTCAAACTGGAAAACCTAAAAAACGTATAGAACTACAACTTAAGACGCCCCAAAAGACTACTTATAACTTGAAAAATTATAGTGAAGAATCGTTTTGAGTATCACATATTCATGAAATTTGCAACATATATGAGACCATCTCTCTAACAAGAATTGAAACAGAATTATACTAGTAACAATAATTGAAAAATAGGACTAACACCGTGATAGGTATGAGGACAACCATCGTCCTATTATTTACACTTATCGCAGGAGGACTAAGGAGAAGAAGCTGGGTTGTATGTGGCTGCTCGATGAAGAGGAAACAGCAGGTGTTGGGCCACAAGAAAAGAAGTCGCAAGAGAAGGGAGTGGGGCTGCAAAGGGCTCAGTAAAAGGGAGGAATTACCACTGTGAATGGAAGTTATTAGGAGTCCACATCGAGCACGTGAGCAAATCGTTGGAGAGGCTGGAGGGGAAGATTCTGTTTTGTTACTATAATTAATGTAAAGGGGAGAGAGAGTGAGGTATCGAGTGTGATAATACTCAATCAGGAGGAGAGAGTGATCCTATGTAAAAATTCTTAGGATTTGTATTGAATTTTCTCAAATTTAATACAAACATAGGTCCTTTCTAAATATGCTCTTATCATTTTGGAATTATACACATTCTTGAAAACATGGGGAAAAAGGTTGAACCGGCTCGTGAGATGGATGCCATGCTAAAAGAGATGATCGACAAAATGCAGCATGACATGGATCGTTATCACTGTGGCTTTAGTGAACTGGAGAAAACAGTGAGAGAAATCAAGCTGCAGATGGGTCGATTAAGTGTTCTGGATAAGCTGGAGGAAATGCTGAACCAGGAGGAGCTACGATCTCGACTTCATGGGAAGTCAGTCATGGAAGAATCTCCGAAAAATTTCAGCGTGGTTAGCCACACCACACATAAAACTACACCTCAAGAGATGTTGGGAGAAGGATCGGGAGCGATCCAATTTCCGACTCTTCCTCGACCGGAGCCTCTAACCAGAAAAGTGGAGATGCCCATTTTGTCGGTAATAACGTAGATGGATGGATGTTTCGTTTGGAACAATATTTTGAGTTAGGGGAGTTTTCCGAAGAAGAAAACATTAAGGCAACAAGTATGGGGTTGGATGGGGAGACTCTCGAATGGTTTAGGTGGGAAAGAGACAGTAATCCGTTCCGGAGCTGGTCGCACATGAGAAGCCATATTATGGAACATTTTTCACCGGGAGAAATGACCTCTCCGGAAGAGAGACTGTTAACCTTGAGACAAGAAAGTTACGTCAGAGATTTTTGCCGGGAGTTCAAATCGTTGGCGTCGCAAGTACCGGAGATGCAGGAAAAAGTCTTGTAGAAACTCTTCATGATAGGATTGCAGCCGACAATCCGAGTTGGAACGAAGCTGTTTGAACCATGGGGCCTCGATCGCATGATGACTGTCACGGTGGGAGTGGAAGAATGGACTCGGGGAGTCACGATGGAGGAGACATAGGAGAATCGACGGTTTGGGTTGAAAGGGAGGAAGGAGATGACTGAGGCCCGAAATGAAAGAGTGGGCCAAAAACCCACTTGGACAAAATTTAATGGGCCAAACTTATCCGTTCAACCCAAACGAGTTGAACCCTATCGCAAAGAGTAGCAGCCACCACGAACCCTAAAACTAGAAGGGTGGCGCTAGCACTACCGTAGGCTGTCGGAGGCCCAAATCCAAGATCGCCGGTTACGGGGATTGTGTTTTTGCTGTGATGAGCGCTGGACAATGGGGCATCAGTGTTCTTATCGGGAATTGCAGGTGTTTGAGATTCGAGCTGACGGAACAAAGGCGTGGGTATTTGAGCAGGAAGAGAGAGGAGACGCGGCGGAGGCAGAAATGGAAGAAATCATCGAGGTTTCTGAGCTTTCCTTAAATACGATGATGGGTCTCGCTTCCCCAAAAAAATTAAAACGCAAGGGGAAAATTCAAAGTTGTGAGGTAACGATGATGATTGATTGTGGGGCGATACACAATTTCATTTCAGAGGTATTGGTGGATCGACTTAAGTTACAGATGGAGAAGACGATGGGGTATGGTGTTCTATTGGCGACCAGATACGCGGTTAAAGGAGTTTGGGTATGCCGAGCAGTAAGGTTGGAGTTGCCCGAGTTAAGCATCGAAACGGAGTTTTTACCGATCAAACTGGGCAACGCGGATGTGATATTGGGAATGCAATGGTTGGAGACAAAAGGGGTGATGGAAATCAATTGGATATTGCATATTATGAAGTTCCGAGAGTTCGACCAACAGGTCACGATACGGGGAGCACCTGAGTTATGCACTTCGATGGTGTCACTCAAGGTGATTTGGAAGGCGGTGCATGCTCAAGGGAATGGAATTTGGGTGGAATGCAGCAACGTCAAAACGGAGACGCGGTAAAATGAGACGGGAGAAATGACTAAGGAGTTGAAAAAAATGATGGAGGCATTCAGCGATGTGTTTCAAGAGCCTCCTTCTCGGAACCATGAGCACATAATTAGGCTCAAACAGGAAATGGAGCCAGTAAGGGTGAGACCCTTCCGATATCCGTAGGTTCAGAAGGCAGAAATCGAGAAGCAGGTGTCCGATATGCTGGTTGCGGGAATTATTCAACCAAGTTGGAACCCATTTTCGAGCTTGGTATTTCTAGTTAAGAAGAAGGACGGTAGTTGGCGGTTCTGCGTCAATTACCTAGCACTAAATAAGGTGACGATTTTGGACAGCTATCCACCCATGATAGACCAATTATTGGATGAACTTCACATGGCACAAATATTCTCAAAGCACGACCTACGGTCGAGCTATCATTAGATTCGCGTGCGAACAAAAGATGCACCAAAGACGGTTTTTCGAACGCTTGACAAACATTATGAGTTTCTAGTAATACCGTTTGGACTCACCAACGCTCCGACGATATTCCAGTCCCTTATGAATGATATTTTTTATCCATTGCTTCGAAAATTCATCTTGCTCTTCTTCGACGACATACTCGTCTACAGCCGCACTCATGAGGACCATAAGACACATTTGGAGCAAGTGTTGCAGGTATTGCGGAAAAACAGCCTCTATGCCAACCAAAATAAGTGTCAGTTCGGACAGCCAAAGTTGGAGTATTTGGGGCATATTATTTCCGCAGAAGAAGTGTTAGCCGAACCAGCCAAGATGACAGCCATGGAAACAACCGAGTTCAATCAAGGAGTTGTGAGGATTTTTGGGACTCCCCGGTTATTACCGTAGGTTTGTGAAGAATTGTGGATCTATTGCTCGACCATTCATCGCACTACTCAAGAAAGACAGCTACGACGCTATGTGGTAGCCTGTCCAGTGTGTGAAAGGCAGAAATATTCAACGCTAGCTCTAGGAGGATTGTTGCAGCCACTTCCAATACTGGAAAGAGTATGGGAGGATGTGAGCATGAATTTCATCGGGAGAATGCCTAAATCTGGAGGGTACAACTCAATCTTTGTGGTAGTTGACCGACTAACCAAATACGCTCATTTTATAGGAATGAGACACCCTTACACAGCTGTGGAGGTGGCACGTAAGTTCACGGAGGAGATAGTCCACTTACACAGGTTCCCGTGCACCATCGTGTCGGACCACGAAAAGATTTTTATGATCAGTTTTTGGAAAGAGTTGTTCAAGCAGTCTGGTACCTTATTGTGCTTCAGTACGGCGTATCACCCGCAGTCCGATGGTCAGACAGAAGTAGTGAACCGTACGCTATAAACATACCTCAGGTGTTATGCAGGAGAAGCTCCTAAGACATGGGCATCTTATCTACCATGGGTTGAACTTTGGTACAACACAGCTCATCACATAGCTCTTCAGACATCTCCCTTCCGAGCGGTCTATGGAAGAGACCCTCCCAGGTCAATCAAATTTGAATCGGGGTCGACTTCAAACGCAGAGCTAGAGGAACAATTACTTAAGCGCGATCAGATACTGGACCAACTTAAAAGTCACCTAGCGCGTGCTCAACAAATCATGAAGAAGAGCGCGGACAGCAGCCGTAGGGAACTTTAGTTTGAAACAGGGGAATGGGTATACCTCAAGCTCAAGCCATTCAAACAACATACGATTGTTAAGCGTTTGAATGAAAAGTTGGCTGCAAAATTTTATGGACCATATGAGATCTAGTCCAAGGTGGGAACGGTGGCCTACCGACTTAAACTTCCACCCTCAGCTCGCATCCATAATGTATTTTATGTTTCACTCTTAAAAAAGCGCTGGGAAGACAAGAATTCAGCTCACCTCTTCCCCCACAGCTCACCTCTTCCCCCACAGCTCACCTCTTCCCCCCACAGCTCACGGCTGATTGTGTCATGACCATGGAACCGGAGGCCATCATCGACACCATGTTTAACGCTAAAGTGGGGCAACCAAAGCTGTTAGTGAAGTGGAGAGGGCTGGAAGAGCACGAAAATTCTTGGGAATTGAAGTTGACGATGCAAAACTAGTTTCCGACAATGAATCTTGAGGACAAGATTCAAAGTAAAGGTGAAGGTAATGGTAGGTATGAGGACAACCATCTTCCTATTATTTATATTTAAATATAAAATCTTATTTAAAATTATTTTTAATAATAATTTAATAATAATTTCTGTATATGTAAATTAAGAAAAAAAATAATTGTTTTCCACAAATTTAATAGTATTTTTAGTTAATTTAATAAAAATATATTGATTCTCTAAACAAATTAATAACAATAACATATATCGTAATTATTTTAATAATTTAAATTCATTTATATATTTATTTAAAATTTATTGTGGTGATAATACGTAATCATGACATTTATGTTAATAATACGTCATAATAAAATTATTTTTTAAAAATATTTTTCAAATAATATATTAGTCATATTACCTTACATTAAAATTTAAAAATATTAAAATACCAAAGGACTTATAACCAATTACATTAAGATATCAGGCTTTACAATTAGAAGAAAAAGTGTATAACAAAGGATGAGCGGAAGTCTCTGAGTTTGAAAGTCTTTCATAGAAAAGTCAAAATCATCAAATTCAACAATACATCAATTATTAATAGTAAATTTACGTACAAAGATTAAGTTCTTGACAATTTGAGGAGTAACAAGCACATGATTTAAAGAGAGAGGCTGAGAGTTTGTACTAAGGAAAGAAAAGCCAATAAAAGTGACAGGAAGCTTGGAACTATTGCCAACACTGACTGAGTGAACGATGTTATGTTTAAAATTAGGTTGGAGAGTACATGTTGTGGCCGAAAGGTGTCTAGTAGTACACCATAATCCATGTACCAGCTGGCAATGTTGGGATCATGTAATGTGTATGTGTTGTACGCCTGAGAAGGAATGGCACGTTGAATCTCCGTCAAATGGACTTGTGGCGTGAACATATCAAATGTAAAGCTTGGTGGGCACTGATACGGGTTCTTCAGGCTCGCTTCATTGTATGCAGACCAGTTTGTAAAGTTTGTGGGCAATGATGAAACTCGGCCTAGCCATGGTGGTAGAGCCCAACTGAAATAATTGGGTTGATAAGAAAAATTATTCCTACCGCCTATACATCTGAAGTTGCGCTTCTTCCCTCTTTGATTGTAGAATCTTTGTTGATTTTTTTGTGTGGAGGTTGTTGTTGTGGTTCATGGCTTGATGGCATTGTAGTAGAGACCGTGGAGGAAGAGTGATATGTGTGAGTTGTAGTGAACCTAAGCGATTTCGTCAAACTAGACTCTTCCATCTCCAACATAGCTTTCACATTTTCAAATGTGGGAAATGGGTTTTGTGTTTGATAACTTTGATGATGTTATCATATCTTTCATTTAATTCTTTGAGAAGATACATGATAGGAGTTCGTTCATTGACTGATGCATCGACATTTGTGAGAAGATCAACAAACAATTTGAGTTTTTTGTAGTACTCTTGGATGGTATGATTTTACAAAAGATGAGCAGAATAAGAGCATAACAAAAGTTCCGTAGATCGACAACTTAACAAGCCGATCACATTTGAGCCAAGCTGCATCGTTGACTCCATCGGGAAGAAAATTCCATTCTAGATGTCCTAAGACATCAAATGTGAGACAGTGGATAAGGAATTACTCTTTCTAAGCGTCATAATTGTGTTCATGAAAGATCAAAAATTAGAAGTATTCGAGATTTGATATTGGTTATCCCAAATGCTCATTTAATTTGCTGAAGAGTAGCGGACATCAAAGAGAATAAACAAATAAATATAAGAAATAAAAAGAATGAAAGACGAAAAAATTAGAATAAAAAAAAGATATAGGTCCGGAAACATTAGTGTTTTAATACCGGAGACTTTCTAGAGAAAGCTAGAAGCTCAAGAAAAAAAACACATTTTTTTATTTATTTATAAACAATCAAAGACTTTGCATCGTAATTCAGTTAAAAATATTTTTAGAATTTACAGAATAAATATTATTCGTTTGTTTATCGTCGGTGATTCCGGTTATAACTCTGGTCAATACTACGACTATAACATATGTTATTCGTTTGTTTGTTGTCGGTGATTGCGGTTGTGATTGATCGCAAATTTTTAATCGTACTGTTTTTTCAATCAACAATCAGAAAAATTGTATCGTAAAGCATATTATTTGACCGTTATGATTGACTGTATGTAACTGTGACAGATAAACAAATAATAGTTTACCATAGTCGTAACCACAAGAAATTGCGATTGACAAATGCTACTATTGACAAACGAACGTTTTAAGTTTTTGTTGTGTTCTCAAATCGGAACCACATAATGTCTCGTACTTCCGGTGCGGTGACCTTAATCACAGACTCACCACACGATTCATGTGAATGGAGAGGCTGCGATTGACGCTTTAGTAGACAAAGTTAAGTAAAAATGTAAATTTACAATTTTACCCCTATCTTTCTCAGTAAATTACATTGACTATATTCTAGCATTAAAATTGACGTTTTTCTCTTTTCAGACGTCGTTTCTAGTCTTCCTACTCGCACTACAAACGTTGAAAGGAAAAATTAAAAACGATTATTTTTTATTCTCCATCATCATCTCTTTTTAAATGCTCCGATTCAACCTGCTCGCTCCTTAATTCTTGATTGTTTAACCCATTTGGTTTTTCCAATCCTTTGTGTTGAGGCGGAGATCTCGAAGATGAAGCAAAACAAGCAGAAGCAGCTCCTTTGTTTTCTTCCATGGTTGCTTCTCTTGATCTCCTTTTGCTGTGAGGCTCGATTCGTGGTGGAGAAGAACAGCTTGTCGGTTACGTCGCCGGATAGTATCAAGGGAACTCATGACAGTGCCATTGGGAACTTTGGGATCCCTCAGTACGGCGGAAGCATGGCCGGCACAGTGGTTTATCCAAAGGAGAATCAGAAATCGTGCAAGGAATTCAGTGATTTCTCTATTTCTTTCAAGTCACAGCCTGGTGCTTTACCTACCTTCCTCTTGGTTGATCGCGGAGGTACTATTTTCCTCCATTTTAGAACTGGAATCGATTCCCTAGGGTTTATATACGAGTTTATAAGCGATTTTATTGGTTTGCAATTTATCGATTCAATTCTTTGTGTTTGAAGATCTTATATTTGATGTTAGATTTAGTCCACACGACTCTAATGTAAGCTTGGATCATTTAGTGCGATCTATGTAATTTCGAGTCAGTTGTGAATCCCAGGATAATTTAATCGAGGAAGTATTGCCTTTCTTTTTAATTGTTTCTAGTGTGTGAAGATTACACGTAGCCTAATGGATGGTTATATCTTGTCGTGTAGATTGTTTTTTCGCTTTGAAGGTATGGAATGCTCAGAAAGCGGGTGCTTCTGCTGTTCTCGTGGCAGACAATGTTGATGAACCTCTTATTACCATGGACACACCAGAAGAGGATGTTTCGTCCGCAAAATACATTGAGAATATTACCATACCTTCTGCTCTTGTCACAAAAGGTTTCGGCGAAAAGCTAAAGAAAGCAATCAGCGGAGGTGATATGGTCAACTTGAATCTCGACTGGAGAGAAGCTGTTCCGCACCCTGATGACCGTGTCGAGTATGAACTGTGGACCAATAGCAATGATGAGTGTGGGGTTAAGTGTGACATGTTGATGGAATTTGTCAAGGACTTTAAGGGCGCTGCTCAGATTCTTGAGAAAGGCGGTTACACGCAGTTTAGACCTCATTACATCACTTGGTATTGTCCCCACGCTTTCACATTGAGCCGACAGTGCAAGTCCCAATGTATAAACAAGGGAAGATACTGCGCTCCTGATCCAGAACAGGACTTTAGCTCAGGATACGATGGAAAAGACGTGGTTGTAGAAAACTTGAGACAGCTTTGCGTTTACAAGGTGGCCAATGAAAGCGGAAAACCCTGGGTCTGGTGGGATTATGTCACTGATTTCCAGATCAGATGTCCCATGAAGGAGAAGAAATACAACAAAGATTGTGCTGATTCTGTTATAAAATCTCTTGGTGAGTGTTTCTTTTATAGGTTGAAAACTAAAGAAAAGCAAAAACACTTCTTTTTCCAGGGAGTTTTAAGGCATATTTTGTATGCCTTTCCAGGAATTGATAGTAGAAAACTTGAAAAGTGTATGGGAGACCCTGATGCTGACATGGACAATCCAGTTCTAAAGGAAGAACAAGATGCTCAAGTAAATTATATTCTCCTTACGTTTCTGCGGCATCTCACAGTTCTGTTCTTTTAGGAAATCAATAATCTGTTTGGGATTGAGATATTATGTAGGTTGGCAAGGGTTCAAGGGGTGACGTTACCATATTGCCTACCTTGGTTGTGAACAACAGACAATACCGAGGTTTTTCTTGCAGTGTTAACTAAGGCTTTTATACTCTATGTTCTGGTTTATCTTTTAACAGAAATGTTTCCTTGCAGGCAAGTTGGAGAAGAGTGCAGTACTCAAGGCTCTATGTTCTGGTTTTGAGGAGACAACTGAACCAGCTATATGCCTGAGCACAGGTATGTATTGTTGGTTGTATGATTTTAAAGTGTTGGTCTAGACAAAGTGTTTTGGGCCGTCCCCATAGACTCTCTTGTATAACCATTGGGATACGTTCGGTGTTCTGATCAGGTGAAATTTTGTCGGCTTAATATATGAAATTTCGGTTCCCAAAATATGTGAAAAAGCCCATAATACCTGACCCATACCTGTGCTCTAGCCAACTTGATCCAAAATTGGATATTTTTGGGTAAGTTATAGATTCCAAAACCTCCCTGTACTTGTACCCAAACATCGTGACCATCCTTGGGAGGAGTTTGGCTGTCATTTTTGAAACCCTATTTTATCCAAGCCAATGGTTAAATGTCCATCCCTATTCCCTACACTGGGATATGACTGTTTATAATCGAAGTTGATTTAAGATCATGACATAAGTGTTTGGAAATGTAAACTAGATCAGTGGTCACACCTTTAACACTTATTGTGGAATATGACAATTGCACGTCTTTTGCAATTTACAGATATGGAGACAAACGAGTGCTTAGATAACAATGGCGGTTGTTGGGAAGATAAAGCAGCCAACATAACTGCTTGCAAGGTATATTGTGATATCCCTAGGAATAATTTCTTTTATATCTGCTAATTTGCCTAATTTGCAGGATACTTTTCGTGGAAAAGTATGCGAGTGTCCTAGAATTGATGGTGTGCAATTCAAAGGAGATGGTTACAACCATTGTGAACGTGAGTGTCGTGTCATCTTTAGAACAGTTTTTCTTCTTCTTTTTTAATAATTTTAATGGACTTGTGTTATTCATTAGCAATCTGAATATGACAAAACATTAGTCAGGTTTCTTACAGTGTAACATTTGGTAAGATATCATATAATTTCTAGTCAGTGAATTGGAGACACAATGTTGGTTTTCCCTCTTAGATGTTTTTGTCGTTCACTCTCTGGTGAAATTCAAAAATATAATGTTGGTTGCATGATCATCAGAACTTTGAAAGCAAATTATTTTTCTAGTAGGAACCCACTAAATTGACTTCTTTATTCCATCTTTCCTGTCAGAGATGGGGGATTTTGTGTTCTTTGCGTTTGTTGCTGTTGTGCTTCTGATGGTCTTAACATTTCATACTTATTTGATGTTTTCCTTGCAGCGAGCGGGCCAGGTAGATGCACAATTAACAATGGAGGTTGTTGGCATGAAGAGAGAGATGGACACGCATTCTCTGCGTGTGTGGTTAGTATTTCTTCGGCACTTTGCCTCGCTTTCAAGCATAATTTCACCATATAATATGAGGTTTATTTCTCAACTTGTAATGCATTCAGGACATGCACAATGTTAAGTGCCAGTGTCCTCCAGGATTCAAAGGAGACGGTATTAAGAAGTGTGAAGGTTAGACATTCTGTCAAACTTGCGTTACGGTAATTCTTTATGCTACTTCATAATCCTATTTTAAGGATTTCCGTGCTTCCTTCACTAGACATTAATGAATGCAAAGAGAAGAAAGCCTGTCAGTGCCCAGAATGTAGCTGCAAGAACACCTGGGGAAGCTACGAGTGCTCTTGTAGTGGGGACCTTCTCTACATGAGAGACCATGACACTTGCATCAGTGAGTTTTCATGAAACAGTTCTATAAATATGCATGTTTGATCCGCACTAGAAATAATACTCGCACAAACAAATAACCTCTATATTTAGTAAAGTTTCATCTCTTTTTTTTCAACTGGCATTGGTTCTTTTGTTTGAAATTTAGGCAAGACAGGTTCACAAGGGAGATCAGCATGGGCGGCCGTTTGGCTTATAATGTTATCATTGGGACTTGCAGCTGCTGGGGCATACCTCGTTTACAAATATAGGTTACGGGTAAGCTTTTCTCTTCTTTTACCTGCCTTTTGTGGTAAAAGAAAAACTCGAATTCTTTGTCTTTTGGCCTGAGATGTCTACTAAATTATAATTTGATATCGCGCCTTTAGACTTAAAAACGGTTGCCATATCCATTGCTTGAGGAAATTATTTTGAACTGCCTATGTCCCTGGTTTTACAGCAATACATGGACTCAGAGATCAGAGCTATAATGGCACAGTACATGCCACTGGACAGCCAACCCGAGGTCCCAAACCACGTGAATGATGAACGTGCCTGAGAAAGCAGAGTGGTCCATATATTTATTCCGAGGCAAGGACTCAAGGTGACATGTTCTTTTGATTGTTTTAGCCCTGGATCCTGGTGTTTTTTTTTCCTACTCTTTCTCTCTGTAACTCTTTTACCATACCATGTATTTCCATAAATAGGTTTGAGTGACCATGCTTTTTAAGCATTGTGGCTCCTATGTATTGTTCTCATTTGTGTCCATGTGAATTGTGCAATAGGGAAACTCTGATGTAGCTTCAGAGAACTGGACTAGCTAGTCAAATACTCAATAGAATCAAACATCAATGTTTTGAAGTTATACTCTTTAGTCATGGACAAGTTCGGTTCGTTGTGCCTTTTCTGTATTTCTTCTACCTGGATTAGTTTTGGATTAGTTAACTTCGTCATTCGTATTATTAACAAAAATATTATATCGAAGTGTTTAAATTACTAAAATAATTTTAATATTTGTTATTATTATTAATTTGATTAGATAATCAATATATTTTATTAAACTAACAAAAAAATATTATTAAATTTAAATTTTTATTTTTTAATTTAGGGTTTACTTCCGTCAACTATACGAATTTATGTGAATAAATCTATTTCCATCTGTATTTTTTAGGTATTTTATAAGTTACATAAATTGTGTTTTTCTTCCATAAACTACATAAATTTCATAAATTATTCCAATAACAAAAATTATGTTAATGTTTATACGTTAAATTGTTATTAAACTTTGTTTTATTTTCGAAAATCTGGTTTTAATTTTAAAATAAACTCAAGTTAAAACTAAATTTTCGAATTAAAATCAGATTTACTAGCTATTTAACGTGTAAACATTAATATAATTTTTGCAATTAGAATAATTTATGAAATTTTTGTAATTAATGAAAGAAAAATATAGTTTATGTAGGTAAAGGAAGACCTAAAAAATACGGGTGGAAATATGTTTGGTCGTATAAATTTGTGTAGTTGACGGAAATAAAACCTTTAATTTATATATATATATATATATAATATTAAAATAATTTTAAATAAAAGTTAAAACTATATAAATATGTAATTTATATTACTAATAAACAATATTATATAATTTATGAATATTTTTTCAACGGGAATACGTGAATATAAATATAGTTTTCTATTATTAATCCATCAAAGATATCAACTATGTACATTCAGTTTAAAGGGGTCAGTTTTTATTCTTTGTGTTTGCTATGTGGGATGAATGTATACTTGGATCCAATTAAAAACAAAAAAGACATAAAGCTAATAGAAATTGGCAAATAAAAAGAACAACTACAACTAAGAATCTAAGATTATGTCATAAGAAACAAATCCCATAAATCATTATTCATTTTCACCTTAGGTAAATTATCATCACTCGGAAATAATCGTCTTATTTGCAAAATCCTTCGATTAGTAGATATGTGTACGAAAGGTAAATACATAAGCTGAAAAGAAATCAAGTTTTACTATGACCTACTATTTATCTCTCTATTTTTTTTTCTTCTACTTTTCTATTTCTATTTCTATTTACAAACACATAATAAACCACTTTCATTTATAAAGATGTATGTATGTGTCATACGTATATTTTTTTTGTCATTTAAATCGCATGCCTAATATCCAATACTTTCATATCAGAAAAGTTTTAGTCTAATTCTACACATATGATATGGATACAAAGATAATACAATAGTAACTTAATATTTCATATATACATATAGTAAAATATCTATAAATTAATATTCAATACACTAATAAAATAATAAATTTAGCACCTGAGTTAAACCAATATAAAAACTAATAAAATTTGATAAAATAATAAAATAAATAACTTTATAGAAATATTAAAAATATATAGATCTAACGATCTATTTTTTATCAAAACAATCATATAACATCAATTGTTCATCGAACTAAGAGTAGATCTATTTCTCTCCACTAGAAAATTCCAAACATATTTCCCAATCAGATAAAAGTTCAAAACAGATTTATCTAAAATCTAATTCTCTATAAAATAAAAGTTCAAAACATATTTATCAACTTACATTATTTTTATCGGTTGGAATATGCACTTTTATGTGCCCATCTATATGTGTGATTACATTTCGAATTATTAGAAAATCCATTTTTGGATCACCCTCTTATTATAAAATTTCATATCCAGATTTAACCGTATAAACTCCAGATTTGGTAAAGTGCCAATAATATTTGCTTTCTACATTGAACATTCGATTTTAAGATAGCAATCAAACGTAAACCCTTTGGATGAAACCTAACATTTAATTTCCAAAATATTTCATTCACTGTTATTTGGATGAATAAAGTCCACCAACCTTAGATCTCGGTTCTGATCTAAATTGGCCCCTCTAGGAGGCCTTGTGTAATTGTCTTGAACTCATGGTTCATCCCAAATTTGAACGTGAAGACCAAATCCAATGAGTTTCTGTGCCCTTTGATCTACTAAATTTTGGTAGACCAAATATTCTTTAGCCATATGAGGGGCGGAATGGTTTTTTTGCAGTAAAAACATTAGTCTCTTGGAAATGGTTCATCCCAAAATTGAACATGATGGCAAAATCCAATGAATTTCCATGTCCTTTGGTCCACTAAATCTTTGACAAACCAAATATTCTTCCACCCATACGAGGAGTAGAATAGTTTTTTTTTTGCAGTAAAAACATGAATCGTTTGGAAATAGCTCCCTCTCAGAACTCGTGCGACCAGAGGCGAGGGATATCTCTGTAATCGACATAATTGTTTTGCTAGTAACACTTTATTAAAATCCTTAAAAACTTTTAAACTCAATACCACCATCCGCCATTGTCAAATAGAGATTCTTCCAAAATACCCAGTAGATCCCCTTGAGAATACTTCAATCTTTTGTTTTTTCTTTTACTTTTTTTTGTGTGTGGTTGCAATGCTTCTTTATTGAAAAAGAAATTAGGAACAATAGAAAAAACCAATTATCACTTTAATAACTGTCACATCACGCACATATATTGTGCGTTTTCAAATGGTTATTAATTAATAAAATTATATGTAATATATATATATATATATATATATATTTATATACATATTGATAAATTAAAAGTAATTATACGATTTAATATAATAAAAAACGTGTTATCAATACAACTGAATTGATGTTTACCGGAAACCGATCTATCACGGTATCGACGTTTATATTAGTTTTTACCATTAATATGAAATTTATTTTTAAAATCAAACTAAAGACACATAAATCAAATAAGAATATAATATTCTTACATTTACATCGAAAAAGAACTGATTTATATCTCACACTTCTGCAATTTCTTAGAGCTCTCTCTAAACACTATATAAATACTTAGTTTTTCCTTATCTTATCTTTAAGACTTAGTCTCAGCCAAATTTCAGTCTTAACTCGTACCACTTTAATACCCAAATTTTGTTTACATTTATTGCCTTATATTATGGCATGATCTCAAAGCATAGTCCAAACAAATTTCCTTAATAGCAATAGCATGCTAATCTTCCATCACCTTGTTATGATTTTACTATGGTCTCTCCCTTGAATAACCATATTACCTTTGTCTTCATTAATTGCATTAACTCGATATATGTTATGAAGCACATCAATAAACAGAAAGGCTATCTTGCATCTTCTTCTTCGTTTCACAACTGTCTTTACTTAATGATTGCATTCCACGTTCAGATTTTCTCCAAAGATTCTCTTGACATTTACTTTATATACTCATTTACATGCATTTTCAAAAGCATCTCTTCAATTGTCGCTTTTGTTGAGCTTGAAGATTCGAAGCAAAAAAGTGTAGATTCTGTAAGAAATAAAGGTATAAATTGCATAGTACTAACCGCACTAAATTATCATTTCAACGGATGTGATAGTTATAGGTTAAAACGAATGTATCAATCTGAGAAAATAATTGTATCCATAAAATATCATTTTGAACATTTACAACAAAATATAGAGATCATTTATCAATACTTTACAAAAACGTAGAAACATTTCAAAAAATGACATCAATTTGGTAAACAAATTAGAAATGTGTATTATTTTATTGACTAATGGGTTTAGTCCTTTTGGTATGTCTGAAATACAATATTAATTATACCGGTCACGTAGTGTCGTACAACTTTCTTGCAAGGTGAATTTCTATTTCTATACTTCTTAATTCTTGGTACTAAGCATCATAAACGGTCTCTCGATTTGTTTCTACAGCTGCTAAAATATGAGTTGAAGGAGTTGTGTTATAGTAAAGTTCGTATGTACGATTGTTTGACCAAAAGAAATTTCAGGATGCGTGCAAGTTTGATGTGGATACTAAGCGACTTCTTGTTTAAAGAATGCTAACTGCTTGGACAACGTATATGCGACTATCTTGTCCGTATTGCATGATGGACCGATGCATTTTATCTAAAACATGGATGGAAAACATGTTGGTTTGATTGTTATCTTTGATTTTTACCAATAAATCATCCATATCAGAAAAGCAAGCCTCTGTTTACGAAAAACAAAGTTGTTCGTGTTCCTCCACTAAAATACTTTTCTAGGTTGAGATAGAATCACAAATATATCATTATGGTGCACAACAAACAAATAAAGATAGGGATAATTGGTACAACCAAAATAATATGTTAGATGGATATTTTGAGAATCCTAGTTGGCAAAAAAAAACACATTCTAGAAACTCTAGTACTGAAAAAATCATATACTCATACACAATATTTGATGTCATACACATTGAAAAAAAAATATTTTTGATAATGTCATGCATATAATGTTGAGCGTGGAGAGGAGGTACATTGTATAGTTTTGGTTAGAAATGTCATAAATATATTCGAGTAATGCTTTTATTAATATAATTAATTCTATATTTAATAATTTTGATAATACTTTTATTGGGTTGTTGCTATAGATGTCCACGAAACATTGAAGTATGTACATGTTTTTATTAATATATTTAATTCTATATTAAATAATTTTGATAAAGCGTGAGATAATAATGTTATTTTGCTAGTGAGCATTTTTTGTGCTTTACAAACATACAATTGGACAAAAGATGGATTGGAACAACTAAGTGTCAATATTCCAACTCAAGACCGGGATGGTGATGAATCGAATGATCTAACGTTGCTAGATCTCACACAAAGGAATATACAAAGTTCACGAGAAAATTAACAGAGATTGCAAACGTGAAATTAGTAGATGATGCTGATAAGTATCAATGAAATGAATTTTATATCTAATGGATTGGTAAACTCATAATTACAATAAAATAAGATGAAATTCAGTTTTTTTTTTTTATAAATAATATATCATCTCTTCATTATGTTTTTGGTATTTAAATAAGAAATCGGTAAGTAAAAAATATGGAAAGACGGAGGGAAGAAGCGATAGTTATTCTTATTTTATTTACAAAGCAATAATAGAAATTTTTTTTTTTGGTAAATAGATTATTTCAGTGTTAATCTACTTTATGGTAGAATCATAGAAGTTTGAACATAGTCAATATCAAGTATCCAAATTTGTCTATGGAGAGATTAAAATTAATGAAGGTTTTAAAGGGATGTCATGACTATTATTGCTTTGTAAACTCGTCGGAACTATTTCGTCGGAATATTGACGCAAACTCGCAAAACCTAATGTTGCAAATATCTGATGGTAATGTGATGATGCGATTTGAGGATTTTTAGTTGTGGGTATATGAATTAGGTCGGGTTGACTAATAAATTAAATCGTACTGAATATGATTATTTTTCAGTTTTCCTATTCAATTTCTTGATTTTAATATTAAAATTAAAATAGAGAAACAAAAAATTTGTATATCGTGCGGATCTGAATATAAATCTTTGTTGTGTGTGATTGAATGTTTGAAAGTATATATGCATACTAGAAGTTTCGAAAAGATAATAGCAACCACACCAAACCATTCAAAATATTTCGAAATATTTTTGCTATATAATCTCTATATTTTTCCACAATCTAGGACAGGAATATCACACCACCAGACAATTCTAGAAGCAGTTATTCTTAAATTAAGTTTATCAGATGTATAAAACCTACATATACATGGTATTGAATTTATTAGTTTCTCACAACATCCATCTGGTATCTTGCTTTTACGACCAGTACTTAAAAATGGCTCGATGCAAGGTAGAAGCTGTAGGTTGCAAAATGGCAGCTCTGTTTTGGCTATGACAAATTTGATCGGAGTAGAAAATGATGTCATGACTATGATGATCGTGATAAGTATCAATGAAATGAATTTCATGTCTAATGAATTAGTAAACTCACAATTACAATACAACCAGATGAATTCAGTTTGTAGAAATAATATATTATTTCTTCTTTATGTTTTGCTATTTAAATAAGAAATCAGTAAACAAAAAATATGGAAAGTCAGAGGGAAGAAAGAACAATTATGTTACTTTTATTTATAAAGAAATAATAGAAAAAAAATAAAATTTGGTAAACAGATTATTTTTATGTTAATTTTCTTTATGGTAGAACCATAAAAGTTTGAACAGAGTCGTATCCAAGATTTGGCTATGTATTAATGAAAGATTTTAAGAAATGGATAGGATTCAACTAATAGTGAACATAATTGGAGAGCTAAAAATTCTATATGGTGTAAACGGTTTTAGTGTGATGATACTTAAAAATGTAGGTTAGCCTCGGAGTTTTGCTATGAGTTTGATCCATCTTTAATTATCGACAAATTACAATTGTATGTATAGAAAATTAACATTTTAACGTTAATTTGTCTTAAATCTAGAATGAAACAATTTGAATTTAATTTGAAAAATTTTGAGAGCATTTAACATTCAATTTACAACGAATTTAAATATCGTCGTTATTTTGAAGGAACGACATGTTTGCGTAAAACTCAAATCATTGAAAATTACAATAAATTTTATGTCCGATTATTGGTTGATGAACTACGTGTAATTTCAAAAATATTTATACAAAGTAAAAAAAGTATTATCAATACAACCGAATTTTGATGTTTAACGTGAATCGATCTATCATGGTATCGACATTTATATTTTTTTAACAAAAATATGAAATTGATGTTCATAATCAAATCGAAAAATATATAAATCACATAAAAATATAAATATTTTTACATTTACATCGAAAAAATCCGATTTTATATCTCATACTTATGCAATTTCTTCGAGTTTTGGTCTCTCTCTAAACACTATGTAAATACTTAGATTTTCCTTATCTTTAAAATTTAGTCTCAGCTAAATTTCAGTCTTAACGAGTACCACCTTATACCCAATATTTTTTATGCATGTATTGCCTTATATTATGGAATGATCTCAAAGCATAGTCCAAACAAATTTCCATAACCGCAATACCATAATAATCTTCCATCACCTTCTTATGATTTTATTATGGTCTCTCCCTTAAATAACCATATCATTACTTTTATCTTCATCAATTGCATTATCTCCATATATGTGATGAAGTACATCAATAAACAAAAAAGGCTATCTTACATCTTCATCATTGGTTTCACAACTGTCTTCACTTAATGATTGCATTCCATGTTCGATTTTCGCCGGAGATTCTTTTGAAATTTACGTTATATACTCAGTACATGCATTTTCAAAGGCATCTCTTCAATTGTTGCTTTTGTTGACCGTTAAAATTTGAAGAAAAAACGTAGATTTTGTAAGAAAAATAGGTATAAATCGCAAAGTATTAGCCACACTAAATTACTGTTTTAACGAATATGATACTTTCTTATAATTGATAGATTAAAATAAATATATCAGTTTGAGAAGATAATTATAGTGATGAGATATCATTTTGATCATTTACAACAAGATAGAGAGGTCATTCATCCATTCGATACAAACATGTGGAAACATTTCAACAAAGTGCACACCAATTTTGGTAAACAAATTATAAATGTGTATTATTTTATTGACTAAAGGTTTAGTTCTTTTAGTATGTCTGAAAGACAATATTCGTTATTACCGGTCACGTAATGTCGTATAACTTTCTTCTGGATATATGCACGCAAGGTGAATTTCTATTTATATGCATCTTAAGTCTTGACTAAGCATCATAAGCAGTCTCTCGATGTGTTTCTGTAACTGTTAAAGCATGAGTTGAAGGAGTTGTGTTATAATAAAGAAGTTCAAACGTACGAATGTTTGACCAAAAAAAATTTCACGGTGCATGTAGTTTTGATGTGGACACTAAGCGACTTCTTGCTTAAGGAATGCTAACTGGTTGGACAACGTATAGGCGACTATCTTGTTTTAACTAAAACATGAATGGAAAACATGTTGGTTTGATTCTCGTCTTTGATTTCTACCAATAAATCATTTATATCAGAAAAATAAGCATCTGTTTAAGAAAAACAAAGTTGTTCGTGTTCTTCCACCAATGTACATTTTTAGGAAAAGATAGAATCACAAATAGATAATTATAGTGCACAAGAAATAAGCAAATATAGGGATAATTGGTATAGTCAAAATAATATACTAGATGGATACTTTGACAATCCCAATTGGAAAAAGAAAACACATTCTAGAAACTCTAGTATTGAAAAAAGATCATATATTCATACACAATTTTTATTTCCTTGCGATTTTATGTTGTTGCTATTAGATGTCCACAAAACACTCAGATATGTACATGCTTTTATTAATACAATTAGTTCTATATTTAATAATTTTGATAATGCTTGTATGCGGTTGTTGCTTTAGATGTCTAGAACACATGTTTTTATTAATATAATTAATTCTATATTAAATAATTCTGATAAAACATGAGATAATAATGTTATCTTATCAGTGAGTGTTTTTTGTGATCTACATACATACATTTTTGACAAAACATAGATTGGAACAAATCAATGTCAATATTCCAACTCAAGACCGCACTAGTGATGAATCAGTGATCTAACGTCGGTATATCGCAAAACGAAACATACAAAATTTGCTAAAAAATCAGCAGGCTACAAATGTGGAATTAGTAGATGTGATCCCATTAGACAATAGTTAAATGTGGAATTTTTATTTCTTTTTATTTCTTTTACAATTATTTTATTGTAATTTTAATTTAATATTACTATTAATATTAATTTTAATTTAAATTTTTTTTTATCTAACATTTAAAATTTGTTTAAATTAAAACTTAAATTAAATTTGAAAAATAATTACATTAATATTATGAATTTGTCGATATTTTCTCTATATTAGTGACGGATTAGCGTTGGTCTACCTAAACGTCGTCGTTATTCCAGCGCTATGTAGTGACGAATTAACGACGACAATATTCTAACAAATTGGTTACCAATGATATTGCGGCGATCGATTAACCAGATCATATTATAGTTTATCGACGTAAAACGAATGTAGTCTAAGTTTAATTTACCATCTATGTTATGAAAAATGCATTTTGTCTGTCGTTAATTATTGTTGAACTACCGATGAATTTTTAACATCAAAATAACGACAAATGACGTATTTTTTAAATTTAACGATGAATTACTGACAAATTGACTATTACGTTGACCAATTTGTGTCGATTTCAATTTCGATGCAATGCTAATGGATTAACAACATTTCCTTCCATCGATAAACGATCTAATTTTTGTAGTTTAAGTAAGTGTTGGTGTGGATATTGTGATGAGGCCTTAAAAAATCGAATATGTATTGCCGATACAATACTAATGTGCATTTGATGCTTGTAAAAAGGTAAATATAATCATAGTTGTGTTATAGAAGCTAAAATTCATTTATATGATTTTTTATGTTTTCAGTTATATGTGTTTTATTGAGTCAAATGATAACCATTTGTTTAAGTGAGTTCATTAGACTTTGCATAATGAGACTTCTAAGCATGTGAGACTCAAACAATAGAGGAAATAGATTAAGAAGCTTATGAAAGAGAGGTGTGATGCTTGAGAAAATGATGTCTAGGAATTATGAAATGGAGTTAGATGAAAAGGTGTTTGAGAGGGTGGAAAATGTGTTAGAAGCCAAGAAAAGGTTGTTATTATTGGATGTATGCTAATGCTTAGTCTTTAAGGATGGATGTATGATAGATTATGTTTAAATGCAAAGCATTTTGCTTACTACAACGTCGTAAAAGCATCTGTTTTGGTCTTCTGGAAATACATATCATTGCTAAGTCGCTTCGACTGTGGTCTTGTTGAATGATTATTCTCAACAATAGGTGAGATTTTTAACATCACATATTTTTTATTGGCAATCCACATACATGATTTCAGAAACGAACCGAAATCTCCATATCTAAATCCAACCCGAATTATAATATAATTCGAATAGAATAAAAAATATTAATTTGAATTAACCAATCTCGAACCAAATTGAACTTAAACTTTAAAACAAATTCAAAATTAATTAAAATTCATTAAAAATAACTAATATTTTTAACTAAAAAATAATAATATATATATATAATTTCGAATAACATTGAATTAATATATAATGTAACTTAAACCGAGCTGAACCAAAACTAGATAAAATTTAAATTCGAATTTGATTTATTTTTTAAAACCTGAACTGATTTATAATATAATTTGAATGGAGTAAAAAATATTAATTTGAATTAACCAATCCAGAACCCAATTGAACCCAAGAATTAAAACGTAACCAAATTAACCAAATTTCATTAAAATAACTAAGATTTTTAACTAAACATAAAAATATATAGATATATATTAAAATAATGTTTTGTTTTCAAATCATATTAAACTAAAATATAATCCAAAATTTGAAAAACCCAAACCGAACCAAACCGAACCTCAGTTTTTCAAAATCTTTTTTGTTGCTCTCAAAAAATAAAAAACTGAAGAAAATTAGATGTTGGATTTAGTGCATTTTGGGCAAAATAAGAAACAGTAATCAAAATCAAGGGACTTATACCATAAAAAACTATATTTGACAATAAGATAGAAGAACTTAAACATGAATACTACAAATGAGTTGTTTAGGGTTATGATGCAATTTGAGGATTTTTAGTCGTGGGTATATTAGTTAGGTTGGTTTGGCTAATAAATTAAATCGGGTTGGATATGATTAATTTTTAGTTTTTCTAATCAATTTCTTGAGTTTAATATTAATTGAAAATAGAAAAAAACAAACAAAAGGTATATTGTGTGGATCTTAATATAAATTTTTGTTGTGTGTGACTGAAGATTTAAAAGTATATATATGCATGCTCTGTTCTTAAAAGTCGTGTGGCTTGAATGAGACATGAAAAATTCCAAAATATAATAGCAAATCACTACTATTTTATTTCAAAATATTTTTGAAATATAATGTATATGTTTTGGAAAATTTGGGACATGAATACTACACCACGAGACCATTATAAGAACAGGTTCTCTTAAATTACGTTGAAGGATGTAAAGAAGCTACATATACATGGTATTGATTTTCTTAGTTTCTCACAACATCCATATAGTAGTTTGCTTTTGCGACCAATACTTAAAAATCGATCTAAGGTTGAAGTTCTAGGCTGCAAAATGGTTGCTCTATTTTGGGAATAGCAAATTTGATCGGAGTAGAAAATGATATCATGACCATGACGATGGTGATAAGTATCAATTAAATGAATTTCATGTCTAATGAATTAGTCAACTCAAAATTACAATAAAACAAGATGAATTCAGTTTTGAAAATAAGATGTCATTTCTTCATTATGTTTTTGGTATTAAAATTTAAAAGAGATAATTAGTTGTATATACACAATTTTGAACGAAAGTAACGATATATACATGATTTTTAAAAAATCTGGAATCACTGTAGTGCACCACACACAAAAAGACCGAAGTAACCTCATCGTCATCGACACTTACTAACATCAACAGTGACCTACTCTGCAAACAGGTCACTGTTCAAGATTACGTGTATCTTCCGAGATACTCCAGCCGAATTCTCATTTAATACGTAGATTTTTTTTTAGATTTCGTCTGCCAATCTAATGTGTACACAATGTGTATGTATATTTTATTGGCATAGTTATCCACATATATATATTTAACAGCAGGGAAAATATCCCAAATGGTAAATCGCCCACATACTCCATAACTTTTACAGGGTTTGAAAGCAAGAAGAAATAGCAAGCATTCTTCTGATTTGATAGCAACTCGTTCTGAGCTGTAAGTTCATTAACGAACTAGTAAGAGGTATTAAATATCATTTCTTCCATTCTCGTAATCAACTCTTCGATGTGGTCCACCATTTAAATGTTTTTGTTTTTGTGTTTCAAATACGTTTTCTACCAACAACAAAACTACAAACAGTTTGCAGATCCTGGGGTAAGATAAGAAATTTCTTCCTCTATACTACCTTTTCGGAGGTTCATTTATTCTTTACTGTATTTAGTAATGTTATCTCTCAAATATTTTCTTTAACGTACATGTTATTATTTTCATGGTTTATCAGCGACTACAAAATAGTTCGATTAACACATCTCGTGAGAAGAGTTTGGGAGATGGGTGATGGAGACTCATGGATCTTCAAAAATGAAACTAGAGCAATGTCGTACGGTGTTAAGATCCTCGGAAATCAGACATACTCATCACTAGTGGGGATAGTTAGGAGTCGGTATGATTTGGATAACCACAAGCCACTTGCGTTAACCTACCAGTATCCAGAATGGTTGACTGCTGGGAATATCTCCCGGAACCCTCCTATAGGCATCTCATGCGACGAGTACGTGACAAATTTCATGGCCGTTAAGCTTCAAACCGAAGATCTTACGTTGTGTGTTACCGTTGGTTTGTATCACATTGAGAGATACAAATTTTTTAAACGGGGTAATTTCACAGTTGGTGGGAGCTCAGCTGACATAGACAAGCTACATAGGAAGCTGGATAACAACAATATAGGTTACCCATTACACTAATTGTTACTCTCTACTATTCTCGATAACGGGGAAAATATAAAATACCGTATACATAACGCTTTGGTTGTGTTAATGTTTTGCACTCTCAGATTTACTCGCAGAAGATGTTATGATTGGAAGCTAGAGAGTGATGGAGGAGTTAGCCACTCAGAAAGAAATGGAGGTATTAAACAGAATCCATGTTGTGCTAACTGAAATGTTGACTCCAAGCCATTTGTTGTGCGACGAAAAAAATATTATAAATTCATCGGATTCTTCAACCGTAAAGCACGATAAAGACGGTGTACCGGAAGAGAACAACAATGATATAATACGATTGGAGGGTGATGACAGCAATGACTCCACAGCAGAAGAATTCGCTATAGCAAATGCGGTTTCAAATACCGGTAATCTTTCAATTATGCACAATAACATTGCATTCATTCAAATTTTCTTAATACACGGCTTCTAACATTTTGAGTTGTTTATGAAACAGATGAAGGAGATAATGGAAAAGAGCCCGCACCCAAAGATCCACCAATTGTTCATCCTTTTATAGCGGATTAAGGGAAAGAGAAGATGTTTGAGGAATACTTTAACTTGGATATAGGACAACCGAGTCTTAATACCACTACACCAGGTGTAGATGCTGTTATATCTTCTGATTCATCATCAGAAGGTGAGTTTTGAGTTTTTAAAAAAAAATTGATATCAAAACATTTACATTTTCATATGCTGCATTATTATAATCTGTTTTGGATGATAACTCAATTGATATTCTGATACACAAGAACTTAACGGTGTACGTGTCAAAGTTACCGACATTCTAAATTGTTCATTGTTATTTTTTGCGCAGGAGACTGTTTTAATAATCCCTATACCGAACTATATATCGGTATGGTGTTCAATGACATTGATGCATTCAAGCTCCATATGGCATTGTATGCATTAAAGCAGAAGTTTCATTACCGCACCACAAGGTCTAGTCCAGAAAAGGTGACGATGAAATGCAACGGTGAGGGGTGTCCTTGGCATGTCTATGCCGCCAAGATTTCGGGTTGCGGATGGTTTTAGGTTAGGAAGGCGACATTAGAACATTTCTGTTCTCTAGATGAGAGAGGAGGATACCAACGAGTAGCGACTACAACTATGATTGGTGGTATTATGAAATCAAAGTTTACGGGGCGAGGAATGGGTCCACGTCCATTTGAGGTCCGTAAAATAATGCAGAATGAGCATGACATGCCAATATCCTACTGGAAAGCATGGCGATCAAGGGAAATCGCATCAGAATATGTGAGAGGGGCAGAAGGGGAGTCATATTGCTTACTGCCATTATACCTTCAAGAATTGGTAAATTCGAATCCAGGGACTATAGTAAACTTGGAAACATCATACAATGAAGGTCTGGGCCAGAGATTTAAGTACCTTTTCTTTGCCTTTGGTGCAAGTGTTCTTGGATACACATACATGCGAAAGATTGTAATAATCGATGGAACTCATTTGAAGGGGAAATACACATGATGTTTACTGACGGCCAGTGCCCAGGACGGGAATTATAAGATATACCCTCTCGCTTTTGCTATTGTAGATGGGGAGAATGATAAGTCATGGACTTGGTTCTTTGAGAAAATGTTGGCAGTGGTGCCCGATGAAGATGATACCATATTTATTTCAGATCGTCACAACTCTATTTACGCGGGACTGCAAAAGGTGAAAGTTTTATACCTAATAATTGTTAGAATGCTATCGTATCTAGTTGTGCTTTAAAACTATTGATTACGGAATAATACCATATAATTTCGTTGCTTTTGTCTAAATTAATGGTTATATAGAATATTAGCAGTCTAAAGAAAATGTTAGATGTAATGTAATGGATGGTGTCTTTGATGTGTAGGTGTATCATAAGAGCAAGCATTGTGCGTGCATTTTGCATCTTCAAAGGAACATACAAACAGTATTAAAAAAAAAGCATTTGGGATATCTTGTGTCAAGAGCTGCTCGCGCATTTAGTTTGCCTGAGTTTTATTCTCACTTCAATGAGATTAAAGAAATTGATATTGCATGTGCAGGTTATTTAATGGATTTTGGTGTTGAACATTGGGCTCGTTCTCATTTCAATGGATCGAGGTATAATATAATGACAAGCAATGTCGTGGAATCCCTAAATGCAGTTCTAAGAAAAGACGTACACATAAAAACAAATCGTTTACACATAACCGAGATAGAACATAGTATTTTACAAAATGTAGTTCAACATACTTAAAAGTTCATAAAATACGCATCATAAAACTTAACAAAGAGTACCAGTCAATTAGCTTCAATGGTATCCACAAATTCCTCAAAAAACATAACTGCAAGCATTTGGGATTCCCAAGAAATGATATCTGGTGTCACGCCTTTGCATCCTTCAAACCCACTCACTGAATATGCCTAGATCAGAATCAATGATGTAACTCCAGAGTAAGCATAAATTCCATTCTAAGCTATACCTTTGATCCTCACAACCGAATAAGGTTTTTTCTGTGACACCATATTTTTGAAAGGGTTTTTTTTTTCAAAATATATGGAATCATCATGGATATCGAGTTAAGATCCTTCTTAACTGAAATATCCGAGCAAAATCCAATATTGCAATCATGGACATAGACTGTCATAGCCGAATTGTCAATGCACACTCCAACCCAGTGTTGCTTATCCAGATTGAAAGGGAAGTAAATACGCGGCGCGACTGCTGGGTTGCTATCCAAACTGAAATAAACAAATATGTCATCTTCAAACTTAAAACAAGACCTATCTTTAGATGCAACCCTCGCAAATTTGGTGTGTTGTTTCATCAGTATCGACACAAAAGTTGTATCAAAGAAGAGAACATTTTGGCTGCGATCGTGATCTCTATTGTACATCAACTGAGTCAAGTGCATTAGCGCATCAAACATCTTGCAAAAAAGAACTGCAATTACATTAGTAGTTACTAATAATATAGTAATTTTAATAAAAGTATCTACTTACTTTCGGAGATATCAGTTTCATTCGTTCGGCTATGTCGGCTACATCTCTGTTGGTGACGGTAATCCCCTTGGGCAAGTATATAGCACTGCCATCCAAAACATTACCGTTTGAATTACACGACTAAAGAAGATATTAACAGATATGAATCTTCATTCCCATCAGACTTTTAGTTGTTTTAAACACTCTAACTGTATATATTAATGAATTAATTGATACACTTACAGTTTTTTCTTCAATAATATATGTAGCTTGACAAACTTAGTAGCATAGTCGATCTCTGGGTCAAACCCATGTAGAATAGAGCGGAGATCTTGTGAGACGACCATGAGTCTTCTATCACATTCGAAGTCTTTAAGCACATTTGGTGCTGTCCTTTGCCGCTTGCTCTTACGAGGCTCTTCTTCTTCCTCCTATTCCGTATCATCTTCTTCATCCCCGATGTCTTCAGCACCAGATTTATCCTTTCCCTCTTCTGTGTCACGTACCACATCACCTGTATTAACGTTTTCCTGCGAACGTCCAAACGAGAAGGAAGGAATGGACGACAGAAAATCCGGGTCATTGTTGATATACGGAGTGTTCCACTGGTTGACATGGTAGTCAAACAATTCGTTGCAACGGTTAAAAATAGAATTAACAATCAAAATATTGTATTGAAAAAACTGAATGGTTTTACCGCATCCAACGTGTCTCCTTAACACTCCATTTCCGTAGCTTTATTTTGATCACCGTCTTGTTCGTTAACAGTGGGTGCAATATTTTCATGACCAACACCCTGTGTGACGAATATCAAATATTAGATATCCATATTGGTAACATGTTATTTAAGAAATTATTCTTTTATGCATATAAATAACAGGTTACCTCATAATCAGCCTCGTTTATAGAACCCATAACAACATTTATTGCATCGGATGCATCAGAATGAGAAATGGCTGGAACCTCCGGCCCACCCTTTGAAGCTGATCCTTCATTTGTAGGCGGGTCTTTGCTGATACCTAAATCAACATAAGGACAGCCCGCTACGTTAGCATCCGTATGAGGGGGGTCCAACGATGAAAGTTTGTCTAGACATTCACGTATGGACTTCATAACTTCATCTTGCATTTTTGACAGCTTTTGATCCATGAAGATTTCCAAAGTTGTCTGTAGAACAGTGAATGAATCCTCGATCTTCTTCAATCGGTCCACCGATTTGTTCATTTTTGACTCAAGAGATGCAAAATCGCCCTTGAGCTTAACGGCAACCAAGTCAGCAACAAGATGGCGATCAGTCATCGTACTCCCAGCATTACGTGGAGTAGATGGTGGATGCCTTGATTCAGACGAACCCCCCTTATCTTTCCGTTGATCCCACTTTTCTCTCTTTTCCAACTCTTCACACTTCATCATACTCAACTCAGCCTCTGAAACCCCTCCAGTGAACAAATCCTTTTTGAACTCAAAATTCTCTGAAATCATCCTCACCATGTTGTTGACCTTCTCATCGTCTTCGTCGTCAGACCAGCCATAAGTGTCCGCTGCACAGGAAGGACCCTCATCCTCTGTGATGATACACTTGACATCAACCTGAAAAAAAGATTATTAAACATTAATTATTTGTTTAAATATAAAACACTGCTTGAAGGAAACACTGTCCAGTAACATTGTTTTCGTTTTATAGCAAATATACTATCTATGTGCAAAGCTAACAGTTATCTTACCGAGGTAACGATGTCAAATACACGCTATCCTAAATAGAAAATGGAAATTATATGGTTAACGTGTTACCTCCCCTTCTTCATCCAGTACTCTTGCGTATGTGGGATTAAACCCGGTTTTCTTTTTGTTGGTTCCACTGGCACTTTCATGGTTTTTTTCTTCTTGGGCATCATTTTCACTATCGGATTTAGTTGAGGATGATGACTCGTTCGATTGCTCGAATTCCAATATAGTTGGGACCACTTCAACAATGACTAATTGAATAGAATGGAAAAATCCTTGAATTGCAATGGAGCTTTGTGACAGGGCAAGCACATCTTTTCTTTTAACACTTGACACCACCATGTCGAAAGCAAGCCGCCCCCATGGATAAGCGAAGAATGAATCAAGATCACAGATAAGTTCGACATGCGCCTTGTCGATTTTGGGAATATGCGATGATGGTAACAACACCGAGGCGGTGATAGCTAGGCAAGCGTACTTGATTCTCTCATCCTTGTCTGTTATCGTATGTTTTTACAGCATCTTAATCGCCAAATCAACAGGACATGATTCCAGGTTACCAAAGAGGGTTGGCCAATATGGCTTCTCTTTTATGGGATTCTTCTTCTTACCCTTGGCACGAGGAGGTAGTTTACCGCACAGAAGTCCGGTAATGATTCCAAACTCTCTTAACGAAAACCTTATTGGCTTACCCGCAAACAAAAAACCATAACTCGTGCTTCTTAGCAGTCTTCAATTGGCGGGTTAACAAAAAATGATCAAATCTACCGGAGTATGCTGGCTTCTCCGGCATGCTTAGCACCTACGGAATGTAGAATTCCGGATAAACTCTGCCTCTGATTCATCCAAAGCATTCATTATTGCGTGAAGTCATTTTGTTTTGTAGTATGTATTCACTCTCTCTCCGGTGGGTTCTTCACCGGCATAGAACATTCTTTCCGGTAGGTCAATGCCGGAATCCTTCAAAATACCCAAAAAAACAAATTCATGTTAATAACAATTTTTTTTTGAAAAACATACCATTTTCGGCAAGCTTTTCCTTTCACCCGAAATAAACTTCATTCTTGATAATATGGGCAACGGTTACCTTTAATTCATTTTTATAGTGCAAATCAGTAGTTATAATCTTGAACAGATGCAAAGAAACCAGGAAAGACGCGATTCTTAAAAAAATATAAAAAAACTGCTTACCTTCGTCACTTTCAGAAACCCTAACTGTTCACGTGAACAGTTTTTCTTCAGTCTCTACTATAATTTTTACCCGAGAAACTTTGCAATATCGAAATGTTGCAGATTTTGAAGTTCTAAAGAAACCGATGGGGAGGGCGAATGGGGTGCCATAGATTGTTTTTCTCTTTCTTCAGGTCGCAAAATTTGGCACAAAATCTGTCGATATATTTAGAAGAGGTCTGTAGGTGTAGTAGGCTAATAGGATTAGTATGAGGTTATTCGAATGCGTACAGTGCGATGGAACAGTAAAGTGTTAGATTGCTAATTTTCCAAAAGTTTGTGTATATTCAGCAAAATGACCCAATTTAAAATCGGTAATAAACAAATATGAAAAGTTGGAGGGAAGCGAAGATAGTTATCCTATTTTTATTTACAAAATAATAGAACAATAAATTTTGATAAATAGATTATTTCTATTGTTAATCTGTGGTAAAACCGTAAAACTTTGAAGAGAGTCAATATCAAATATCCGAATTTGACTAAAATTAATGAAGGTTTCAAGAAAGTGAATTCAATTTTTAGAAATAATATATCATTTATTTTTTGTTATTTAAATATATAATTGGTAAGCAAAAAATATGAAAAATCGAAGGCAAAAGGGGATAGTTATCCTATTTTTATTTACAAAGCAATACTAAAAAAATAAAATTTGGTAAATAGATTACTTCTAGTGTTAATTTTTTTATGGAAAAATCATAAAACTTTGAAAAGAGTCAATATCAAATATCCGAATTTGACTAAAATTAATGAACGTTTCAAGAAAATGGATAGGGTTGACCAACTAGATTTGGCTATGTATTAATAAAGGTTTTAAAGAAGTGGATAGGATTCAACTAATTGTAAACATAATTGGAAAACTAAAAATTCTATATGGTGTAAACGGTTTTAGTGTGGTGCTAATTAAAAAGTGTAGGTTAGCATTGGAGTTTTGAGATGAATTTGATCTATTGCTAATTAGCGACAAATTACCATTGCATGTGCACTAAATTAACATTTCGACCTTGTTTCTTTGTAAACCTAGAATGAAACAATTAGACTTTAATTTGAAAAAATTAGAATGCATTTAACATCCAGTTTGCAACGTATTTGAATATCTTCATTATTCTGAAGGAACCATATGTTAGTGCATTTTGGGAAAAATAAAAAACAATATTCAAAATCAAGGTACTTACACCATTAAAACAAATATTAAAATATCTTTGAGATCCAACGATTTATTTTTTTCTTTGATAAAAATTTTGAAACATATTTATCTTCGATATAAAAGTTTGATATCTTTTTCTCCTTGATTTAAAAATACAAAATATAAACACACATACACATCAAAATATATTCCAACCGTTGAAACTCGCATATATTGGTAAATATCTTTCAAACTTTCATCTCAAGAAGAAACAAGTTTAAAATTATTTCTGGAAGAAATATACTATAGCTTACTTCGATGGAATCGGTGGACATGTGATTATATAAAATAGTTACGGTGGAGAAATACATCGTTACCACACAACAAATGAGTTGGTTAGGGTTATAATGCGATTTGAGGATTTTTAGTTATGGGTATATGAATTAGATCGGGTTGGCAAATAAACTAAATCGTACTGAATATGAATTTTTTAAGTTTCCTACTCATTTTCTTGATTTTAATATTAAAATTAAAATTGAGAAAAAATTATTTATATATTTTGTGCATCTGGATATAAATCTTTATTGTGTGTGATTGAATATTTGAATATGCATGCTAGGTTCTTAAATTCTGTATGGATTGAACGAGAGTTAGAAGTTTCCAAAAAGATAATAGCAATCACTAGTATTTTATTTTAAAATATGCTATATAATCTTTATATTTTTGGACAATCCGGGACAGGAATACTACACCACGAGACCAATCTAAGAGCAGCTTCTCTTAAACTATGTTCGGATGTAAAAAATCTACATATACATGGTATTGAATTTCTTAGTTTCTCACAACATCCATCTGGTAGGTTGCTTCTACGACCAGTACTTAGAAACGGCTCGATGCAAGGTAGAAGATCTAGCTTGCAAAATGGTTTCTCTGTTTTGGCTATGGCAAGTTTGATCGGACTAGGAAATGATGTCATGACTGTGATGATGGCGATAAGTATCAATGGAATAAATTTCATGTCTAATGAATTGGTAAATTCAAAATTACAATAAAACAATATGAATTCAGTTTTTAGAAATAATATGTCATTTCTTCATTATGTTTTGGTATTTAAATAAGAAACTGGTAAGCAAAATATATGGAAAGTCGGAGGAAAGAGGGGATAGTTATTTACAAAGCAATAATAGAAAAAATCAAATTTGGTAAATAGATTATTTCTAGTGTTAATCTTGTTTATGGTAAAACCGTAGAAGTTTGACGAGAGTCAATATCAATAATCTAAATTTGGCTATAGAGAGACTAAAATTAATTAAGGTTTCAAGAAAATGGATAGGTTTTACCAGCCTGATTTGGCTATGTATTAATGAAGGTTTTAAAGAATTGGATAGGATTCAACTAATTGTGAACATAATTGGAGAGCTAAAAATTCTATATGGTGGAAACGGTTTTAATATGGTGCTACTTAAAGGTGTAGGTTAGCGTCTGAGTTTTACGATGAGTTTGATCCATCTCTAATTAGTGAAAAATTACCATTGCATGTGCAGTAAATTAACAATTCGACATTATTTCATCATAAATCTAGAATGAAATAATTCAACTTTAATTTGAAAAATTTTGGATGCATTTTGAAACGAATTTGAATATCGTCATTATTCTGAAGGAACGACATGTTTTGTAAAACTCAAATCGTTGCAAATTAAAACAAATTTTACGTCGGATTATTGGTAGATAAACATGTGTTAGTTGAACTACGTGTACTTTTTACTCTACATTGAAGCCATTGTATTTTACGGAAGAGCTACCGGATGCACAAGTTTGAATTTGATGAAACTACACAATTTATATACATTATTACTTTGAGACTTTAATAAAAATTCCAAAACCTTAACGTAAAATTTAAAACATGTATTTAAACAGCATTTAGACAACACTTTAAATAAAAGAATTTATAAATTATGCTAAATTTATTATTTAACAGTTAATCATATCAAATAAAATTAAATAAGTATACTAAATTTTTATATACATACTATGGACTATAGTGAAAAACAATTAATCTTTTTCATATTAAATATATATTTTTAGACATAAATTGGCCGATTTTCCTAAACTTGAATTATTATTACATTTGAATAGTCGTTAATTATTTTCGAAGTATCGATGAATGTTTAACGTCAAAATAACGACAAATGACGTATCATCTAAATTTAATGATAAATTACCGACAAACTAACCACTACGTTGACCAATTTTTGTCGATTTCGATTTCAATTTCAATTTCGATGCAATGCCATTGGATTAACAACATTTCCTGCCATCGGTAAACGATCTAATTTTTGTAGTTAAAGGAAGTGTTGGTGTGGATATTGTGAGGAGACCTTAAAATTTTTTGAATATTTACACCAATTTTGGTAAACAAATTAGAAATATATATTGTGTTGATGACTAATGGGTTTAGTCCTTTTGGTTTGTCTAAAATACAATATTCGTTATTACCAGTCACATAACGTCGTACAACTTTCTTCTGGTTATGTGTACGTAAGGTGATTTTGTATTTTTAAGTGTATTAATTCATGGTACTAAGCGTCATAAAGGGTCTCCCGATGTGTTTGTGCACATGCTAATACATGAGTTGAAGGAATTATGATATAATAAGGTTCGAACGTACGATTGTTTGACCAAAAGAAATTTCACGATGCATGCAGTTTTGATGGACGCTAAACGATTTCCTGCTTATGGAATAATAACTGGTTGGACAACTAATAGGCGGCTATTTTGTCCGTCATGACGGACCGATACATTTTAACTAAAACATGGATAGAAAACATGTTGGTTTGATTATCACCTTCAATTTCTACCAATAATCATCCTTATTGGAACAACAAGCATTTGTTTATAAAAAAAGTTGTTTGTGTTCCCTCACTAGTGTACCTTTTTAGAGAAGAGAGAATCTCAAATAAATCCTTATGGTGCACAAGAAACAAACAAGTATAGGTGTAACTGGTACAATAAAAATAATATGTCAGATGGATACCTTGACAATCCCATTGACAAAAACATATTTTAGAAAATCTCGTACTGAAAAGATCATATATTCATACACAATTTTGTTAAAAAAAATATTTTGGATAACATTATGCATACGATGTTGAATGTGGAGAAGACAACAAATGACAGTGTGAAGTCATGACTAGAATTGATTGAAATATATTTGAGAAGTAAGTTGCATCTTGCGAGTGATGGGAAAAACATCTTATTCAACTGGATCACGTCCGACGTTAAATTTTTCGATGTATTATGTCCAATTTATCCAAATTAGTGGAGCACGAGCAAAAGTTTCAAAAATGAAAAGTCATGATTATCGTGTATTTATTCAACGTCTACTTTCTTTTGCTTTTATCAGATTTTTCCTATTAGATGTCCACGAAACACTCAGCTACGTACATGTTTTATTAATATAATTACTTCTATATCTAATAATTCTCATAATGCATGAGATAATGTTGTTATCTTGTTCGTGAACATTTTTTGTGATCTACATACATACACTTTGACAAAAGATGGATTGGAACAAATTAATGTCAATATTCCAACTCAAGACCGTGCTGGTGAATCGAGCGGTCTAACATCGGTATATCGTACAGCGGAACATACAAAATTCTCAAAAAATTTAGCAGAGACTGGAAATGTGGAATTAGTAGATGTGATCCCATTAGAAAATAGTTAGTTTTTTGTTATTTATTTTTTATTAAAAATTATCTTTTTAAAATTATTTTATTGTAATTTTTATTTTATTATTAATATTAAATTTTAATGTTAACTTTAAATAAACTTTATTTAACATTTAAAATTTGTTTCAATTAAACTTAATTTAAATTTGAAATAATTATATTAATATTATGAATTCATCGATATTTTCTCTATATTAGCGACAAATTAACGTCGATCTACCTAAATGTCATCGCTATTCCAGCATTATGTAGTGACGAATTAACGACGACAATATTACGACAAACTGGTTACCAATGATGTTGCGGTGACGTAAAATAGATGTAATTTAAGTTCAATTTATCATCTATGTTATTAGGAATGAAATTTGTCTTTAATAAGTCATTAACTACTATCGAATTATCGATGGATGTTTAACGTTAAAATAACGACAAATGACGTACTTTCTATATTTAACGATGAATTATCAACAAATTGACTATTACATGGACAACTAGTGTTGATTTCAATTTCGATGCAATGTTGTTGTTTGTATGTTTTAACGATGGATTAACAACATTTCCTGACATGAATAAACGACCTAATTTTTGTAGTACAAAGAAATGTTGGTGTGGACGACATATTGTGACGAGAAGTTAAAAATTTTGAATATGTATTGCCGATACAATACTAATGCGCAATTGATGCTTGTAAAAAGGTAAATATAATCATAGTTGTGTTTATGTAAGTTATAGAAGCTAAAATTTATTTATTGTTGAAAGTCAACAATGGCGTATTCGTTGAATACGTCTTTGTTTTGATTATATTTTATGAAGTTTACGTTTATCGATTTTAGTAAGTCGGTAAACTTCTCCTATAAATATGATGCTTAGCATCATTTATAAATATAAAATAATACGATTCAATTCTCTCTCTCTTATTTCTTCTCTTGAACAAAGTTATTAGTTTAACTTTTTCTCTCTAGATTTTTTATAACACGTTATCAGCACGATGCTCTAACCAACTGAGCTAATTGGCCTTCCTTTAGTGGTATAAATGATGATACTCATATGGATATCGCAGATTTTCTTGTTGATCCCGAAAGTATCAATGATGATTAAATCGATTATGATCGATGAAAAATGAAAAACTGCTAATAAGACAAGTATAATATGTTTGTGTAACAAACTTAACGACGGTTTTAGTAGTTTATGAAATATGCTTTGATTTAAACTATTAATACATTTATATAAATTATGGCACATAAAGTATCACAAATTAGAATTGATGAAAGAGATATCTGTCTAGCAGATAGTGATACAACACACACTGTACTTAAAAATAGACGATATTTTTCCTGTCTTGATTTAAGTGACTCCGCCGGAAGCGTGAGTACTATATTAGAAAATGCAAAGATAATACTAGGCTCTGGAGAATCCAGTTTTTCGATGCCAAAAGGCACAGAATTTGAAATAAATAATGCATTATATTCTTCTAAGTCTCACGGAAACTTGTTAAGTTTCAAAGATATCCGTAAAAATGGATATCATATAGAGACTATGAGTAAAAATAATGTTGAATATATTTGCATTATATATGAGAGGAAACATATACTAGAAAATTTACCAATGTTATCCTCTAGATTATATTACACAAAAATAAGCATAGTTGAATCATATGCTATAGTAAACCTGAAGTTTACTTATACTTTTAAAGTCTGTCATGAAAGATTAGGCCATCTAGGATCAATTATGATGAGGAGAATTGTGCAAAATTGTAATGGTCACCCATTGAAAAATGAGAAAATTTTTCAATCGACAGAGTTTTCATGTAAATAATGTTCTCAAGAAAAACTCATAACATGACCATCAATAACTAAAGTTGGGAATAAATCTCCATTATTTTTAGAGACAATACATGGTGACATATGTGGACTTATTCATCAACCGTGCGGGCCGTTTCGATATTTTATGGTATTGATTGACGCATCAAGTAGATGGTCATATGTTTGTCTTTTGACAACAAGAAATACGGCTTTCGCAAAATTCATTACTTAAATAATCAGATTGAAAGCACAATTCCCTTATTATGTCATAAAGAAAGCTAGTCTTGATAACGCTGGTGAATTCACTTTACAAGTTTTTAATGATTATTGTATGTCAATGGGAATTGATGTTGAACATCCGGTGCCCCATGTGCATACACAAAATGGGATGGCTGAAAGTTTGATTAAACGGTTGCAATTGATTGCAAGACCGTTAATATTGAGAATAAATCTCCTAATTTCTGTATGGGTTTATGCTATACTGCATGTAGCTGCATTGGTCCAGATTAGACCAAGTGCATATAATAAATATTTCCCATTACAGTTGACATCTGGTCAACAACCAAATATATCACATCTTCGAGTTTTTGGGTGCGTGGTTTATGTCTCAATAGCCCCACCATAAAGAACAAAAATGGGACCACAAAGAAGAATAGGAATATATATCGGGTATACATCACCAAGTATAATTCGATATCTTGAACCTCGAACTGGTGATATGTTTATGACATGTTTTGCCGATTGCCATTTTAATGAAGATGAATTTCCAACGTTAGGGGGAGGAATTAAAGAAATATCAAAAGATGTTATATGGTGTACACGAAATTTCATACACCTTGACTCCCCTACAAATTAACATGAACTCGAAGTTCAGAAAATTATACATTTACAGAATATGGCAAATGAATTGCCAGATGTGTTCACAGATACGAAAAAGGTGATGAAATCATATATACCCACTGCAAATGCTCCATCAAGAATTAAAATTCCAAAAGAACAATTTGATGAAAATAAAATAAATGATCCAAAAGTTCAATTGAAAAGGGGGAGGCCGATGGGCTCTAAAGATAAAAAATTCCTGAAAGAAAAAGAAATTGGAAAAAATCAGTAAAGATATCCCAAAATAATTATATCATGCAGATATTCAAGAAAATACATATGAGAAGGTTCTTGAAAAATCTGATAATGAAAGTCTTTTCGAGGAACAACATGATATAGAAAATTGTGAAACATCCATTAATTATGCACAAGATGGAAAAATCTGGGTTAGAAATGAAATAGAAGATGTGGATGGAACATTTTTATTTTCTATATCCAAAGAAATTGATGATGAATATAATGATCCTAACTTGAGATCATTATTAGAATGTCGAGTGAGACCCGATTGGGAGAAATGGCAAAAGACCATGAAAGATGAATTACTCTCTCTCAATAAAAGAAATGTATTCGAACATGTTATCATTACACCAGAAGATGTAATGTCTGTCGGGATGCAAGTGGATTTTTGTGAGAAAACGAAATGAAGAAAACGAGATCATAAGATATAAAGTCCGACTTATGGCACAAAATTTCTCTTAAAGACCGGAAATTGATTATGATGAAAAATATTCTCCGGTTATGGATGCAATTACATTTAGGTAATTAATGAGTTTAACAACATCCAAAAATTTAGATGATCTTAACATAAATGGAACTCAAAAAAAGTTCATGATGCAAGAACCCATATGAGAGAAGAGTTTGAAATGAAAGAACTTGGTAAGACAAAATTTTGTCTCAGGCTTCAAATAGAGCATCTCAAAGGTGGAATATTTGTGCATCAATCAAATTATATCAAAAGAGTATTAAAACGTTTTAATATGGATAAAAAATTATTTGAGTACTCCAATGGTTAATAGATCGCTTACTATTGATAAGAATATATTTCGATCTTGTAAAGATAACGAGGAAATTATAGGTTATGAAATACATTATATGAGCGCTATCGGTGCGCTGATGTATCTTGCTAATTGTACTAGACCAGATATTGCTTTTGTTACTAACTTACTTGCAAGGTATAATTCAGACCCTACGCGAAGAAATTGGAGCGGGATAAAACAAATATTCCGTTATCTTCAAGGTATAATTGACTTGGGATTATATTATCCCAGAAATTCCTTGTTTGATATAGTTGGTTTTGCAGATACATGATATTTATCATATCCGCATAAAGCTCGATCGCAAACCTGATACATTTTTACATTAGAAGATACTGCGATCTCATGCCGTTCACAAAAACAGACATTGGTTGCCATTTTCTCAAATCTTGCGGAAATTATTGCACTCAATGAGGCATGTAGAGAATGTGTATGACTCAAGTACATGACTCATCACATACAAGAAGCTAGTGGAATCACTACAAATAAAGAACCAACAAAATTGTTCGAGGATAATGATGCATGTGTCGCTCAACTCAAGTAAGGTTATATCAAAAGCGATAGGACAAAACATATCCCACCAAGATTTTTCTCATATACTCAAGAGCTTGTAAACAATCAAGTAGTCAACATTGAGTATATTCGCTCAATCGACAATGCAACAGATCTGTTCACGAAGGTGTTTCCTACAACAACATTCAGAAGGCATGTTCAGAATATTGGAATGCGTCATTTGCGAGATATATAAAGGGAATTATACATATCTTTTCAAGGGGGAGATTTTGTATCTGTACTCTTTTTCTCTTATCATGATTTTTATTCCATTGGGTTTTTACATGATAAAGTTTTAAACGAGTCAGTACGTAATACTTCGATAATAATAGGTAATCAAGGGAGAGTTTTGAAAAGTTAACAAAGGCGTTTTCGTTGAATAAGTCTTTGTTTTGATTACCTTTTATGAAGTTTACGTTTATCGACTTTAGCAAATCGGTAAACTTCTCCTATAAATATGATGTTTAGCATCATTTGTAAATATACAATAATACGATTCACTTTTCTCTCTCTCATTTCTTGTCTTGAGTAAAATTATCACTTTAACTTTCTCTCTTTAGATTTTTCATAACATTTATATGATTTTTTACGTTTTCTGTTATATATGTTTTATTTAAGTGAGTTCATGAGACTTTGAATGAGATAAAAGTTGTGGCTTCCAAGCATGTGAGACTCAAACAATAGAGGAAATAGATTAAGAAGCTTATGAAAGAGAATATGAAGCTTGAGAAAAAAGTGTCTATGAATTATGAAATGGAGTTAGATGAAAAGGTGTTTGAAAGGGTGGAAAATGTGTTACAAGCCAAATTGAATATGAAGAAAATGATGGTTGTTATTATTGGATGTATGTTAATGCTTAGTGTTTAAGGATGGATGTGTGATAGATTATGTTTAAATGCAAAACATTTTGCTTACTACAACATCGTAAAAACATCTCTTTTAGTCTTATAGAATTTTTTTAATATTAAAACAGAAGTGAGTTCTCCAAAAAAGGATGACATGTCAATTTAAAAGATGATTTGACATAATTAATTGTGATATGTCGCTGAATGAAATGTTACATGTCAATTTGAAAATAAAATTAATAATCCAATTAAATTCAAAAATAATTGATATGATTAAAATCGGTTCAACATATCATTTATTAAATATCAAAAACAAAAATATGTATAATTTTATCAAGTTATAAATTAATATCAAAATAGATTAAAAATAAAGTTTTATAGTATACAAAAATATAGAATTGAGCCAAATGTAACATAATATGTTGAGTTTTTAAATATAATCATTTATTAAACATATTAAATGCTAACATCTACAAATAATATAAAATATATTTTGTTATGATCATTTAAATTTTGTATATTTTGTATATTATAGATATAAACATATTTAATATTAATTGGATTAAAAGAGATGTGTCGAACTCATAAAATGTTGAATTTTATTAATAGAATCATTTATTACCTTAATTAAATGATAACATGTAAAATATATATATTTTGTTGCTAACACGTGGATAAAATCTATAAATAATATTTGTCTACCATAAAAAAATATGTAGTTGATCAAATGTTATCCAAGATAATAAAATATATTTTATTTAAATAGGGGCATTTACAAAATTGACCTAAAATTTGTCTTCAATTGCAAGTTTGACAATTTAATTTTTTTTTGCAAAACTATCTTTCTATCTCTATTTTATCCTTCAACAATAACTTTATTTACAACTTTGCCATTAACTTACAAAAACAAAAACAACACAAAGACCATTATGAACAAATTTTTTAAAAATATTACAAAATGCCATCTTTTTCAATGCATACAACCATCATTATCGTGGTTGTTGGGAGAATAACATTTTATTCCTATCAAAGCAGACTTCTCGGAGAAGTCTGCGACGTTTATTCCGATCAAAGCAGACTTCTCGGAGAAATCTGCTTTGATAGGAATAAAAATTGCTTTGGCGAGAAAAACAGTTTATTCCTATCAAAGCAGACTTCTCCGAAAGTCGCTTTGGCGAAAAAATTTTATTCCTATCAAAGCAGACTTTTCCGAGAAGTCTGCGACGTTTATTCGATCAAAGCAGACTTCTCCGAGAAGTCTGCTTTGATAGGAATAAAAATTGCTTTGGTGAGAAAAAAGTTTATTCCTATCAAAGCAGACTTCTCAGAAGTTTGCTTTGGCGAGAAAAACATTTTATTCCTATCAAAGCAGACTTTTCGGAGAAGTCTACGACGTTTATTCGATCAGCAGACTTCGAGAAGTCTGCGATAGGAATAAAATTGCTGGCGAGAAAAAGTTTATTCTATCAAAGACTTTCGGAGAAGTGCTTTGGTGACCAAAACATTTTATTCCTATCAAAGCAGACTTCTCGAGAAGTCTGCGACGTTATTCCGATCAAAGCGACTTCTCCGAGAAGTCTCTTTGATAGGAATAAAAATTGCTGGCGAGAAAACAGTTTATTCTATCAAAGCAGACTTCTCGGAGAAGTCTGCGACGTTTATTCGATCAAAGCAGACTTCTCCGAGAAGTTTGCTTTGATAGGAATAAACATCGCAGACTGCGAGAAGTTTGCTTTGGTGACAAAAACATTTTATTCCTATCAAAGCAGACTTCTCGGAGAAGTCTGCTTTGATCGGAATAAACATCGCAGACTTCTCCGAGAAGTCTGTTTTAATAGGAATAAACTGTTTTTCTCGTCAAAGCAATTTTTATTCCCATCAAAGCAGACTTCTCCGAGAAGTCTGAGAAGTCTGCTTTGATCGGAATAAACGTCGCAGACTGCGAGAAGTCTGCTTTGATCGGAATAAACGTCGCAGATTTCTCAGAGAAGTCTGCTTTGGTGAGAAAAACAGTTTATTCCGATCAAAGCAGACTTCTCCGAGAAGTCTACTTTAGTGAGAAAATTTAGTATGTGTACAATGATCTAATCAAATTCATTAATTTTTTACCGCAGATAATGGTCCAAATCGTTGTTGTTTGTGGGGAGTGGACTATTACAGAGACTTGAAATTTTTCTGTGGATAATATAGGAGGAGGAAAAATGTTTGTAATTGAGGATGATGATTACTTTGTTGATGAAGATGAGAATAAAGTTTACTCGAATGCTGAGGATTACATTCTTTAAGGTAAAGTAAAAGATGAATAAATTCAGTTTTAGTGTTGAGTATCTCAAAAAATTAAGTTACGAGTAAGGACAAAGTATAAAGTCTGCTGAGAAGTCTACAAAGAAGCCTGCCGAGAAGTCTGCAAAGAAGCCTGCCGAGAAGTCTGCAAAGAAGTCTGCGAGATTTATACAACAAAGTTTGCCGATATAAGTGTGTAGTTTCTGAAACATGTAACCAATCAATTCAATTAATTTGAAGACACAATGTTATCGATGTTGTTTTACAAAAACATCCAACACTATCTTGTTAACTTAGTATTTTGATGGAATTGTTTATACATATCTTTCAGTTCTTGTTCTTTCTTGTTATTAGGAAGTATGCATTAAGTATCTTAAATATGCACTAAGTCCTTAACTATGTATAAAAGTGTTTATGAAAATTTATACTAATATTTGTGTTTTTAATGGTTGTCATTTTGTAATTTTATAAGTATGATTTGACTTGAGCTGATTGAAAGGTGATTGACATACAACTAATAGTTTATTATAATTCTGAAAAAGTTGATTGAAAACTGACTGATAAGGTGGAGTGATGGGAGCTAGTGATAGGTACAATAAAGTTGAAAAAAATTATTTAAAATATGACCAAAAATACAAATGAAGTCTGCAATTATTAATGAAGTCTGCAAGTGAAATCTGCATTTGTAATGAGAACGTGTTTTGAAGTCTGCAACTGAAGTCTGCAACTGAAATCTGCAACCTGTAATGAAGTCTGCAACACGAAAATCTATTGATTCAAAAACAAAAGTCAAATTCAAAACGTAAGAAAAAAACTCAAAAACATCCACAAAAACTGTAAAACCACCATAAATTTCAAGGGAAATTTCAAACATCTATTGAAAATCTTAAAAAAACCATCTAAAATTTTAAAAACCATCTAAAATCACTTTAAAAGCAACTAAAACAATAATAATACTTTTTGTGAATCTTTTTCCAGATCTACAAAAAAAGAAAGAAATAAGATAAGAATATAAAAACTCCGCAACTGAAGTCTGCAACTGAATTCTACAACTGAAATCTGCAAACCTGTAATGAAGTTTGCAACACGAAAATCCATTAATTCAAAAATGAGTGTCAAATTCAAAACGTAAGAAGAAAACTCAAAAACAACAACAAAAAACTGTAAAACCACCATAAATCTCAAACATCTATTGAAAATCTTAAAAAAACCATATAAAAATTTAAAAACTATTAAAAATCACTTTAAAAATCTAGTAAAACAACAAAATTAGTTTTTGTAAATCTTTTTTCTAGATCTACAACAATAGAAAATGAAAAATAAGATAAGAATATAAGAAAAAATTAAGAAAACAACAAAAAAACAAAATCTCCAAAACAATGAAAAACGTAACAACTAGTAAAAATAACAAACTTACATCTTTAGATCTCGTGACTTCCTTTTTTAGATCTACAAAAATACAAGATGAGAAATGAGATAAGAATATAGAAAAAAACTTAAGAAAATAACAAACACAATAAAAATCACAAAAACTACGAAAAATTGAAAACTAATAAAAGCAACAAGCTTACGTTTTTAGATCTCTTCACTTCTTTTTCCAGATCTACAACACTATAAGACGAGAAAGAGTGTTATAAAAATAACAAAAGATCTAAACAATAAAAATATTCTAAAATCACAAACCCAAAACCATATAAACAAAAAAAACTTACCTTTTTCATATCTCATGATTTTTTTCCAGATCTACAAAATAACAAGATGACAAAGAACATGAGAAGAGAAGAAGAAAAGAAAAGAGGGGAGGTAAAACGAGAAGAAGAGAAAATTTACCTTGTAGTCATTTTTGGAGGATGGAGGCTCCCACGTTTTTTTTTTAGAAATGCATATGGTGAATGTTTGGTCCAAGTATCAAACTAAAGGAAGAAATTATCTAGAGATGGTTATGGTGGACGAAGAGGTTTTTTCTACACTTCTCTTTTCATATATTTTCTGATTTGAAAATTTTTTATTCATTTTTAAATATTATGTATGAGTTTTATTTTGTAGGGAACAAGAATTCATGCAGTTGTTGAAAAAGAATTAGTGAACAAACACAAGAAATCACTCACTATAGGTCAATCCGTGGTCATCAACACTTTCCAACTTAAAGATTACGTCACCTTGAACAAGACCAATTCTTTCCCATACTACCTTAAGTTTTTCCGAACAACTATCGTCAAAGAATGTAATGATTTTCCGGATTTAAGTTCCATAAAAATATTTCACTAAATTTAGTCAAATTTTTTCTCGAACTCTAAACAAAGAAATTACAATTGGTAAGTTTTCCATATTAAATATTTACCAATCTATTTATGTTTTTTAAATAAGTAAACTAACTTGATAATTTAATGAAGTTAAACTAACTTGGTTTTGTTGACAAATCAGGTTGTAAGAGAAAGACAATGACAATGAGAGAGTTCTTTGCTTTTCGAATACAAGAAAAAGAGAGAGAATCTTCGATTACATTGATGTCAGGAAGATTATTTCAACAGTTTCTGGTGGATGTGTATACAATGATTGAGAGTAATAGATTAAGATATCTTTGGTTTAATAAAAAAAACTTCGATCTGACAACTACGATAGGATCCAAAAGGCAGCTGATCAAGATGATTTCAATCTTTCAAACCAAGGGAAACGGATTTTTATACCTTCATCATTCACTGGAGGTGTAAGGTATATGATACAATACTATCTTGATGCTATGGCAACATGCAAATTTTTTGGATATCCTGATCTTTTCATTACAATTATTTGCAATCCCAAATGGCCTGAAATTAATAGATATCTTGAAAAACATAATTTAAAGGCAGAGGATAGACCAGACATTTGTTGCAAGGTATTCAAACTGAAACTCGATGGTCTCATTCACGAGTTGACGAAGAAGGGAAAGAATAGCATTTTTGGAGAAGTTAAATCAGGTCTATATACTCAAAATTAAAAAGCTCATTATATTATATTATATTTACTATTTAAATTATTGGGTATGCTTTCATATAGATGATTGTGTTTTTATTGTCTTGGAATATTGCAGCTGTGTATACGTTTGAGTTTCAAAAAAGAGGTCTTCCACATGCGCATATGGTACTTTTCTTGCATTCAGATACAAAATTACCAACCGGTGATGATATTGACAAGATCATTAGTGTTGAACTTCCAGATAAGGATCAAGAACCATATTTATATGAAGTTGTTGGAGATATGATGATTCATGGACCATGTGGACCTGCTAATCCTAAAAACATTTGTATGAAACATCGAAAGTGCACTAAATCCTTTCCCAAGTCGTATAGTTCAATTACTAAAATTGATGATGCAGGATTTCCTATTTATAGAAGACGTGATGATGGAAGATCAATGGTAAAAAAGGATTTGAGTGTGATAACAAGTATGTGGTTCGATATAATAAGGATCTCTTGATTCATTTTCGAGCTCATATAAACGTTGAGTGGTGCAACCAAGCAAGATCTATCAAGTACCTGTTCAAATATATTACTAAAGGTCCAGACTACGCTAACGTATCGGTTGGAAAAGATGATGACAGAGATGATAATGTTGATGACATTAAGGAACATTATAGTTACAGGTACTTTCATTAGCATTAAATAAGAATTTAAAATTTTCGTAAAAAAACAATGTTCAAATTAAGGTATTCTAATATTCTATTATTATTTCAAATGTTTAGATATATATCAGCATATGAAGCTACATGGCGAATTCTTGTTTTCCCTACTCACTATCGAACTACATCGGTAGAGAAATTGTCATTCCATCTCCCTGTTTAGCAATTGGTTGTTTATAATGAATATGATCCAGTCGGTGAAGTGATAAATCGTACGTCGGTTGCATCATCAAAGTTTATAACATGGATGGAAGCTTGCAAAATATATCCAAAAGCAAAAGAACTCACTTACGCAAAATTTCCAATTTTCTTTGTGTAGAAAATAAAACAAAGAATGTGGAAGCCGATTCTAAGAGGTTTTGCAATTGCAAGGATCACATATGTTCCACCTGCTTTAGTTGAAATGTATTATTTGAGAGTTTTGCTGAATATAGTGAAAGGTCCAACATCTTTTGAAGAGATCAGAACAGTTAACGAAATCGTCTACGATATTTTCAAAGAAGCATGTTATGCATTAGGTCGTATGGATGATGATAAAGAGTACATTGAAGGGATTAAAGAAGCAAGCTTATGGGGTTCAGGAAAATACATAAGAAAATTGTTTGCCATATTATTACTTTCGAATAATATGACAATACCTGAAAAATGTTTGGAATGCTACATGGGAATTCGTATCTGAAGACATTTTATTCATCCAAAGAAGGGACAAAAACAATCCAAGTAACATCAACTATTTTTTATTACATAGAAATATGTTTAAAACCTCAGTTAATTAATTTAATTTATTTTTCTATTTTATAGGTTTAATTTTACTTCAAGATGCGATTAAAAATTTAGCATTGGTGGAGATCGAGAAATTATTGCGTATTAATGGAAGTTCTTTGGCGTTTTTCAAAACTATGGCATAGCCGGATTGTACAACATCTGATAAGGATGATAACATTTTGGTAAAAGATGAGTTAAACTACGATCATAATGAACAAAGAGAATTACATGAAGATCTACTAGCCAAGATAACTGATGAGCAAAAAAATATATATCAAGAGGTTTTAGATACAGTGATTCGTGACATAAGTGGTGCGTTTTTCGTTTACGGCTTTGGAGGAACAGGAAACACTTTTCTTTGGAATATTCTAAGTGCTGCTATTCGTTCTAGAGGCCAGATCGTCCTAAATGTGGCATCCAATGGAATTGCTGCATTGCTATTGCCAGGTGGAAGGACAACTCACTCTAGATTTGGAATACCTCTTAATGTCAATGAATTTACAACATGCTCGATGCAAAAAAGATCACATCAAGCAGAATTGGTTAGACAAACTAAGCTCATAATATGGGATGAAGCACCGATGATGAGCAAACATTGTTTTAAGACATTAAATCGAAGTATGTGTGACATACTGAGATGTGATAAACCTTTTGAAGGTAAGAGACTTTAGAAAAATTTTACCCGTAATCAATGGAGGGGGTAGAGAAGAGACTGTTTTGGCTTCTCTAAAATCATCAATTTTATGGGATAGTTGTAGAGTTCTCAAACTTACCAAAAACATGAGACTTAACCGCAAAGACTTAGTAATAGTGAAGCATTTGAATTTGAATCTTTTTCTAAATGGATTTTAAATGTTGGTGATGGAAAGATCAATCAACATAACAACGGAGATGTTGAGATTGATATTCCTGAAGATTTTCTCATAAATGAATGCGAGAATCCTATAGAAGCAATAGTCAAGGAAATTTGTGGGGAATCTTTTGTAGGAAAGAGTAATCCAATTTTTTTAGGGAAAGAGCTATTCTGAGTCAAACAAACCAATATGTTGATAGTATTAACGAGTATATGTTATCACAATTATCAGGTATCCTAAAATTTTAGATAAGTCAATGTTATATTATTAAATATATTAATTTAATATAAATTACGATAATGTCTTCTTTTTTTGTATGTGAAAAAAACATCTATCTAAACTTTGATAGTATTGATACATCTGATTCCAGCACCATGGATAACATGGTATACTCTTAAGAATTCCATAATAGCATTAAGATCTCTGGATTGCCAAACCATAGTTTGAAATTAAAGGTTGGTGCTATTATTATGTTGCTATGGAATATTGATCATAAAGGTGGTTTATGCAGTGACACACGACTTTAAATTACTCAGTTAGCTAATCACGTGATTGAGGCTATAATTACAACTGGTAATGATGATTTAGTGGGTGAAAAAGTTTTAATTCCTAGGATGTTTGTGTCTCCGCCCGAAGCTAGATTTCTTTTTAGAATGCGTTGTAGGCAATTTCCCGTGACTCTTGCTTTTGCAATGACTATAAATAAGACCCAAAGACAAACATTAGAAAAAGTTGGCTTGTTTTTACCAAGACCAGTATTTACCCATGGAAACTTGTATGTTGCTATCTTACGAGTTAAGTGTAGAGACGGATTGAAAATACTTATCACCGACAAAACAGGAAAGACTCAGAAAACAACACTGAATGTTGTTTACAAAGAAATTTTTTGAAATATGAAATAGGATTTAAAAATTGTTTCACAAAACATATTTTTAATTTTATAGTTTTGTTTAATTTTATGGATATAAAATTGTGTCAAAATATTTAATATAATAAATTATGTTTTTATAATCATGTATATTATTTTGACAAATATGTTAAATTATTTATTTTTTAATACAAAATCTCATTACATAATTTTTTATTTTAAGAAATTAATATTAAAAATAAATTTAAATTATAATATTTAAATATAAAATGAAAGTGTATCAAAATATCGTAATATAAGATTATTTATATATAATATAAATTTAAAATAAAACATACTCATATTAAAAAAGTTTAAAATATAATTTGGTCATAAAACGCAAATATTATTTATATTATAAAATTAAAAAAAAATATTATAGTACATATTGTATTTTAAATAAATCAATAATTACATAAATTTAATCAATATTAAATCAATAAGTCATCTAGTTATTTACGTATGTGGATTGCGTATGTCGCTTTTACTGTGGTCTTGTTGAATGGTTATTTAATTAGTTATTCTCAATGTTCTCACAATAGGTGGGATTTTTAACATCTCATATTTTTCATACGTGATTTCAAGAAGCGAACCGAAATCTCCAAATCTAAATTGGAACCGAATTAGAATTATATTATAATTCGAATAGAATAAAAAATATTAATTTGAATTAACCAATCTGAAACCAAATTGAACCTAAACTTTAAAACAAATTCAAATAAATTAAAATTCATTAAAAGTAACTAATATTTTTAACTAAACAAAGATATATATACATACATATATATAATTATTTTTTTAAATCACATTAAATTAATATATAATGTAATTTAAACCGAGCTGAACCGAAAAAAAATAAAATTTAAATTCGAATGTGATCTACTTTTTAGAACCTGGCATGATTTATAATATAATTCGAATGGAATAACAAATATTAATTCGAATTAATCAATTCAGAACCGAATTGAACCCAAAAATTAAAAAAAAACCAAATTAATCAAATTTCATTAAATAACTAATAGTTTTAACTAAACATAAAATATATAAATATATATTAAAATCTATAGTATTAGTTAAAATAATGTTTTATTTTCAAATCACATTAAACCAAAATATAATCCAAAATCTGAAAAACCCAAATTGAACTGATGCGAAAACGAATAAAATTTAAATCCGAATGAGACTTATGTTTTAAAATCCAAAAAAATCCAAAATCAAAAACCCAAACCAAACTGATCAGAATAATCGAAAGTCCACCTTACCTCGTTCTTCAAAATCTTTGTTTTTGGCTCTCAAAATTTCAAAATCTGAGGAAAACAAGATGTTGGATTTAGTCCATTTTGGGCAAAATAAGAAATAGTAATCAAAATCGAGGGACTTAAGCATGAATACTACAAATGAGTTGTTTAGGGTTATGATGCAATTTGAGAGTTTTTAGTTGTGGGTAGGAAAATCGGCCATTTCATAACTGAAATTTATTCGAATTTTCGATTTAAACCCAATTGTTGGAGCAGTGTAAACTTATAACTAAAATTAAGTAAAATTCAAATTTCATACCCAAAGAACTATTATTGTGCAAACTTATACATGAACTATAACGGGGTTAGGTTTCCGTTAATCGATGTTGATATGACTGCCACGTAATACCGGGAGAAGTGGACATCCGAGTAAACTTCGGGTATAAAACAGCCGATTTTCCTTGTTTTAATACTTCTCAAAACGACGTTGTTTTGAGATTGACCTGCGATGTTCCACTTTCCCCGCTACGTTGGCATTACGTGGTAGTCACATCAGTATCCGTTAACAGAAAACTAACCCCATTACGGCTCATGTATAAATTTGCACAATAATAGTTCTTTGGGTATGGAATTTAAATTTTACTTAATTTCAGGTATGATTTTGCACTACTACAACAATTAGGTTTAAATCGATTATCCGAGTAAACTTCGGGTATGAAACAACTGTTTTCCTCGTTTTAATACTTCTCAAAACAATATCATTTTGAGATTGACTTGTGATGTCCCACTTCTCCTACCACATTGGTATTGACGCCACATTAGCATCCGTTAACGGAAACCTAACCATATTACTACTCATGTATAAATTTGCACAATAGTAGTTGTTTGAGTATGAAATTTGAATTTTATTTAATTTCACTTATGAGTTTGCACTATTCCAACAATTGGGTTTAAATCGAATATCCGATTAAACTTCAGTTATTAAACGGCCGATTTTTCGTCCAGGGTATATTAGTTAGGTTGGGTTGGCTAATAAATCAAAATCGAGTTGAATATGATTATTTTTTAATTTTTCTAATCAATTTCTTGATTTGAATATTAGTTGAAAATAGAAAAAAAAATGTATATTGTGTGGATATTAATATAAATTTTTGTTGTGTGTGATTGAAGATTTAATAGTATATATACGCATGCTATGTTCTGAAATTTCGTGTGGATTGAATGAAACATGAAAATTTCCAAAAAAAAAATAATAGCAATCTAGGGACATGAATACTACACCACAAGACCATTCTAAGAGTAGGTTCTCTTAAATTACACATGATCGGATGTAAAGATCCATCTAGTAGTTTGTTTCTGCGAGCAGTATTTAAAAACAATTCCAAAATGGTTGTTCTATTTTGGCTATGACAAGTTTGATCGGAACAGGAAATGATATCATGACTGACGATATCAGTGCAATGAATTTCATGTCTAATGAATTGGTAAACTCAAAATTACAATAAAACAAGATGAATTCATTTTAAAAAAATAATATATCATTTTTTATTATGTTTTTGGTATTTAAATAGAAAATCGATAAGCAAAAATATGGAAAGTCGGAAAGAAGAAGAGATAGTTATCCTATTTTTATTTACAAAGCAATAAAAAAATCTGGTAAATAGATTATTTCTTGTGTTAATCTTCTTTATAGTAAAACCGTAAAACTTTGAAGACAGTCAATATCAAGTATCCAAATTTGACTAAAATTAATGAAAGTTTCAAAAAAGTGAATTCAGTTTTTAGAAATAATATATCATTTCTTCATTATGTTTTTGGTATTTAAATAGAAAATTGGTAATAAAAAAATATGGAAAATGGGAGACAAAATAATTATCCTATTTTTTATTTACAAAGCAATAATAGAAAAATAATATTTGGTAAATAGATTATTTGTAATGTTAATCTTCTTTATGGTAAAACAGTGAGAATTTGAAGAACATCAATACAAAGTATCCAAATTTGACTAAAATTAATGAAGATTTCAAAAAAGTGGATAGACTTTACCAGTCAGATTTACCAGTCAAATCGACCGTTTCATATCCTAAGTTTACTCGGAAGTTTATTTTAGACCCAATTGTTGGAGCAGTGCAAAATTGTATTTGAAATTAACTAAAATTCAAATTTTATATCCAAAAAACTATTATTGTGAAAATTTATACATAAGCCATAACGGAGTTAGGTTTGCGTTAACGGATGATGATTTGGCTGCCACGTAATGCCAACTTGGCGAAGGAAGTGGAACATCGCATGTCAATCTCAAAACGACATCGTTTTGAGAAGTATTAAAACGACGTCTTTTTGAAAAGAATTGAAACGACGTCGTTTGAGAAGTATCAAAACGATGTCGTTATGATATTAAATTGGTTTTAAAAAAATAGAAAAGACGTCATTTTGATACATCTCAAAACGACATCGTTTTGATATTTCTCAAAACGACGTCGTTTTGACCACTCGTTTAACATTTCCATTTTCCTTCGACTTTCAATGTAAGAATACAATAAATTATTTAAACTTTCTCTGAACATTTTTGTCTTTTGTTCTGCGTTCTTTCTCGGTGCTCTCAAAGATTTCAATTTTTTGTCTTATTGCTCTCTCTCTTTTTTTTTTTGGTGAAAAGAGAAAAAGTGAAACTCGAAAAAAAATGGAAGTGTTAAAAGAGTGCTCAAAACAATGTCGTTTTGATATTTTTCAAAACGACGTCGTTTTAATACTTTTCAAAAAGACGTCATTTTAATACTTCTCAAAACGACGTCGTTTTGAGATTGACCTACGATGTCTCACTTATTCCGCCACGTCAGCATTACGTGGCAGACACATCAGCATCCGTTAACGCAAACCTAACCCCGTTATGGCTCATGTATAAATTTTCACAATAGTAGTTATTTGGATATGGAATTTGAATTTTACTTAATTTCAGATATAAAACACGATGAATTTAGTTTTTAGAAATAATATGTCATTTATTCATTACGTTTTGGTATTTAAATAAAAAACCGGTAAGCAAAAAATATGGAAAGTCGGAGGAAAGAGGGAATAATTATACTATTTTTATTTACAAAGCAATAATAGAAAAAATAAAATTTGGTAAATAAATTATTGTTAGTGTTAATTTTCTTTGTGTAAAACCGTAAAAGTTTGAAAAGAGTCAATATCAAGTATCCAAATTTGGATATAGAGAGACTAAAATTAATGAAAGTTTCAAGAAAATGGATAAGCTTTACCAGTCTGATTTGGCTATGTATTAATGAAGGTTTTAAAGAAATGGATAGGATTCAACTAATTGATAACATAATTGGAGAGCTAAAAATCAAGATGGTGTAAATGATTTTAGTGTGGTGCTACTTAAAAGTGTAGGCTAGCGTCAGAGTTTTGCGATGAGTTTGATACAAATCTAATTGGCGAAAAATTGCCATTGCATGTACAATTCGGCATTATTTCATCATAAATCTAGAATAAAATAATTCGACTTTAATTTGAAATTTTTTTGGTGTATTTCGCAACGAACTTGAATATCGTCATTATTCTGAAGCAACGACATATTTATATAAAACTCAAATCGTTGCAAATTAATACAAATTTTACGTTGGATTATTGGTCGATAAACATTTGTTAATTGAAATATGTGTACTTTTTACTCTACATTAAGGTCATTGTATTTTAAGGAAGAGCTACCGGATGCATACAAGTTTGAATTTGATGAAACTACACAATTTTTGTATTACTTTTGAGACTTTAATAAAAATTCCAAGACCTTAATGTAAAATTTTAAACTCTATTTAGACAACACTTTAAATAAAAGAATTTACAAACGATGCTAAATTTATTATTTAACAGTTAATTATATTAAATAAAATTAAATAATTATACTACATTTTCATATACATACTATGGATTATAGTGAAAAATAATTAATCTTTTTATATTAAATATATGTTTTAGGCATAAATTGGCCGATTTTCCTAAATTTGAATCACTATTACATTTGATTAGTCATTCCCTTCATATTTACACCTCGCCTTTTCAAATTAAATTGTAATGAATATGATTTTTTTCAGTTTTCCTACTCATTTTCTTGATTTTAATATTAAAAAAATTAAAAATGAGAAAAATTATTTATATATTCTGTGGATCTGGATATAAATCTTTGTTGTGTGTGATTGAATATTTGAATATGCATGCTAGTTTCTTAAATTCCGTATGGATTGAACGAGAGTTAGAAGTTTTGAAAAGATAATAGTAATCACTAGTATTTTATTTCAAATTATGCTATATAATCTCTATATTTTTGGACAATCTGGGACAGGAATACTACACCACGAGACCAATCTAAGAGCAGCTTCTCTTAAACTACGTTGATCGGATGTAAAGAATCTACATATACATGGTATTGAATTTCTTAGTTTCTCACAACATCCATTTGGTAGGTTGCTTCTACGACCGATACTTAGAAACGGCACGATGCAAGGTAGAAGATCTAGCTTGCAAAATGGTTTCTCTGTTTTGGCTATGGCAAGTTTGATCGGAGTAGGAAATGATGTCATGACTATGATGATGGCGATAAGTATCAATGGAATAAATTTCATGTCTAATGAATTGGTAAATTCAAAATTACAATAAAACAAGATGAATTCAGTTTTTAGAAATAATATGTCATTTCTTCATTATGTTTTGGTATTTAAATAAGAAACTGGTAAGCAAAATATATGGTAAATCGGAGGAAAAAGAGGATAATTATCCTATTTTTATTTACAAAGCAATAACAGAAAAAATAAATTTTGGTAAATAGATTATTTCTAATGTTAATATTCTTTATGGTAAAACCGTAGAAGTTTGAAGAGAGTCAATATCAGGTATCCAAATTTGGCTATTGAGAGACTAAAATTAATGAAGGTTTCAAGAAAATAGATAGGCTTTATCCGCCTGATTTGGCTATGTATTAATGAAGGTTTTAAAGAAGTGGATAGGATTTAACTAATTATGAACATAATTGGAGAGCTAAAAAACTAGATGGTGTAAACGGTTTTAGTGTGGTGCTACTTAAAAGTGTATGTTAGCGTCAGAGTTTTGCGATGAGTTTGATCCATCTCTAATTAGCGAAAAATTATCATTGCATGTGCATAAAATTAACAATTCGGTATATTTCGTCATAAATCTAAAACAAAATAATTTGACTTTAATTTGAAAAATTTTGGGTGCATTTTGCAATGAATTTGAATATCGTCATTATTCTGAAGGCACGACATGTTTGCGTAAAACTCAAATCATTGCAAATTAAAATAAATTTTACGTTGGATTATAGGTCGATAAACATGTGTTAATTGAACTACGTGTACTTTTTACTCTACATTGAGGCCATTGTGAATTTGATGAAGCTACACAATTTATATACATGTTTATCCATTATTACTTGGAAACTTTAATAAATATTCCAAAACCTTAATGTAAAATTTAAAACATGTATTTAAACAACATTTGGACAACACTTTAAATGAAAGAACTTATAACCGATGCTCAATTTATTCTTTAATAGTTAACTATATCAAATAAAGTTAAATAATTATACTACATTTGCATATACAAACAATAGTAAAAAATAATTAATCATTTTCATATTAAATATATTTTATGGTCTACTTTCCAATAATCTTTTAGAATATATATAATTAAACAATTGATCAATCAAACCTTTAATATTATTTTATAGCATATTTTTAATCATTATCAATTAATTAATTTTATTATTTTAGTCTATATGTAAATAAAAAAGCCACTTGGACTAACATGTTAGTAACCTCCATCCCAATCACTTTTTAAATGACATAATAAATTTCACTAACACTCAGATGTTGGAAAATCGGCGGTTTTATAATCGAAATTTATTCAAATGTTCGATTTATACTAAATTTTTGGAATAGTGCAAACTCATAACTAAAATTAAGTCAAATTCAAATTCCATATCCAAAGAACTACTATTGTGCAAATTTATATATGAGCCGTAACGGGGTTAGGTTTTTATTAACGGATGCTGATATGGCTGCCATGTACGTAATACCGAGAGAAATGGGACATCGCCGGTCAATCCAAAACGACATCGGTTTGAGAAATATTAAAACAAGGAAAATCGACCGTTTCATACCCAAAGTTTACTCGGAAGTTTATTTTAGACCCAATTGTTGGAGCAATGCAAAATTGTATTTGAAATTAAGTAAAATTTAAATTTTATACCCAAAAAACTATTATTGTGCAAATTTATACATGAACCGTAACAGTGTTAGGTTTGCGTTAATGTATGATGACTTGCCTGCCACGTAATGCCAACATGGCGGGGGAAGTGAAACATCGCATGTCAATCTCAAAACGACTTCGTTTTAAGAAGTATTAAAGCGACGTCTTTTTGAAAAGTATTGAAACGGTGTCGTTTTGAGAAGTATCAAAACAACATCGTTTTTATATTATATTGGTTTTATAAAAATAGAAAAAACGTCGTTTTGATACTTCTCAAAACGACGTCATTTTGACCACTCATTTAACACTTCCATTTTCCTTCGACTTTCAATGTAAGAATACAATACATTATTTAAACTTTCTCTGAACATTTTTGTCTTTTGTTCTGTGTTCTTTCTCGGTGCTCTGAAAGATTTCAATTTTTTGTCTTATTGCTCTCTCTTTTTTTTCGGTGAAAAGAGAAAAAGTGAAACTCGATAGAAAATGGAAGTGTTAAAAGAGTGCTCAAAACAACGTCGTTTTGATATTTCTCAAAACGACATCGTTTTAATATTTTTCAAAAAGACATCATTTTAATACTTCTCAAAACGACGTTTTTTTGAGATTGACCTGTGATGTCTCGCTTCCTCCGCCACATCGGTATTACGTGGCAGCCACATCAGCATCCGTTAACGCAAACCTAACTCCGTTACATCCCATGTATAAATTTGTACAATAGTAGTTATTTTGGTATGCAATTTGAATTTTACTTAATTTCAAGTCTAAAACACGATGAATTCAGTTTTTAGAAATAATATGTCATTTATTCATTATGTTTTGGTATTTAAATTAAAAATTGGTAAGCAAAAAATATGGAAAGTCGGAGGAAAGAGAGAATAATTATGCTATTTTTATTTACACAGCAATAATAGAAAAAATAAAATTTGGTAAAAAAATTATTGCTAGTGTTAATCTTCTTTGGATAAAACCGTAAAATTTTGAAGAGAGTCAATATGAAGTATCCAAATTTGGATATAGAAAGACTAAAATTAATAAAAGTTTCAAGAAAATGGATAAGCTTTACCAGTCTGATTTGGCTATGTATTAATGAAGGTTTTAAAAAAATGGATAGGATTCAACTAGTTGTGAACATAATTGGAGAGCTAAAAAATCTAGATGGTGTAAATGGTTTTAGTGTGGTGCTACTTAAAAGTGTAGACTAACGCTGGAGTTTTGCGATGAGTTTGATCCAAATCTAATTAGAGAAAAATTGCCATTGCATGTGCAGCAAATTAACAATTCGGCATTATTTCATCATAAATCTAGAATAAAATAATTCGACTTTAATTTGAAATTTTTTTGGTGTATTTCGCAACGAACTTGAATATCGTCATTATTCTGAAGCAACGACATATTTGTATAAAACTTAAATCGTTGCAAATGAATACAAATTTTACGTTGGATTATTGGTCGATAAACATTTGTTAATTGAAATATGTGTACTTTTTACTCTACATTGAGGTCATTGTATTTTAAGGAAGAGCTACCGGATGCATACAAGTTTGAATTTGATGAAACTACACAATTTTTATATTACTTTTGAGACTTTAATAAAAATTCCAAGACCTTAATGTAAAATTTAATACTCTATTTAGACAACACTCTAAATAAAAGAATTTACAAACGATGCTAAATTTATTATTTAACAGTTAATTATATTAAATAAAATTAAATAATTATACTATATTTTCATATACATACTATAAACTATAGTGAAAAATAATTAATCTTTTTTATATTAAATATATTTTTAGGCATAAATTGGCCGATTTTCCTAAATTTGAATCATTATTACATTTGATTAGTCATTCCCTTCATATTTACACCTCCCCTTTTCAAATTAAATCGTAATGAATATGATATTTTTTTGTTTTCCTACTCATTTTCTTGATTTTAATATTAAAATTAAAATTGAAAAAAAATTATTTATATAATCTGTGGATCTGGATATAAATCTTTGTTGTGTGTGATTGAATATTTGAATATGCATGCTAGTTTCTTAAATTCCGTATGGATTGAACGAGAGTTAGAAGTTTCGAAAAGATAATAGCAATCACTAGTATTTTATTTCAAAATATGCTATATAATCTCTATATTTTTGGACAATCGGGGACAGGAATACTACACCACGAGACCAATCTAAGTGCAGTTTCTCTTAAACTACACTGATCGGATGTAAAAAATCTACATATACATGGTATTGAATTTCTTAGTTTCTCACAACATCCATCTGGTAGGTTGCTTCTACGACTAGTACTTAGAAACGGCTCGATGCAAGGTAGAAGATCTAGCTTGCAAAATGGTTTCTCTGTTTTGGCTATGGCAAGTTTGATCGGAGTAGGAAATGGTGTCATGACTATGATGATGGCGATAAGTATCAATGGAATAAATTTCATATCTAATGAATTCGTAAATTCAAAATTACAATAAAACAAGATGAATTCAGTTTTTAGAAATAATATGTCATTTCTTCATTATGTTTTGGTATTTAAATAAGAAACTGGTAAGCAAAATATAGGGCTGACGATCTATTTCCCCCTCGGAAGTATCATATAGCACTACGTCCACCCCAAACTAAAGGATAACCTTAAATACACATGAGTACAAAGTAGTAAGCATGAATCCCCCTAAATCGAAAGTTGGAAACTAATTTACCCCTCTATAACAAAGTTGTAAACGTTAGAACACATAATTATGGTTAATGTTGGTTTACTGTTTCGAAACCTAAACAGTAAACCGTTCGTAACCCAGAATTTAATCTTAACCAAACCCAATAACCCGAATTAACCCAAAAACCAGATCCGACCCGAAAAATCACCCAAAAAATCCCCCAAAAAATCCCCCAGATCCGACCCGAATTAACCCTAAATCGCGAAAATCCCCAAAAAAACCCCCAATTTCGAACCCTAGAAATCGAAGAACAAAATTGAGAGAAATCGAGAGAAATCAAGGGAAAATCGAAGAAGGTGAAGCGATGTCGTTAGTTGTGCGTGAAGACGAAGCAGATGAGTTCGAAATCGATGAAGAAGCGATAGACCATGACGATTTTCAAATCGAACAAATCGTGGAAGGTTTTCACGATGAACCTCCAATCTTGCACGACGAATACCCAGAAAGCTCAAGTGATGAAGAAGAAACCATTCCGGAGAGTGAACGAACAAACATAAGACGTGGCGATGGAAGATTATACACGGGGCAAACATTTGTGAATGGAGTTGCATTCAAGGAGTCGGTTCTCGACTATGCACTTCGAACTGGCCGCAACATAAAACAATACAGGTACGACAAAGAGAAAATAGGGTTTAAGTGTGTTGGTAGTGAGGGTTGTAAATGGCAAGTGTATTGTTCTGTGCATTCGAATTCGGCATTATGGAAGATTAGGACATTAAAGGATGAACATAGCTGTGTGCCGAATGGGGAGTGTGAAATGGTGAAAGTTCCAGTGATAGCTAGGTTATTCATCGATAAAATTAGAGAAGAGCCAGATTATTTTTTGCCGATGAAGCTTGAAGAACTTATTCAAGAAAGATGGAAGATTAAAGTGTCAAGGCCACAATGTCAAGCTGCGAGAAATAAGGCCTTGAAATGGATTGAGAGGGAGTATGATACGCAATTCTCGCGTCTCCGAGATTATGGTGCTGAGATATTGCATTCTAACATCGGTTCGACTGTTGAGATTGACACTTCGACAAATGAAGAAGGTGAAGATGTTTTCAACCGGTTTTATGTTTGTTTTGATGTTATCAGAAGGACATGGAAAGAGACTTGTAGACCACTTATAGGAGTTGATGGGTGCTTCTTAAGAGGCAAAATGAAAGGTCAGCTATTGGTAGCTTTAGGGAGAGATGCAAATAATGCTATCTATCCAATAGCATGGGGGGTTGTACAAGTTGAAAACAAAGACAATTGGTTATGGTTTGTGAAGAAGGTGAAAATTGATTTTAACCTACTCGATGGTGAAGGTTACATTATGATATCTGATCGTCAAAAGGTAATTAAGTATTGTGGTTTTTAGTTTGTTGTATATGGGATTTTAATCCATATTGTGTGGCTGTGTTGCAGGGATTGATTAGAGCTGTTGAGCTAGAGCTGCCTAAGATGGAGCATAGAATGTGTGTGAGACACATCTATGGGAATTTGAAGAAAAACCATGGAAGCAAAAAGCAGATGAAGCCTCTGATTTGGAATTTGGCGTGGAGCTATAACGAGGCTAACTATATGGATAATTTGGACAGACTCTTCAACTACGACACAGGTGTGTACAATGATGTGATGAATTCGAATCCAAGGACATGGTGCAGGGCATTTTACAAGCTTGGAAACTATTGTGAGGATGTGGAGAACAACTCCACAGAGTCGTTTAACAGTTCCATAGTAAAGGCAAGGGAGAAGCCCTTTGTGCCAATGCTAGAGACAGTGAGAAGACTTGCAATGGCTCGTATAGCCAAAAGAGGTTTCATATCGAATGCTTATACAGGTTTGTACTAATAACTGTTTTTTAGCCTAATTTTTCTGTAAAATTGTACTAATAACTGTTTTTTTCAGGGATATGTACACCATATGTTCAAAGCTTTCTTGCTGCAGAGTTGAAGCATGCTTCAGAATGCAGAATAACAAGAAGCACAAACGGTATGTATGAGGCATACTTGAGTGGTTGTTCTTTCCGTGTAGACTTGGAAAGAAGAACTTGTACATGCAAGAAGTGGGACATTTGTGGAATTCCCTGTGAACATGCCTATGGAGTCATCTTATCTAAGAAGCTTCAACCTGAAGATTTTGTCTGCCATTGGTTCCGGACATCCACATGGAGGAGAAACTATTCAGAGGGTATTGTTCCGATGAGAGGGTATAGATTTTGGCCTTCAACACATGCTCCAGACGTGCATATACCTCCTGAGCCGCCACAACCTGGAAGAAAAAAAGTAAGTAAGAAGGATAAAAAAAGGAAAAAGGGCCAAAATGAGTCACCAACGAAGATGCAACCAAAGCAAAAGAAAAGGATTATGCACTGTGGTATATGTGGTGAAGCTAATCACAATTCCAGATTTCATAAGAAGGATTCCTTACAGGTTTGGTTATGTGTTATTTATAGTTTATTTGAATAACTACTTGTAATATATCTCTAATTTGGTTAATATTGCAGGTTAATCAAGGACAGTCTTCTCAAGTGGTATCTTCCCAAGGTGGACCTTCTCAAGTGGTATCTTCCTAAGGTGGACCTTCTCAAGTGGTATCTTCACAAGGTGGACCTTCTCAAGGTGGACCTTCTCAAGGGGGACCTTCTCAAGCTATAGTTTAGGCAATGTTTAGGCAAGGTGGTTTATGGACAGTAGGTAGGCTGGTTTTTGGGGATTTAGGTATGCTGGTTTTTGGACAATGTTGTTTTCGGATGTTGTTTAGGCAATGTTGTTTTCGGATGGTTTTTGGATGATTTTTGGGTGCTTTTAGACAATGTTGGTTGTAGGTTTGGCAATCTTCGGATACCTTTATTATCCTTATGTATGAACCTTTATTATCCTTATGTATGAAAGATTTGCAACAAACACAAAACAAATGGAAGATTGGCAACAAACACAAAACATCCATAGAAAATTTTCTTCAGAGTTGAACAAACATAAAAGACACTAAAACAATGGCAAATGGAAGATTTGAAACAAACATCCAAGAACAAACATAACTATCATCTTCTTCATAGTGTTTTTTACTTCTAAAACTATGAAGACACTAAAATGCATCCAATGATGACCATACATCCAAGAACTACACTAACTATCATCTTCTTCATCGTGGTTTTTACTTCCTCGAGTTGTGCTTCCACTCTCTTTAAGATCTCTTCTTCAATTCTCGCTTTAACCTTCTCAATCACCATTTTTTCATCCTCCATTCTCTCATTTCTCAACATTCTCAATTCTTCTTCAACTGTTAAATTTCTCTTCTGTAATGTCTCAATCTCGTTTATCAATGCTTCATCAACCCAACTGAAAATGTGGGTATCATTCATCAACTTCACAACAACAAAAATATTCATCAACTCAACAAATCGAATAACATGAGCATTTGAAATCGATTAGGTTTTAAAACAACAATTACACACTACCATCGAACTACCTTGTTTGATGCAGCAAACGAACACCTCAAGTACCTTCGGTACGGATTTGACTCCGATTTCGAAGTCTTCGACGCGACTTTTGCCCCACACCAACATGCTTTCGGCAAACCCAGAAATCTTCCTCTCCCATGCCCACTCGATGATCCAATTGAAATTTCAGAAGCATTACTCATCTCACCTCACGATTTCGAGTTCTCCAAAATCCCTAAAATCGATTTAGGTACTCGATTGGGGATTTAGGGTTCTTAGGCAAATTGGGGAAAATCGGATATGGGTCGGGTTTGGTCAAGACGCGGGTCACGGGTTAGTTTCGGTTTACTCTTAAGGTTAAATGGTTTAGAATCTGGGTACATGTCGTGAACCAAGGAAACCAACATTTGTGGAGAAATTGATTCGAAGTTTTGATTTAGGGGGATTCATGCTTACTACTTTGTACTCATGTGTATTTAAGGTTATCCTTTAGTTTGGGGTGGACGTAGTGCTATATGATACTTCCGAGGGGGAAATAGATCGTCAGCCCCAAAATATATGGAAAGTCGGAGGAAAAAGAGGATAATTATCCTATTTTTATTTACAAAGCAATAACAAAAAAAAAAAATTTTGGTAAATAGATTATTTCTAATGTTAATATTCTTTATGGTAAAACCGTAGAAGTTTGAAGAGAGTCAATATCAGGTATCCAAATTTGGCTATTGAGAGACTAAAATTAATGAAGGTTTCAAGAAAATAGATAGGCTTTATCCGCCTGATTTGGCTATGTATTAATGAAGGTTTTAAAGAAGTGGATAGGATTTAACTAATTATGAACATAATTGGAGAGCTAAAAAACTAGATGGTGTAAACGGTTTTAGTGTGGTGCTACTTAAAAGTGTATGTTAGCGTCAGAGTTTTGCGATGAGTTTGATCCATCTCTAATTAGCGAAAAATTATCATTGCATGTGCAGAAAATTAACAATTCGGTATTATTTCGTCATAAATCTAAAATGAAATAATTCGAATTTAATTTGAAAATGTTTGGGTGCATTTTGCAATGAATTTGAATATCGTCATTATTCTGAAGGCACGACATGTTTGCGTAAAACTCAAATCGTTGCAAATTAAAATAAATTTTATGTCGGATTATAGGTCGATAAACATGTGTTAATTGAACTACGTGTACTTTTTACTCTACATTGAGGCCATTGTGTTTTAAGGAAGAGCTACGGGATGCATACAAGTTTGAATTTGATGAAACTACACAATTTTTATATTACTTTTGAGACTTTAATAAAAATTCCAAGACCTTAATGTAAAATTTAATACTCTATTTAGACAACACTCTAAATAAAAGAATTTACAAACGATGCTAAATTTATTATTTAACAGTTAATTATATTAAATAAAATTAAATAATTATACTATATTTTCATATACATACTATAAACTATAGTGAAAAATAATTAATCTTTTTTATATTAAATATATTTTTAGGCATAAATTGGCCGATTTTCCTAAATTTGAATCATTATTACATTTGATTAGTCATTCCCTTCATATTTACACCTCCCCTTTTCAAATTAAATCGTAATGAATATGATATTTTTTTGTTTTCCTACTCATTTTCTTGATTTTAATATTAAAATTAAAATTGAAAAAAAATTATTTATATAATCTGTGGATCTGGATATAAATCTTTGTTGTGTGTGATTGAATATTTGAATATGCATGCTAGTTTCTTAAATTCCGTATGGATTGAACGAGAGTTAGAAGTTTCGAAAAGATAATAGCAATCACTAGTATTTTATTTCAAAATATGTTATATAATCTCTATATTTTTGGACAATCTGGGACAGGAATACTACACCACGAGACCAATCTAAGAGCAGCTTCTCTTAAACTACGTTGATCGGATGTAAAGAATCTACATATACATGGTATTGAATTTCTTAGTTTCTCACAACATCCATCTGGTAGGTTGCTTCTACGACCAGTACTTAGAAACGGTTCGATGCAAGGTAGAAGATCTAGCTTGCAAAATGGTTTCTCTGTTTTGGCTATGGCAAGTTTGATCGGACTAGGAAATGATGTCATGACTATGATGATGGCGATAAGTATCAATGGAATAAATTTCATGTCTAATGAATTGGTAAATTCAAAATTACAATAAAACAAGATGAATTCAGTTTTTAAAAATAATATGTCGTTTCTTCATTATGTTTTGGTATTTAAATAAGAAACTGGTAAGCAAAATATATGGAAAGTCGGAGGAAAAAGAGGATAATTATCCTATTTTTATTTACAAAGCAATAACAGAAAAAATAAATTTTGGTAGATAAATTATTTCTAATGTTAATATTCTTTATGATAAAACCGTAGAAGTTTGAAGAGAGTCAATATCAGGTATCCAAATTTGGCTATTGAAAGACTAAAATTAATGAAGGTTTCAAGAAAATAGATAGGCTTTATCCGCCTGATTTGGCTATGTATTAATGAAGGTTTTAAAGAAGTGGATAGGATTTAACTAATTATGAACATAATTGGAGAGCTAAAAAACTAGATGGTGTAAACGGTTTTAGTGTGGTGCTACTTAAAAGTGTATGTTAGCGTCAGAGTTTTGCGATGAGTTTGATCCATCTCTAATTAGCGAAAAATTATCATTGCATGTGCAGAAAATTAACAATTCGGTATTATTTCGTCATAAATCTAAAATGAAATAATTCGAATTTAATTTTGCAATGAATTTGAATATCGTCATTATTCTGAAGGCACGACATGTTTGCGTAAAACTCAAATCGTTGCAAATTAAAATAAATTTTACGTCGGATTATAGGTTGATAAACATGTGTTAATTGAACTACGTGTACTTTTTACTCTACATTGAGGCCATTGTGTTTTACCGAAGAGCTACCGGATGCATACAAGTTTGAATTTGATGAAGCTACACAATTTTTATACATGTTTATCCATTATTACTTGGAAACTTTAATAAATATTACAAAACCTTAATGTAAAATTTAAAACATGTATTTAAACAACATTTGAACAACACTTTAAATGAAAGAACTTATAACCGATGCTCAATTTATTCTTTAATAGTTAACTATATCAAATAAAGTAAAATAATTATACTACATTTGCATATACAAACAATAGTAAAAAATAATTAATCATTTTCATATTAAATATATTTTATGGTCTACTTTCCAATAATCTTTTAGAATATATATAATTAAACAATTGATCAATCAAAGCTTTAATATTATTTTATAGCATATTTTTAATCATTATCAATTAATTAATTTTATTATTTTAGTCTATATGTAAATAAAAAAGCCACTTGAACTAACATGTGAGTAACCTCCATCCCAATCACTTTTTAAATGACATAATAAATTTCACTAACACTCAGATGTTGGAAAATCGGCGGTTTTATAATCGAAATTTATTCAAATGTTCGATTTATACTCAATTTTTGGAATAGTGCAAGCTCATAACTAAAATTAAGTTAAATTCAAATTCCATACCCAAAGAACTACTATTGTGCAAATTTATATATGAGCCGTAACGGGGTTAGGTTTTTATTAACGGATGCTGATATAGCTGCCACGTACGTAATACCGAGAGAAATGGGACATCGCCGGTCAATCTCAAAACGACATCGGTTTGAGAAATATTAAAACGAGGAAAATCGATCGTTTCATATCCGAAGTTTACTCGGAAATTCATTTTAGACCCAATTGTTGGAGCAATGCAAAATTGTATATGAAATTAAATAAAATTTAAATTTCATACCCAAAAAACTATTATTGTGCAAATTTATACATGAGCCATAACAGAATTAGGTTTGCGTTAACATATGATGATTTGCCTGCCACGTAATGCCAACATGGCGGGAGAAGTGAAACATCGCATGTCAATCTCAAAACGACTTCGTTTTAAGAAGTATTAGAGCGACGTCTTTTTGAAAAGTATTGAAACGACGTCGTTTTGAGAAGTATCAAAACAACGTCGTTCTGATATTAAATTGGTTTTAAAAAAATAGAAAAGACGTCGTTTTTATACTTCTCAAAACGACGTCGTTTTGACCACTCATTTAACACTTCCATTTTCCTTCGACTTTCAATGTAAGAATACAATACATTATTTAAACTTTCTCTGAACATTTTTGTCTTTTGTTCTGTGTTCTTTCTCGGTGCTCTGAAAGATTTCAATTTTTTGTCTTATTGCTCTCTCTCTTTTTTTCGGTGAAAAGAGAAAAAGTGAAACTCGATAGAAAATGGAAGTGTTAAAAGAGTGCTCAAAACAATGTCGTTTTGATATTTCTCAAAACGACGTCGTTTTAATATTTTTCAAAAAGACGTCATTTTAATACTTCTCAAAACGACGTCGTTTTGAGATTGACCTGCGATGTCTCGCTTCCTCCACCACATCGGTATTACGTGGCAGCCACATCAGCATCCGTTAACGCAAACCTAACTCCGTTACGTTCCATGTATAAATTTGTACAATAGTAGTTATTTTGGTATGCAATTTGAATTTTACTTAATTTCAAGTATAAAACACGATGAATTCAGTTTTTAGAAATAATATGTCATTTATTCATTATGTTTTGGTATTTAAATTAAAAACCGGTAAGCAAAAAATATGGAAAGTCGGAGGAAAGAGAGAATAATTATGCTATTTTTATTTACAAAACAATAATAGAAAAAATAAAATTTGGTAAATAAATTATTGCTAGTGTTAATCTTCTTTGGGTAAAACCGTAAAATTTTGAAGAGAGTCAATATCAAGTATCCAAATTTGGATATAGAAAGACTAAAATTAATAAAAATTTCAAGAAAATGGATAAGCTTTACCAGTCTGATTTGGCTATGTATTAATGAAGGTTTCAAAAAAATGGATAGGATTCAACTAGTTGTGAACATAATTGTAGAGCTAAAAAATCTAGATGGTGTAAATGGTTTTAGTGTGGTGCTACTTAAAAGTGTAGACTAACGTCAGAGTTTTGCGATGAGTTTGATCCAAATCTAATTAGAGAAAAATTGTCATTGCATGTGCAGCAAATTAACAATTCGGCATTATTTCATCATAAATCTAGAATAAAATAATTCGACTTTAATTTGAAATTTTTTTGGTGTATTTCGCAACGAACTTGAATATCGTCATTATTCTGAAGCAACGACATGTTTGTATAAAACTCAAATCGTTGCAAATTAATACAAATTTTACGTCGGATTATTGGTCGATAAACATTTGTTAATTGAAATACGTGTACTTTTTACTCTACATTAAGGTCATTGTATTTTAAGGAAGAGCTACCGGATGCATACAAGTTTGAATTTGATGAAACTACACAATTTTTATATTACTTTTGAGATTTTAATAAAAATTCCAAGACCTTAATGTAAAATTTAAAACTACACTTAGACAACACTTTAAATAAAAGAATTAATAAACGATGCTAAATTTATTATTTAACAGTTAATCATATTAAATAAAATTAAATAATTATACTAAATTTTCATATATATACTATGGACTATAGTGAAAAATAATTAATCTTTTTTATATTAAATATATTTTTAGGCATAAATTGGCCGATTTTCCTAAACTTGAATCATTATTACATTTGATTAGTCATTCCCTCCATATTTACACCTCGCCTTTTCAAATTAAATCGTAATGAATATGATTTTTTTTAGTTTTCCTACTCATTTTCTTGATTTTAATATTAAAATTAAAATTGAAAAAAAATTATTTATATATTTTGTGGATCTGGATATAAATCTTTGTTGTGTGTGATTGAATATTTGAATATGCATGCTAGTTTCTTAAATTCCGTATGGATTGAACGAGAGTTAGAAGTTTCGAAAAGATAATAGCAATCACTAGTATTTTATTTCAAAATATGCTATATAATCTCTATATTTTTGGACAATCTGGGACAGGAATACTACACCACGAGACCAATCTAAGAGCAGCTTCTCTTAAACTACGTTGATCGGATGTAAAGAATCTGCATATACATGGTATTGAATTTCTTAATTTCTCACAACATCCATCTGGTAGGTTGCTTCTACGACCAGTACTTAGAAACGGCTCGATGCAAGGTAGAAGATCTAGCTTGCAAAATGGTTTCTCTGCTTTGGCTATGGCAAGTTTGATCGGAGTAGGAAATGATGTCATGACTATGATGATGGCGATAAGTATCAATGGAATAAATTTCATGTCTAATGAATTGGTAAATTCAAAATTACAATAAAACAAGATGAATTCAGTTTTTAGAAATAATATGTCATTTCTTCATTATGTTTTGGTATTTAAATAAGAAACTGGTAAGCAAAATATATGGAAAGTCGGAGGAAAAAGAGGATAATTATCCTATTTTTATTTACAAAGCAATAACAGAAAAAATAAATTTTGGTAAATAGATTATTTCTAATGTTAATATTCTTTATGGTAAAACCGTAGAAGTTTGAAGAGAGTCAATATCAGGTATCCAAATTTGGCTATTGAGAGACTAAAATTAATGAAGGTTTCAAGAAAATAGATAGGCTTTATCCGCCTGATTTGGCTATGTATTAATGAAGGTTTTAAAGAAGTGGATAGGATTTAACTAATTATGAACATAATTGGAGAGCTAAAAAACTAGATGGTGTAAACGGTTTTAGTGTGGTGCTACTTAAAAGTGTATGTTAGCGTCAGAGTTTTGCGATGAGTTTGATCCATCTCTAATTAGCGAAAAATTATCATTGCATGTGCATAAAATTAACAATTCGGTATTATTTCTTCATAAATCTAAAATAAAATAATTTGACTTTAATTTGAAAAATTTTGGGTGCATTTTGCAATGAATTTGAATATCGTCATTATTCTGAAGGCACGACATGTTTGCGTAAAACTCAAATCGTTGCAAATTAAAATAAATTTTATGTCGGATTATAGGTCGATAAACATGTGTTAATTGAACTACGTGTACTTTTTACTCTACATTGAGGCCATTGTGAATTTGATGAAGCTACACAATTTTTATACATGTTTATCCATTATTACTTGGAAACTTTAATAAATATTACAAAACCTTAATGTAAAATTTAAAACATGTATTTAAACAACATTTGAACAACACTTTAAATGAAAGAACTTATAACCGATGCTCAATTTATTCTTTAATAGTTAACTATATCAAATAAAGTAAAATAATTATACTACATTTGCATATACAAACAATAGTAAAAAATAATTAATCATTTTCATATTAAATATATTTTGTGGTCTACTTTCCAATAATCTTTTAGAATATATATAATTAAACAATTGATCAATCAAAACTTTAATATTATTTTATAGCATATTTTTAATCATTATCAATTAATTAATTTTATTATTTTAGTCTATATGTAAATAAAAAAGCCACTTGAACTAACATGTGAGTAACCTCCATCCCAATCACTTTTTAAATGACATAATAAATTTCACTAACACTCAGATGTTGGAAAATCGGCGGTTTTATAATCGAAATTTATTCAAATGTTCGATTTATACTCAATTTTTGGAATAGTGCAAACTCATAACTAAAATTTAGTCAAATTCAAATTCCATACCCAAAGAACTAATATTGTGCAAATTTATATATGAGCCGTAACGGGGTTAGGTTTTTATTAACGGATGCTGATATAGCTGTCACGTATGTAATACCGAGAGAAATGGGACATCGCCGGTCAATCTCAAAACGACATCGGTTTGAGAAATATTAAAACGAGGAAAATCGACCGTTTCATACCCGAAGTTTACTCGGAAGTTCATTTTAGACCCAATTGTTGGAGCAATGCAAAATTGTATTTGAAATTAAGTAAAATTTATATTTCATACCCAAAAAACTATTATTGTGCAAATTTATACATGAGTCGTAACGGAGTTAGGTTTGCGTTAACGTATGATGATTTGCCTGCCACATAATGCCAACATGGCGGGAGAAGTAAAACATCGCATGTCAATCTCAAAACGACTTCGTTTTAAGAAGTATTAAAGCGACGTCTTTTTGAAAAGTATTGAAACGACGTCGTTTTGAGAAGTATCAAAACAACGTCGTTCTGATAATAAATTGGTTTTAAAAAAATAGAAAAGACGTCGTTTTGATACTTCTCAAAAGGACGTCGTTTTGACCACTTATTTAACACTTCGAGTTTCCTTCGACTTTCAATGTAAGAATACAATACATTATTTAAACTTTCTCTGAACATTTTTGTCTTTTGTTCTGTGTTCTTTCTCGGTGCTCTGAAAGATTTCAATTTTTTGTCTTATTGCTCTCTCTCTTTTTTTCGGTGAAAAGAGAAAAAGTGAAACTCGATAGAAAATGGAAGTGTTAAAAGAGTGCTCAAAACAACGTCGTTTTGATATTTCTCAAAACGACATCGTTTTAATATTTTTCAAAAAGACGTCATTTTAATACTTCTCAAAACGGCGTCGTTTTGAGATTGACCTGCGATGTCTCGCTTCCTCCACCACATTGGTATTACGTGGCAGCCACATCAGCATCCGTTAACGCAAACCTAACTCCGTTACGTCCCATGTATAAATTTGTACAATAGTAGTTATTTTGGTATGCAATTTGAATTTTACTTAATTTCAAGTATAAAACACGATGAATTCAGTTTTTAGAAATAATATGTCATTTATTCATTATGTTTTGGTATTTAAATTAAAAAGAGGGTAAGCAAAAAATATGGAAAGTCGGAGGAAAGAGAAAATAATTATGCTATTTTTATTTACAAAACAATAATAGAAAAAATAAAATTTGGTAAATAAATTATTGCTAGTGTTAATCTTCTTTGGGTAAAACCGTAAAATTTTGAAAAGAGTCAATATCAAGTATCCAAATTTGGATATAGAAAGACTAAAATTAATAAAAATTTCAAGAAAATGGATAAGCTTTACCAGTCTGATTTGGCTATGTATTAATGAAGGTTTTAAAAAAATGGATAGGATTCAACTAGTTGTGAACATAATTGTAGAGCTAAAAAATCTAGATGGTGTAAATGGTTTTAGTGTGGTGCTACTTAAAAGTGTAGACTAACGTCAGAGTTTTGCGATGAGTTTGATCCAAATCTAATTAGAGAAAAATTGTCATTGCATGTGCAGCAAATTAACAATTCGGCATTATTTCATCATAAATCTAGAATAAAATAATTCGACTTTAATTTGAAATTTTTTTGGTGTATTTCGCAACGAACTTGAATATCGTCATTATTCTGAAGCAACGACATGTTTGTATAAAACTCAAATCGTTGCAAATTAATACAAATTTTACGTCGGATTATTGGTCGATAAACATTTGTTAATTGAAATGCGTGTACTTTTTACTCTACATTAAGGTCATTGTATTTTAAGGAAGAGCTACCGGATGCATACAAGTTTGAATTTGATGAAACTACACAATTTTTATATTACTTTTGAGATTTTAATAAAAATTCCAAGACCTTAATGTAAAATTTAAAACTACACTTAGACAACACTTTAAATAAAAGAATTAATAAACGATGCTAAATTTATTATTTAACAGTTAATCATATTAAATAAAATTAAATAATTATACTAAATTTTCATATATATACTATGGATTATAGTGAAAAATAATTAATCTTTTTTATATTAAATATATTTTTAGGCATAAATTGGCCGATTTTCCTAAACTTGAATCATTATTACATTTGATTAGTCATTCCCTCCATATTTACACCTCGCCTTTTCAAATTAAATCGTAATGAATATGATTTTTTTTAGTTTTCCTACTCATTTTCTTGATTTTAATATTAAAATTAAAATTGAAAAAAAATTATTTATATATTTTGTGGATCTGGATATAAATCTTTGTTGTGTGTTATTGAATATTTGAATATGCATGCTAGTTTCTTAAATTCCGTATGGATTGAACGAGAGTTAGAAGTTTCGAAAAGATAATAGCAATCACTAGTATTTTATTTCAAAATATGCTATATAATCTCTATATTTTTGGACAATCTGGGACAGGAATACTACACCACGAGACCAATCTAAGAGCAGCTTCTCTTAAACTACGTTGATCGGATGTAAAGAATCTGCATATACATGGTATTGAATTTCTTAATTTCTCACAACATCCATCTGGTAGGTTGCTTCTACGACCAGTACTTAGAAACGGCTCGATGCAAGGTAGAAGATCTAGCTTGCAAAATGGTTTCTCTGCTTTGGCTATGGCAAGTTTGATCGGAGTAGGAAATGATGTCATGACTATGATGATGGCGATAAGTATCAATGGAATAAATTTCATGTCTAATGAATTGGTAAATTCAAAATTACAATAAAACAAGATGAATTCAGTTTTTAGAAATAATATGTCATTTCTTCATTATGTTTTGGTATTTAAATAAGAAACTGGTAAGCAAAATATATGGAAAGTTGGAGGAAAAAGAGGATAATTATCCTATTATTATTTACAAAGCAATAACAGAAAAAATAAATTTTGGTAAATAGATTATTTCTAATGTTAATATTCTTTATGGTAAAACCGTAGAAGTTTGAAGAGAGTCAATATCAGGTATCCAAATTTGGCTATTGAGAGACTAAAATTAATGAAGGTTTCAAGAAAATAGATAGGCTTTATCCGCCTGATTTGGCTATGTATTAATGAAGGTTTTAAAGAAGTGGATAGGATTTAACTAATTATGAACATAATTGGAGAGCTAAAAAACTAGATGGTGTAAACGGTTTTAGTGTGGTGCTACTTAAAAGTGTATGTTAGCGTCAGAGTTTTGCGATGAGTTTGATCCATCTCTAATTAGCGAAAAATTATCATTGCATGTGCATAAAATTAACAATTCGGTATTATTTCGTCATAAATCTAAAATAAAATAATTTGACTTTAATTTGAAAAATTTTGGGTGCATTTTGCAATGAATTTGAATATCGTCATTATTCTGAAGGCACGACATGTTTGCGTAAAACTCAAATCGTTGCAAATTAAAATAAATTTTATGTCGGATTATAGGTCGATAAACATGTGTTAAACATGTTTGCGTCGGATTTAACTAATCCCTATTATATTAATTGAGAATCATTTTTAAAAAATAACCTTATCTCGACGTGTTATTTACAACTATACCAGCTGAGGTGTCGCTTCTTCATAATCTCTCAAAACAAATTTAAAACAAGTCTTAATTTACTAGATAAATTACTATATATGCCATTCAATCACCATTAATACACATAAAATCATTAGAGTAAATTTTATAAATCTTTCCCTACATTATCTACTACTAATCAATACATAAATTATTATATGTCAATGCCAACATTTTGATTTAAATTTTAATTGAAAAATAGTCAAACTATATTTATACTCTTTTATATTTATCGATAACATATTTTAATTTCTACACCAAAATATTTTACTTATCTTATTAATGATTTTAGTATAAGCACTTATATTTTGTTTTAATTTTAATTGAGTTTTAAAATATTTCTTTACTAGAATTTTTTAAATTTCAAATATTCAAATCTTTTCACATAGAAAATGAATTTTTACTCATATAAAACAATCCATAAGACTATATTTTACATTATACATAATACAATTATGATATATTATTTTATCATGGTAATATGATTTTTAAATTTTCAGACAATATTTCAATATATAAACTAATTATATATATTATTTTTATAAAATTTCATTGTATAAAATATAATAAATAATTTACTCCGTGCATGGCGCGGGTCAAAATCTAGTTATGAACATAATTGGAGAGCTAAAAAACTAGATGGTGTAAACGGTTTTAGTGTGGTGCTACTTAAAAGTGTATGTTAGCGTCAGAGTTTTGCGATGAGTTTGATCCATCTCTAATTAGCGAAAAATTATCATTGCATGTGCAGAAAATTAACAATTCGGTATTATTTCGTCATAAATCTAAAATGAAATAATTCGAATTTAATTTGAAAATGTTTGGGTGCATTTTGCAATGAATTTGAATATCGTCATTATTCTGAAGGCACGACATGTTTGCGTAAAACTCAAATCGTTGCAAATTAAAATAAATTTTACGTCGGATTATAGGTTGATAAACATGTGTTAATTGAACTACGTGTACTTTTTACTCTACATTGAGGCCATTGTGTTTTAAGGAAGAGCTACGGGATGCATACAAGTTTGAATTTGATGAAACTACACAATTTTTATATTACTTTTGAGACTTTAATAAAAATTCCAAGACCTTAATGTAAAATTTAATACTCTATTTAGACAACACTCTAAATAAAAGAATTTACAAACGATGCTAAATTTATTATTTAACAGTTAATTATATTAAATAAAATTAAATAATTATACTATATTTTCATATACATACTATAAACTATAGTGAAAAATAATTAATCTTTTTTATATTAAATATATTTTTAGGCATAAATTGGCCGATTTTCCTAAATTTGAATCATTATTACATTTGATTAGTCATTCCCTTCATATTTACACCTCCCCTTTTCAAATTAAATCGTAATGAATATGATATTTTTTTGTTTTCCTACTCATTTTCTTGATTTTAATATTAAAATTAAAATTGAAAAAAAATTATTTATATAATCTGTGGATCTGGATATAAATCTTTGTTGTGTGTGATTGAATATTTGAATATGCATGCTAGTTTCTTAAATTCCGTATGGATTGAACGAGAGTTAGAAGTTTCGAAAAGATAATAGCAATCACTAGTATTTTATTTCAAAATATGCTATATAATCTCTATATTTTTGGACAATCGGGGACAGGAATACTACACCACGAGACCAATCTAAGTGCAGTTTCTCTTAAACTACACTGATCGGATGTAAAAAATCTACATATACATGGTATTGAATTTCTTAGTTTCTCACAACATCCATCTGGTAGGTTGCTTCTACGACTAGTACTTAGAAACGGCTCGATGCAAGGTAGAAGATCTAGCTTGCAAAATGGTTTCTCTGTTTTGGCTATGGCAAGTTTGATCGGAGTAGGAAATGGTGTCATGACTATGATGATGGCGATAAGTATCAATGGAATAAATTTCATATCTAATGAATTCGTAAATTCAAAATTACAATAAAACAAGATGAATTCAGTTTTTAGAAATAATATGTCATTTCTTCATTATGTTTTGGTATTTAAATAAGAAACTGGTAAGCAAAATATAGGGCTGACGATCTATTTCCCCCTCGGAAGTATCATATAGCACTACGTCCACCCCAAACTAAAGGATAACCTTAAATACACATGAGTACAAAGTAGTAAGCATGAATCCCCCTAAATCGAAAGTTGGAAACTAATTTACCCCTCTATAACAAAGTTGTAAACGTTAGAACACATAATTATGGTTAATGTTGGTTTACTGTTTCGAAACCTAAACAGTAAACCGTTCGTAACCCAGAATTTAATCTTAACCAAACCCAATAACCCGAATTAACCCAAAAACCAGATCCGACCCGAAAAATCACCCAAAAAATCCCCCAAAAAATCCCCCAGATCCGACCCGAATTAACCCTAAATCGCGAAAATCCCCAAAAAAACCCCCAATTTCGAACCCTAGAAATCGAAGAACAAAATTGAGAGAAATCGAGAGAAATCAAGGGAAAATCGAAGAAGGTGAAGCGATGTCGTTAGTTGTGCGTGAAGACGAAGCAGATGAGTTCGAAATCGATGAAGAAGCGATAGACCATGACGATTTTCAAATCGAACAAATCGTGGAAGGTTTTCACGATGAACCTCCAATCTTGCACGACGAATACCCAGAAAGCTCAAGTGATGAAGAAGAAACCATTCCGGAGAGTGAACGAACAAACATAAGACGTGGCGATGGAAGATTATACACGGGGCAAACATTTGTGAATGGAGTTGCATTCAAGGAGTCGGTTCTCGACTATGCACTTCGAACTGGCCGCAACATAAAACAATACAGGTACGACAAAGAGAAAATAGGGTTTAAGTGTGTTGGTAGTGAGGGTTGTAAATGGCAAGTGTATTGTTCTGTGCATTCGAATTCGGCATTATGGAAGATTAGGACATTAAAGGATGAACATAGCTGTGTGCCGAATGGGGAGTGTGAAATGGTGAAAGTTCCAGTGATAGCTAGGTTATTCATCGATAAAATTAGAGAAGAGCCAGATTATTTTTTGCCGATGAAGCTTGAAGAACTTATTCAAGAAAGATGGAAGATTAAAGTGTCAAGGCCACAATGTCAAGCTGCGAGAAATAAGGCCTTGAAATGGATTGAGAGGGAGTATGATACGCAATTCTCGCGTCTCCGAGATTATGGTGCTGAGATATTGCATTCTAACATCGGTTCGACTGTTGAGATTGACACTTCGACAAATGAAGAAGGTGAAGATGTTTTCAACCGGTTTTATGTTTGTTTTGATGTTATCAGAAGGACATGGAAAGAGACTTGTAGACCACTTATAGGAGTTGATGGGTGCTTCTTAAGAGGCAAAATGAAAGGTCAGCTATTGGTAGCTTTAGGGAGAGATGCAAATAATGCTATCTATCCAATAGCATGGGGGGTTGTACAAGTTGAAAACAAAGACAATTGGTTATGGTTTGTGAAGAAGGTGAAAATTGATTTTAACCTACTCGATGGTGAAGGTTACATTATGATATCTGATCGTCAAAAGGTAATTAAGTATTGTGGTTTTTAGTTTGTTGTATATGGGATTTTAATCCATATTGTGTGGCTGTGTTGCAGGGATTGATTAGAGCTGTTGAGCTAGAGCTGCCTAAGATGGAGCATAGAATGTGTGTGAGACACATCTATGGGAATTTGAAGAAAAACCATGGAAGCAAAAAGCAGATGAAGCCTCTGATTTGGAATTTGGCGTGGAGCTATAACGAGGCTAACTATATGGATAATTTGGACAGACTCTTCAACTACGACACAGGTGTGTACAATGATGTGATGAATTCGAATCCAAGGACATGGTGCAGGGCATTTTACAAGCTTGGAAACTATTGTGAGGATGTGGAGAACAACTCCACAGAGTCGTTTAACAGTTCCATAGTAAAGGCAAGGGAGAAGCCCTTTGTGCCAATGCTAGAGACAGTGAGAAGACTTGCAATGGCTCGTATAGCCAAAAGAGGTTTCATATCGAATGCTTATACAGGTTTGTACTAATAACTGTTTTTTAGCCTAATTTTTCTGTAAAATTGTACTAATAACTGTTTTTTTCAGGGATATGTACACCATATGTTCAAAGCTTTCTTGCTGCAGAGTTGAAGCATGCTTCAGAATGCAGAATAACAAGAAGCACAAACGGTATGTATGAGGCATACTTGAGTGGTTGTTCTTTCCGTGTAGACTTGGAAAGAAGAACTTGTACATGCAAGAAGTGGGACATTTGTGGAATTCCCTGTGAACATGCCTATGGAGTCATCTTATCTAAGAAGCTTCAACCTGAAGATTTTGTCTGCCATTGGTTCCGGACATCCACATGGAGGAGAAACTATTCAGAGGGTATTGTTCCGATGAGAGGGTATAGATTTTGGCCTTCAACACATGCTCCAGACGTGCATATACCTCCTGAGCCGCCACAACCTGGAAGAAAAAAAGTAAGTAAGAAGGATAAAAAAGGAAAAAGGGCCAAAATGAGTCACCAACGAAGATGCAACCAAAGCAAAAGAAAAGGATTATGCACTGTGGTATATGTGGTGAAGCTAATCACAATTCCAGATTTCATAAGAAGGATTCCTTACAGGTTTGGTTATGTGTTATTTATAGTTTATTTGAATAACTACTTGTAATATATCTCTAATTTGGTTAATATTGCAGGTTAATCAAGGACAGTCTTCTCAAGTGGTATCTTCCCAAGGTGGACCTTCTCAAGTGGTATCTTCCTAAGGTGGACCTTCTCAAGTGGTATCTTCACAAGGTGGACCTTCTCAAGGTGGACCTTCTCAAGGGGGACCTTCTCAAGCTATAGTTTAGGCAATGTTTAGGCAAGGTGGTTTATGGACAGTAGGTAGGCTGGTTTTTGGGGATTTAGGTATGCTGGTTTTTGGACAATGTTGTTTTCGGATGTTGTTTAGGCAATGTTGTTTTCGGATGGTTTTTGGATGATTTTTGGGTGCTTTTAGACAATGTTGGTTGTAGGTTTGGCAATCTTCGGATACCTTTATTATCCTTATGTATGAACCTTTATTATCCTTATGTATGAAAGATTTGCAACAAACACAAAACAAATGGAAGATTGGCAACAAACACAAAACATCCATAGAAAATTTTCTTCAGAGTTGAACAAACATAAAAGACACTAAAACAATGGCAAATGGAAGATTTGAAACAAACATCCAAGAACAAACATAACTATCATCTTCTTCATAGTGTTTTTTACTTCTAAAACTATGAAGACACTAAAATGCATCCAATGATGACCATACATCCAAGAACTACACTAACTATCATCTTCTTCATCGTGGTTTTTACTTCCTCGAGTTGTGCTTCCACTCTCTTTAAGATCTCTTCTTCAATTCTCGCTTTAACCTTCTCAATCACCATTTTTTCATCCTCCATTCTCTCATTTCTCAACATTCTCAATTCTTCTTCAACTGTTAAATTTCTCTTCTGTAATGTCTCAATCTCGTTTATCAATGCTTCATCAACCCAACTGAAAATGTGGGTATCATTCATCAACTTCACAACAACAAAAATATTCATCAACTCAACAAATCGAATAACATGAGCATTTGAAATCGATTAGGTTTTAAAACAACAATTACACACTACCATCGAACTACCTTGTTTGATGCAGCAAACGAACACCTCAAGTACCTTCGGTACGGATTTGACTCCGATTTCGAAGTCTTCGACGCGACTTTTGCCCCACACCAACATGCTTTCGGCAAACCCAGAAATCTTCCTCTCCCATGCCCACTCGATGATCCAATTGAAATTTCAGAAGCATTACTCATCTCACCTCACGATTTCGAGTTCTCCAAAATCCCTAAAATCGATTTAGGTACTCGATTGGGGATTTAGGGTTCTTAGGCAAATTGGGGAAAATCGGATATGGGTCGGGTTTGGTCAAGACGCGGGTCACGGGTTAGTTTCGGTTTACTCTTAAGGTTAAATGGTTTAGAATCTGGGTACATGTCGTGAACCAAGGAAACCAACATTTGTGGAGAAATTGATTCGAAGTTTTGATTTAGGGGGATTCATGCTTACTACTTTGTACTCATGTGTATTTAAGGTTATCCTTTAGTTTGGGGTGGACGTAGTGCTATATGATACTTCCGAGGGGGAAATAGATCGTCAGCCCCAAAATATATGGAAAGTCGGAGGAAAAAGAGGATAATTATCCTATTTTTATTTACAAAGCAATAACAAAAAAAAAAAATTTTGGTAAATAGATTATTTCTAATGTTAATATTCTTTATGGTAAAACCGTAGAAGTTTGAAGAGAGTCAATATCAGGTATCCAAATTTGGCTATTGAGAGACTAAAATTAATGAAGGTTTCAAGAAAATAGATAGGCTTTATCCGCCTGATTTGGCTATGTATTAATGAAGGTTTTAAAGAAGTGGATAGGATTTAACTAATTATGAACATAATTGGAGAGCTAAAAAACTAGATGGTGTAAACGGTTTTAGTGTGGTGCTACTTAAAAGTGTATGTTAGCGTCAGAGTTTTGCGATGAGTTTGATCCATCTCTAATTAGCGAAAAATTATCATTGCATGTGCAGAAAATTAACAATTCGGTATTATTTCGTCATAAATCTAAAATGAAATAATTCGAATTTAATTTGAAAATGTTTGGGTGCATTTTGCAATGAATTTGAATATCGTCATTATTCTGAAGGCACGACATGTTTGCGTAAAACTCAAATCGTTGCAAATTAAAATAAATTTTATGTCGGATTATAGGTCGATAAACATGTGTTAATTGAACTACGTGTACTTTTTACTCTACATTGAGGCCATTGTGTTTTACCGAATAGCTACCGGATGCATACAAGTTTGAATTTAATGAAACTATACAATTTTTATACATGTTTATCCATTATTACTTGGAAAATTTAATAAATATTGCAAAACCTTAATGTAAAATTTAAAACATGTATTTAAACAACATTTGAACAACACTTTAAATGAAAGAACATATAACCGATGCTCAATTTATTCTTTAATAGTTAACTATATCAAATAAAGTTAAATAATTATACTACATTTTTATATACAAACAATAGTAAAAAATAATTAATCATTTTCATATTAAATATATTTTATGGTCTACTTTCCAATAATCTTTTAGAATATATATAATTAAACAATTGATCAATCAAAGCTTTAATATTATTTTATAGCATATTTTTAATCATTATCAATTAATTAATTTTATTATTTTAGTCTATATGTAAATAAAAAAGCCACTTGAACTAACATGTGAGTAACCTCCATCCCAATCACTTTTTAAATGACATAATAAATTTCACTAACACTCAGATGTTGGAAAATCGGCGGTTTTATAATCGAAATTTATTCAAATGTTCGATTTATACTCAATTTTTGGAATAGTGCAAGCTCATAACTAAAATTAAGTCAAATTCAAATTCCATATCCAAAGAACTACTATTGTGCAAATTTATATATGAGCCGTAACGGGGTTAGGTTTTTATTAACGGATGCTGATATAGCTGCCACGTACGTAATACCGAGAGAAATGGGACATCGCCGGTCAATCTCAAAACGACATCGGTTTGAGAAATATTAAAACGAGGAAAATCGATCGTTTCATATCCGAAGTTTACTCGGAAATTCATTTTAGACCCAATTGTTGGAGCAATGCAAAATTGTATTTGAAATTAAATAAAATTTAAATTTCATACCCAAAAAACTATTATTGTGCAAATTTATACATGAGCCATAACAGAGTTAGGTTTGCGTTAACATATGATGATTTGCCTGCCACGTAATGCCAACATGGCGGGAGAAGTGAAACATCGCATGTCAATCTCAAAACGACTTCGTTTTAAGAAGTATTAGAGCGACGTCTTTTTGAAAAGTATTGAAACGACGTCGTTTTGAGAAGTATCAAAACAACGTCGTTCTGATATTAAATTGGTTTTAAAAAAAATAGAAAAGACGTCGTTTTTATACTTCTCAAAACGACGTCGTTTTGACCACTCATTTAACACTTCCATTTTCCTTCGACTTTCAATGTAAGAATACAATACATTATTTAAACTTTCTCTGAACATTTTTGTCTTTTGTTCTGTGTTCTTTCTCGGTGCTCTGAAAGATTTCAATTTTTTGTCTTATTGCTCTCTCTCTTTTTTTCGGTGAAAAGAGAAAAAGTGAAACTCGATAGAAAATGGAAGTGTTAAAAGAGTGCTCAAAACAATGTCGTTTTGATATTTCTCAAAACGACGTCGTTTTAATATTTTTCAAAAAGACGTCATTTTAATACTTCTCAAAACGACGTCGTTTTAATATTTTTCAAAAAGACGTCATTTTAATACTTCTCAAACCGACGTCGTTTTGAGATTGACCTGCGATGTCTCGCTTCCTCCACCACATCGGTATTACGTGGCAGCCACATCAGCATCCGTTAACGCAATCTAACTCCGTTACGTCCCATGTATAAATTTGTACAATAGTAGTTATTTTGGTATGCAATTTGAATTTTACTTAATTTCAAGTATAAAACACGATGAATTCAGTTTTTAGAAATAATATGTCATTTATTCATTATGTTTTGGTATTTAAATTAAAAACCGGTAAGCAAAAAATATGGAAAGTCGGAGGAAAGAGAGAATAATTATGCTATTTTTATTTACAAAACAATAATAGAAAAAATAAAATTTGGTAAATAAATTATTGCTAGGGTTAATCTTCTTTGGGTAAAACCGTAAAATTTTGAAGAGAGTCAATATCAAGTATCCAAATTTGGATATAGAAAGACTAAAATTAATAAAAATTTCAAGAAAATGGATAAGCTTTACCAATTGCTAGGGTTAATCTTCTTTGGGTAAAACCGTAAAATTTTGAAGAGAGTCAATATCAAGTATCCAAATTTGGATATAGAAAGACTAAAATTAATAAAAATTTCAAGAAAATGGATAAGCTTTACCAGTCTGATTTGGCTATGTATTAATGAAGGTTTCAAAAAAATGGATAGGATTCAACTAGTTGTGAACATAATTGTAGAGCTAAAAAATCTAGATGGTGTAAATGGTTTTAGTGTGGTGCTACTTAAAAGTGTAGACTAACGTCAGAGTTTTGCGATGAGTTTGATCCAAATCTAATTAGAGAAAAATTGTCATTGCATGTGCAGCAAATTAACAATTCGGCATTATTTCATCATAAATCTAGAATAAAATAATTCGACTTTAATTTGAAATTTTTTTGGTGTATTTCGCAACGAACTTGAATATCGTCATTATTCTGAAGCAACGACATGTTTGTATAAAACTCAAATCGTTGCAAATTAATACAAATTTTACGTCGGATTATTGGTCGATAAACATTTGTTAATTGAAATGCGTGTACTTTTTACTCTACATTAAGGTCATTGTATTTTAAGGAAGAGCTACCGGATGCATACAAGTTTGAATTTGATGAAACTACACAATTTTTATATTACTTTTGAGATTTTAATAAAAATTCCAAGACCTTAATGTAAAATTTAAAACTACACTTAGACAACACTTTAAATAAAAGAATTAATAAACGATGCTAAATTTATTATTTAACAGTTAATCATATTAAATAAAATTAAATAATTATACTAAATTTTCATATATATACTATGGATTATAGTGAAAAATAATTAATCTTTTTTATATTAAATATATTTTTAGGCATAAATTGGCCGATTTTCCTAAACTTGAATCATTATTACATTTGATTAGTCATTCCCTCCATATTTACACCTCGCCTTTTCAAATTAAATCGTAATGAATATGATTTTTTTTAGTTTTCCTACTCATTTTCTTGATTTTAATATTAAAATTAAAATTGAAAAAAAATTATTTATATATTTTGTGGATCTGGATATAAATCTTTGTTGTGTGTTATTGAATATTTGAATATGCATGCTAGTTTCTTAAATTCCGTATGGATTGAACGAGAGTTAGAAGTTTCGAAAAGATAATAGCAATCACTAGTATTTTATTTCAAAATATGCTATATAATCTCTATATTTTTGGACAATCTGGGACAGGAATACTACACCACGAGACCAATCTAAGAGCAGCTTCTCTTAAACTACGTTGATCGGATGTAAAGAATCTGCATATACATGGTATTGAATTTCTTAATTTCTCACAACATCCATCTGGTAGGTTGCTTCTACGACCAGTACTTAGAAACGGCTCGATGCAAGGTAGAAGATCTAGCTTGCAAAATGGTTTCTCTGCTTTGGCTATGGCAAGTTTGATCGGAGTAGGAAATGATGTCATGACTATGATGATGGCGATAAGTATCAATGGAATAAATTTCATGTCTAATGAATTGGTAAATTCAAAATTACAATAAAACAAGATGAATTCAGTTTTTAGAAATAATATGTCATTTCTTCATTATGTTTTGGTATTTAAATAAGAAACTGGTAAGCAAAATATATGGAAAGTTGGAGGAAAAAGAGGATAATTATCCTATTATTATTTACAAAGCAATAACAGAAAAAATAAATTTTGGTAAATAGATTATTTCTAATGTTAATATTCTTTATGGTAAAACCGTAGAAGTTTGAAGAGAGTCAATATCAGGTATCCAAATTTGGCTATTGAGAGACTAAAATTAATGAAGGTTTCAAGAAAATAGATAGGCTTTATCCGCCTGATTTGGCTATGTATTAATGAAGGTTTTAAAGAAGTGGATAGGATTTAACTAATTATGAACATAATTGGAGAGCTAAAAAACTAGATGGTGTAGACGGTTTTAGTGTGGTGCTACTTAAAAGTGTATGTTAGCGTCAGAGTTTTGCGATGAGTTTGATCCATCTCTAATTAGCGAAAAATTATCATTGCATGTGCATAAAATTAACAATTCGGTATATTTCGTCATAAATCTAAAACAAAATAATTTGACTTTAATTTGAAAAATTTTGGGTGCATTTTGCAATGAATTTGAATATCGTCATTATTCTGAAGGCACGACATGTTTGCGTAAAACTCAAATCATTGCAAATTAAAATAAATTTTACGTTGGATTATAGGTCGATAAACATGTGTTAATTGAACTACGTGTACTTTTTACTCTACATTGAGGCCATTGTGAATTTGATGAAGCTACACAATTTATATACATGTTTATCCATTATTACTTGGAAACTTTAATAAATATTCCAAAACCTTAATGTAAAATTTAAAACATGTATTTAAACAACATTTGGACAACACTTTAAATGAAAGAACTTATAACCGATGCTCAATTTATTCTTTAATAGTTAACTATATCAAATAAAGTTAAATAATTATACTACATTTGCATATACAAACAATAGTAAAAAATAATTAATCATTTTCATATTAAATATATTTTATGGTCTACTTTCCAATAATCTTTTAGAATATATATAATTAAACAATTGATCAATCAAACCTTTAATATTATTTTATAGCATATTTTTAATCATTATCAATTAATTAATTTTATTATTTTAGTCTATATGTAAATAAAAAAGCCACTTGGACTAACATGTTAGTAACCTCCATCCCAATCACTTTTTAAATGACATAATAAATTTCACTAACACTCAGATGTTGGAAAATCGGCGGTTTTATAATCGAAATTTATTCAAATGTTCGATTTATACTAAATTTTTGGAATAGTGCAAACTCATAACTAAAATTAAGTCAAATTCAAATTCCATATCCAAAGAACTACTATTGTGCAAATTTATATATGAGCCGTAACGGGGTTAGGTTTTTATTAACGGATGCTGATATGGCTGCCATGTACGTAATACCGAGAGAAATGGGACATCGCCGGTCAATCCAAAACGACATCGGTTTGAGAAATATTAAAACAAGGAAAATCGACCGTTTCATACCCAAAGTTTACTCGGAAGTTTATTTTAGACCCAATTGTTGGAGCAATGCAAAATTGTATTTGAAATTAAGTAAAATTTAAATTTTATACCCAAAAAACTATTATTGTGCAAATTTATACATGAACCGTAACAGTGTTAGGTTTGCGTTAATGTATGATGACTTGCCTGCCACGTAATGCCAACATGGCGGGGGAAGTGAAACATCGCATGTCAATCTCAAAACGACTTCGTTTTAAGAAGTATTAAAGCGACGTCTTTTTGAAAAGTATTGAAACGGTGTCGTTTTGAGAAGTATCAAAACAACATCGTTTTTATATTATATTGGTTTTATAAAAATAGAAAAAACGTCGTTTTGATACTTCTCAAAACGACGTCATTTTGACCACTCATTTAACACTTCCATTTTCCTTCGACTTTCAATGTAAGAATACAATACATTATTTAAACTTTCTCTGAACATTTTTGTCTTTTGTTCTGTGTTCTTTCTCGGTGCTCTGAAAGATTTCAATTTTTTGTCTTATTGCTCTCTCTTTTTTTTCGGTGAAAAGAGAAAAAGTGAAACTCGATAGAAAATGGAAGTGTTAAAAGAGTGCTCAAAACAACGTCGTTTTGATATTTCTCAAAACGACATCGTTTTAATATTTTTCAAAAAGACATCATTTTAATACTTCTCAAAACGACGTTTTTTTGAGATTGACCTGTGATGTCTCGCTTCCTCCGCCACATCGGTATTACGTGGCAGCCACATCAGCATCCGTTAACGCAAACCTAACTCCGTTACATCCCATGTATAAATTTGTACAATAGTAGTTATTTTGGTATGCAATTTGAATTTTACTTAATTTCAAGTCTAAAACACGATGAATTCAGTTTTTAGAAATAATATGTCATTTATTCATTATGTTTTGGTATTTAAATTAAAAATTGGTAAGCAAAAAATATGGAAAGTCGGAGGAAAGAGAGAATAATTATGCTATTTTTATTTACACAGCAATAATAGAAAAAATAAAATTTGGTAAAAAAATTATTGCTAGTGTTAATCTTCTTTGGATAAAACCGTAAAATTTTGAAGAGAGTCAATATGAAGTATCCAAATTTGGATATAGAAAGACTAAAATTAATAAAAGTTTCAAGAAAATGGATAAGCTTTACCAGTCTGATTTGGCTATGTATTAATGAAGGTTTTAAAAAAATGGATAGGATTCAACTAGTTGTGAACATAATTGGAGAGCTAAAAAATCTAGATGGTGTAAATGGTTTTAGTGTGGTGCTACTTAAAAGTGTAGACTAACGCTGGAGTTTTGCGATGAGTTTGATCCAAATCTAATTAGAGAAAAATTGCCATTGCATGTGCAGCAAATTAACAATTCGGCATTATTTCATCATAAATCTAGAATAAAATAATTCGACTTTAATTTGAAATTTTTTTGGTGTATTTCGCAACGAACTTGAATATCGTCATTATTCTGAAGCAACGACATATTTGTATAAAACTTAAATCGTTGCAAATGAATACAAATTTTACGTTGGATTATTGGTCGATAAACATTTGTTAATTGAAATATGTGTACTTTTTACTCTACATTGAGGTCATTGTATTTTAAGGAAGAGCTACCGGATGCATACAAGTTTGAATTTGATGAAACTACACAATTTTTGTATTAATTTTGAGACTTTAATAAAAATTCCAAGACCTTAATGTAAAATTTTAAACTCTATTTAGACAACACTTGAAATAAAAGAATTTACAAACGATGCTTAATTTATTATTTAACAGTTAATTATATTAAATAAAATTAAATAATTATACTACATTTTCATATACATACTATGGACTATAGTGAAAAATAATTAATCTTTTTTATATTAAATATATGTTTTAGGCATAAATTGGCCGATTTTCCTAAATTTGAATCACTATTACATTTGATTAGTCATTCCCTTCATATTTACACCTCGCCTTTTCAAATTAAATCGTAATGAATATGATTTTTTTCAGTTTTCCCACTCATTTTCTTGATTTTAATATTAATAAATTAAAAATGAGAAAAAATATTTATATATTATGTGGATCTGGATATAAATCTTTGTTGTGTGTGATTGAATATTTGAATATGCATGTTAGTTTCTTAAATTCCGTATGGATTGAACGAGAGTTAGAAGTTTCGAAAAGATAATAGCAATCACTAGTATTTTATTTCAAAATATGTTATATAATCTCTATATTTTTGGACAATCTGGGACAGGAATACTACACCACGAGACCAATCTAAGAGCAGCTTCTCTTAAACTACGTTGATCGGATGTAAAGAATCTACATATACATGGTATTGAATTTCTTAGTTTCTCACAACATCCATCTGGTAGGTTGCTTCTACGACCAGTACTTAGAAACGGTTCGATGCAAGGTAGAAGATCTAGCTTGCAAAATGGTTTCTCTGTTTTGGCTATGGCAAGTTTGATCGGACTAGGAAATGATGTCATGACTATGATGATGGCGATAAGTATCAATGGAATAAATTTCATGTCTAATGAATTGGTAAATTCAAAATTACAATAAAACAAGATGAATTCAGTTTTTAGAAATAATATGTCGTTTCTTCATTATGTTTTGGTATTTAAATAAGAAACTGGTAAGCAAAATATATGGAAAGTCGGAGGAAAAAGAGGATAATTATCCTATTTTTATTTACAAAGCAATAACAGAAAAAATAAATTTTGGTAGATAAATTATTTCTAATGTTAATATTCTTTATGATAAAACCGTAGAAGTTTGAAGAGAGTCAATATCAGGTATCCAAATTTGGCTATTGAAAGACTAAAATTAATGAAGGTTTCAAGAAAATAGATAGGCTTTATCCGCCTGATTTGGCTATGTATTAATGAAGGTTTTAAAGAAGTGGATAGGATTTAACTAATTATGAACATAATTGGAGAGCTAAAAAACTAGATGGTGTAAACGGTTTTAGTGTGGTGCTACTTAAAAGTGTATGTTAGCGTCAGAGTTTTGCGATGAGTTTGATCCATCTCTAATTAGCGAAAAATTATCATTGCATGTGCAGAAAATTAACAATTGGGTATTATTTAGTCATAAATCTAAAATAAAATAATTTGACTTTAATTTGAAAAAATTTGGGTGCATTTTGCAATGAATTTGAATATCGTCATTATTCCGAAGGCACGATATGTTTGCGTAAAATTCAAATCGTTGCAAATTAAAACAAATTTTACGTCGGATTATAGGTCGATAAACATGTGTTAATTGAACTACGTGTACTTTTTACTCTACATTAAGGCCATTGTGTTTTACCGAAGAGCTACCGGATGCATACAAGTTTGAATTTGATGAAGCTACACAATTTTTATACATGTTTATCCATTATTACTTGGAAACTTTAATAAATATTGCAAAACCTTAATGTAAAATTTAAAACATGTATTTAAACAACATTTGAACAACACTTTAAATGAAACAACTTATAACCGATGCTCAATTTATTCTTTAATAGTTAACTATATCAAATAAAGTTAAATAATTATACTACATTTGCATATACAAACAATAGTAAAAAATAATTAATCATTTTCATATTAAATATATTTTGTGGTCTACTTTCCAATAATCTTTTAGAATATATATAATTAAACAATTGATCAATCAAAACTTTAATATTATTTTATAGCATATTTCATTATCAATTAATTAATTTTATTATTTTAGTCTATATGTAAATAAAAAAGCCACTTGAACTAACATGTGAGTAACCTCCATCCCAATCACTTTTTAAATGACATAATAAATTTCACTAACACTCAGATGTTGGAAAATCGGAGGTTTTATAATCGAAATTTATTCAAATGTTCGATTTATACTCAATTTTTGGAATAGTGCAAACTCATAACTAAAATTTAGTCAAATTCAAATTCCATACCCAAAGAACTAATATTGTGCAAATTTATATATGAGCCGTAACGGGGTTAGGTTTTTATTAACGGATGCTGATATGGCTGCCACGTATGTAATACCGAGAGAAATGGGACATCGCCGGTCAATCTCAAAACGACATCGGTTTGAGAAATATTAAAACGAGGAAAATCGACCGTTTCATACCCGAAGTTTACTCGGAAGTTCATTTTAGACCCAATTGTTGGAGCAATGCAAAATTGTATTTGAAATTAAGTAAAAATTATATTTCATACCCAAAAAACTATTATTGTGCAAATTTATACATGAGCCGTAACAGAGTTAGGTTTGCGTTAACGTATGATGATTTCCCTGCCACATAATGCCAACATGGCGGGAGAAGTAAAACATCGCATGTCAATCTCAAAACGACTTCGTTTTAAGAAGTATTAAAGCGACGTCTTTTTGAAAAGTATTGAAACGACGTCGTTTTGAGAAGTATCAAAACAACGTCGTTCTGATAATAAATTGGTTTTAAAAAAATAGAAAAGACGTCGTTTTGATACTTCTCAAAACGACGTCGTTTTGACCACTCATTTAACACTTCCATTTTCCTTCGACTTTCGATGTAAGAATACAATACATTATTTAAACTTTCTCTGAACATTTTTGTCTTTTGTTCTGTGTTCTTTCTCGGTGCTCTGAAAGATTTCAATTTTTTGTCTTATTGCTCTCTCTCTTTTTTTCGGTGAAAAGAGAAAAAATGAAACTCGATAGAAAATGGAAGTGTTAAAAGAGTGCTCAAAACAATGTCGTTTTGATATTTCTCAAAACGACGTCGTTTTAATATTTTTCAAAAAGACGTCATTTTAATACTTCTCAAAACGACGTCGTTTTGAGATTGACCTGCGATGTCTCGCTTCCTCCACCACATCGGTATTACGTGGCAGCCACATCAGCATCCGTTAACGCAAACCTAACTCCGTTACGTTCCATGTATAAATTTGTACAATAGTAGTTATTTTGGTATGCAATTTGAATTTTACTTAATTTCAAGTATAAAACACGATGAATTCAGTTTTTAGAAATAATATGTCATTTATTCATTATGTTTTGGTATTTAAATTAAAAACCGGTAAGCAAAAAATATGGAAAGTCGGAGGAAAGAGAGAATAATTATGCTATTTTTATTTACAAAACAATAATAGAAAAAATAAAATTTGGTAAATAAATTATTGCTAGTGTTAATCTTCTTTGGGTAAAACCGTAAAATTTTGAAGAGAGTCAATATCAAGTATCCAAATTTGGATATAGAAAGACTAAAATTAATAAAAATTTCAAGAAAATGGATAAGCTTTACCAGTCTGATTTGGCTATGTATTAATGAAGGTTTTAAAAAAATGGATAGGATTCAACTAATTGTGAACATAATTGTAGAGCTAAAAAATCTAGATGGTGTAAATGGTTTTAGTGTGGTGCTACTTAAAAGTGTAGACTAACGTCAGAGTTTTGCGATGAGTTTGATCCAAATCTAATTAGAGAAAAATTGTCATTGCATGTGCAGCAAATTAACAATTCGGCATTATTTCATCATAAATCTAGAATAAAATAATTCGACTTTAATTTGAAATTTTTTTGGTGCATTTCGCAACGAACTTGAATATCATCATTATTCTGAAGCAACGACATGTTTGTATAAAACTCAAATCGTTGCAAATTAATACAAATTTTACGTCGGATTATTGGTCGATAAACATTTGTTAATTGAAATACGTGTACTTTTTACTCTACATTAAGGTCATTGTATTTTAAAGAAGAGCTACCGGATGCATACAAGTTTGAATTTGATGAAACTACACAATTTTTATATTACTTTTGAGATTTTAATAAAAATTCCAAGACCTTAATGTAAAATTTAAAACTACACTTAGACAACACTTTAAATAAAAGAATTTATAAACGATGCTAAATTTATTATTTAACAGTTAATCATATTAAATAAAATTAAATAATTATACTAAATTTTCATATACATACTATGGACTATAGTGAAAAATAATTAATCTTTTTTATATTAAATATATTTTTAGGCATAAATTGGCCAATTTTCCTAAACTTGAATCATTATTACATTTGATTAGTCATTCCCTCCATATTTACACCTCGCCTTTTCAAATTAAATCGTAATGAATATGATTTTTTTTTAGTTTTCCTACTCATTTTCTTGATTTTAATATTAAAATTAAAATTGAGAAAAAATTATTTATATATTTTGTGGATCTGGATATAAATCTTTGTTGTGTGTGATTGAATATTTGAATATGCATGCTTGTTTCTTAAATTCCGTATGGATTGAACGAGAGTTAGAAGTTTTGAAAAGATAATAGCAATCACTAGTATTTTATTTCAAAATATGCTATATAATCTCTATATTTTTGGACAATCTGGGACAGGAATACTACACCACGAGACCAATCTAAGAGCAGCTTCTCTTAAACTACGTTGATCGGATGTAAAGAATCTACATATACATGGTATTGAATTTCTTAGTTTCTCACAACATCCATCTGGTAGGTTGCTTCTACGACCAGTACTTAGAAACGGCTCGATGCAAGGTAGAAGATCTAGCTTGCAAAATGGCTTCTCTGCTTTGGCTATGGCAAGTTTGATCGGAGTAGGAAATGATGTCATGACTATGATGATGGCGATAAGTATCAATGGAATAAATTTCATGTCTAATAAATTGGTAAATTCAAAATTACAATAAAACAAGATGAATTCAGTTTTTAGAAATAATATGTCATTTCTTCATTATGTTTTGGTATTTAAATAAGAAACTGGTAAGCAAAATATAAAATATGGAGGAAAAAGAGGATAATTATCCTATTTTTATTTACAAAGCAATAACAGAAAAAATAAATTTTGGTAAATAGATTATTTCTAATGTTAATATTCTTTATGGTAAAACCGTAGAAGTTTGAAGAGAGTCAATATCAGGTATCCAAATTCGGCTATTGAGAGACTAAAATTAATGAAGGTTTCAAGAAAATAGATAGGCTTTATCCGCCTGATTTGGCTATGTATTAATGAAAGTTTTAAAGAAGTGGATAGGATTTAACTAATTATGAACATAATTGGAGAGCTAAAAAACTAGATGGTGTAAACGGTTTTAGTGTGGTGCTACTTAAAAGTGTATGTTAGCGTCAGAGTTTTGCGATGAGTTTGATCCATCTCTAATTAGCGAAAAATTATCATTGCATGTGCATAAAATTAACAATTCGGTATTATTTCGTCATAAATCTAAAATAAAATAATTTGACTTTAATTTGAAAAATTTTGGGTGCATTTTGCAATGAATTTGAATATCGTCATTATTCTGAAGGCACGACATGTTTGCGTAAAATTCAAATCGTTGCAAATTAAAATAAATTTTATGTCGGATTATAGGTCGATAAACATGTGTTAATTGAACTACGTGTACTTTTTACTCTACATTGAGGCCATTGTGTTTTACCGAATAGCTACCGGATGCATACAAGTTTGAATTTGATGAAACTATACAATTTTTATACATGTTTATCCATTATTACTTGGAAACTTTAATAAATATTGCAAAACCTTAATGTAAAATTTAAAACATGTATTTAAATAACATTTGAACAACACTTTAAATGAAAGAACTTATAACCGATGCTCAATTTATTCTTTAATAGTTAACTATATCAAATAAAGTTAAATAATTATACTACATTTTCATATACAAACAATAGTAAAAAATAATTAATCATTTTCATATTAAATATATTTTATGGTCTACTTTCCAATAATCTTTTAGAATATATATAATTAAACAATTGATCAATCAAAGCTTTAATATTATTTTATAGCATATTTTTAATCATTATCAATTAATTAATTTTATTATTTTAGTCTATATGTAAATAAAAAAGCCACTTGAACTAACATGTGAGTAACCTCCATCCCAATCACTTTTTAAATGACATAATAAATTTCACTAACACTCAGATGTTGGAAAATCGGCGGTTTTATAATCGAAATTTATTCAAATGTTCGATTTATACTCAATTTTTGGAATAGTGCAAGCTCATAACTAAAATTAAGTCAAATTCAAATTCCATACCCAAAGAACTACTATTGTGCAAATTTATATATGAGCCGTAACGGGGTTAGGTTTTTATTAACGGATGCTGATATAGCTGCCACGTACGTAATACCGAGAGAAATGGGACATCGCCGGTCAATCTCAAAACGACATCGGTTTGAGAAATATTAAAACGAGGAAAATCGATCGTTTCATATCCGAAGTTTACTCGGAAATTCATTTTAGACCCAATTGTTGGAGCAATGCAAAATTGTATATGAAATTAAATAAAATTTAAATTTCATACCCAAAAAACTATTATTGTGCAAATTTATACATGAGCCATAACAGAATTAGGTTTGCGTTAACATATGATGATTTGCCTGCCACGTAATGCCAACATGGCGGGAGAAGTGAAACATCGCATGTCAATCTCAAAACGACTTCGTTTTAAGAAGTATTAAAGCGACGTCTTTTTGAAAAGTATTGAAACGACGTCGTTTTGAGAAGTATCAAAACAACGTCGTTCTGATATTAAATTGGTTTTAAAAAAATAGAAAAGACGTCGTTTTTATACTTCTCAAAACGACGTCGTTTTGACCACTCATTTAACACTTCCATTTTCCTTCGACTTTCAATGTAAGAATACAATACATTATTTAAACTTTCTCTGAACATTTTTGTCTTTTGTTCTGTGTTCTTTCTCGGTGCTCTGAAAGATTTCAATTTTTTGTCTTATTGCTCTCTCTCTTTTTTTCGGTGAAAAGAGAAAAAGTGAAACTCGATAGAAAATGGAAGTGTTAAAAGAGTGCTCAAAACAACGTCGTTTTGATATTTCTCAAAACAACGTCGTTTTAATATTTTTCAAAAAGACGTATTTTTAATACTTCTCAAAACGACGTCGTTTTGAGATTGACCTGCGATGTCTCGCTTCCTCCACCACATTGGTATTACGTGGCAGCCACATCAGCATCCGTTAACGCAAACCTAACTCCGTTACGTCCCATGTATAAATTCGTACAATAGTAGTTATTTTGGTATGCAATATGAATTTTACTTAATTTCAAGTATAAAACACGATGAATTCAGTTTTTAGAAATAATATGTTATTTATTCATTATGTTTTGGTATTTAAATTAAAAACCGGTAAGCAAAAAATATGGAAAGTCGGAGGAAAGAGAGAATAATTATGCTATTTTTATTTACAAAACAATAATAGAAAAAATAAAATTTGGTAAATAAATTATTGCTAGTGTTAATCTTCTTTGGGTAAAACCGTAAAATTTTGAAGAGAGTCAATATCAAGTATCCAAATTTGGATATAGAAAGACTAAAATTAATAAAAATTTCAAGAAAATGGATAAGCTTTACCAGTCTGATTTGGCTATGTATTAATGAAGGTTTTAAAAAAATGGATAGGATTCAACTAATTGTGAACATAATTGTAGAGCTAAAAAATCTAGATGGTGTAAATGGTTTAAGTGTGGTGCTACTTAAAAGTGTAGACTAACGTCAGAGTTTTGCGATGAGTTTGATCCAAATCTAATTAGAGAAAAATTGTCATTGCATGTGCAGCAAATTAACCATTCGGTATTATTTCGTCATAAATCTAAAATGAAATAATTCGAATTTAATTTGAAAATGTTTGGGTGCATTTTGCAATGAATTTGAATATCGTCATTATTCTGAAGGCACGACATGTTTGCGTAAAACTCAAATCGTTGCAAATTAATACAAATTTTACGTCGGATTATTGGTCGATAAACATTTGTTAATTGAAATGCGTGTACTTTTTACTCTACATTAAGGTCATTGTATTTTAAGGAAGAGCTACCGGATGCATACAAGTTTGAATTTGATGAAACTACACAATTTTTATATTACTTTTGAGATTTTAATAAAAATTCCAAGACCTTAATGTAAAATTTAAAACTACATTTAGACAACACTTTAAATAAAAGAATTTATAAACGATGCTGAATTTATTATTTAACAGTTAATCATATTAAATAAAATTAAATAATTATACTAAATTTTCATATACATACTATGGACTATAGTGAAAAATAATTAATCTTTTTTATATTAAATATATTTTTAGGCATAAATTGGCCGATTTTCCTAAACTTGAATCATTATTACATTTGATTAGTCATTCCCTCCATATTTACACCTCGCCTTTTCAAATTAAATCGTAATGAATATGATTTTTTTTAGTTTTCCTACTCATTTTCTTGATTTTAATATTAAAATTAAAATTGAAAAAAAATTATTTATATATTTTGTGGATCTGGATATAAATCTTTGTTGTGTGTGATTGAATATTTGAATATGCATGCTAGTTTCTTAAATTCCGTATGGATTGAACGAGAGTTAGAAGTTTCGAAAAGATAATAGCAATCACTAGTATTTTATTTCAAAATATGCTATATAATCTCTATATTTTTGGACAATCTGGGACAGGAATACTACACCACGAGACCAATCTAAGAGCAGCTTCTCTTAAACTACGTTGATCGGATGTAAAGAATCTGCATATACATGGTATTGAATTTCTTAATTTCTCACAACATCCATCTGGTAGGTTGCTTCTACGACCAGTACTTAGAAACGGCTCGATGCAAGGTAGAAGATCTAGCTTGCAAAATGGTTTCTCTGCTTTGGCTATGGCAAGTTTGATCGGAGTAGGAAATGATGTCATGACTATGATGATGGCGATAAGTATCAATGGAATAAATTTCATGTCTAATGAATTGGTAAATTCAAAATTACAATAAAACAAGATGAATTCAGTTTTTAGAAATAATATGTCATTTCTTCATTATGTTTTGGTATTTAAATAAGAAACTGGTAAGCAAAATATATGGAAAGTCGGAGGAAAAAGAGGATAATTATCCTATTTTTATTTACAAAGCAATAACAGAAAAAATAAATTTTGGTAAATAGATTATTTCTAATGTTAATATTCTTTATGTTAAAACCGTAGAAGTTTGAAGAGAGTCAATATCAGGTATCCAAATTTGGCTATTGAGAGACTAAAATTAATGAAGGTTTTAAAGAAGTGGATAGGATTTAACTAATTATGAACATAATTGAAGAGCTCAAAAACTAGATGGTGTAAACGGTTTTAGTGTGGTGCTACTTAAAAGTGTATGTTAGCGTCAGAGTTTTGCGATGAGTTTGATCCATCTCTAATTAGCGAAAAATTATCATTGCATGTGCATAAAATTAACAATTCGGTATTATTTCGTCATAAATCTAAAATGAAATCATTCGAATTTAATTTGAAAATGTTTGGGTGCATTTTGCAATGAATTTGAATATCGTCATTATTCTGAAGGCACGACATGTTTGCGTAAAACTCAAATCGTTGCAAATTAAAATAATTTTTACGTCGGATTATAGGTCGATAAACATGTGTTAATTGAACTACGTATACTTTTTACTCTACATTGAGGCCATTGTGTTTTACCGAAGAGCTACCGGATGCATACAAGTTTGAATTTGATGAAGTTACACAATTTTTATACATGTTTATCCATTATTACTTGAAAACTTTAATAAATATTCCAAAACTTTAATGTAAAATTTAAAACATGTATTTAAACAACATTTGGATAACACTTTAAATGAAAGAACTTATAACCGATGCTAAATTTATTCTTTAACAGTTAACTATATCAAATAAAGTTAAATAATTATACTACATTTGCATATACGAACAATAGTAAAAAATAATTAATCATTTTTATATTAAATATATTTTATGGTCTACTTTCGAATAATCTTTTAGAATATATATAATTAAAAAATTGATCAATCAAAGTTTTAATATTATTTTATAGCATATTTTTTAATTAATTTTATTATTTTAGTCTATATGTAAATAAAAAAGCCACTTGAACTAACATGTGAGTAACCTCCATCCCAATCACTTTTTAAATGACATAATAAATTTCACTAACACTCAGAGGAAAAGCGGCGGTTTTATAATCGAAGTTTAGTCGAATGTTCGATTTATACTCAATTTTTGAAATAGTGCAAACTCATATCTAAAATTAAGTCAAATTTAAATTTCATACCCAAAGAACTACTATTGTGCAAATTTATACATGAGTCCTAACGGGGTTAGGTTTTTGTTAACGGATGCTGATATGGCTACCACGTAATACCGAGAGAAGTGGGACATCGCAGGTCAATCTCAAAATGACATTGGTTTGAGAAGCATTAAAACGACGAAAATCAACCGTTTCATACCCGAAGTTTACTCAGAAGTTCATTTTAGACCCAATTGTTGGAGCAGTGCAAAATCGTCTTTGAAATTAAGTAAAATTTAAATTTCATACCCAAAAAACTATTATTATATAAATTTATACATGAGCCGTAATGGAGTTAGGTTTGCATTAACGGATGATGATTTGGCTGCCACGTAATACCGATGTGGCGGGAGAAGTGGGACATCGCAGGTCAATTTCAAAACGACATCGTTTTGAGAAATATTAAAACGACGTCTTTTTGAAAAGTATTGAACGACGTCTTTTTGAGAATTATCAAAACGACGTCGTTCTAATATTAAATTTGTTTTTAAAAAATAGAAAAGACGTCGTTTTGATACTTCTCAAAACGACGTCGTTTTGACCACTCGTTTAACACTTCCATTTTCCTTCGACTTTCAATGTAAGAATATAATAAATTATTTAAACTTTCTCTGAACATTTTTGTCTTTTGTTCTGTGTTCTTTCTCGGTGCTCTCAAAGATTTCATTTTTTTGTCTTGTTGCCCTCTCTCTTTTTTTCAGTGAAAAGAGAAAAAGTGAAACTCGATAGAAAATAGAAGTGTTAAAAGAGTGCTCAAAACAACATCGTTTTAAGTATCAAAACGACATCGTTTTGATACTTCTCAAAACGTCGTCGTTTTAATACTTTTCAAAAAGACATCATTTTTAATACTTCTCAAAACGACGTCGTTTTGAGATTGACCTACGATGTCTCATTTCCTCCGGAACGTTGGCATTACGTGCCAGCCACATCAGCATCCGTTAACGCAAACCTAACCCCGTTACGGCTCATGTATAAATTTGCACAATAGTAGTTATTTGGGTATGGAATTTGAATTTTACTTAATTTTAGGTATGATTTTGCACTGCTCCAACAATTGAGTATAAATCGAATATCCAAGTAAAATTTGGGTATGAAACCGCCGATTTTCCATATTTTAATACTTCTCAAAACAACGTGGTTTTAAGATTGACCTGTGATGTCCCACTTCTCCTGCCACGTTGGCATTACGTGGCAGCCACATCAGCATTCGTTAACGGAAACCTAACCCGTTACGGCTCATGTATAAATTTGCATAATAGTAGTTCTTTAGGTATGGAATTTAAATTTTACTTAATATTAGGTATGAGTTTGCACTGCTCCAAAAATTGAGTATTAATCGAACATCCGAGTAAACTTTGGGTATGAAACCGCCGATTTTCCATATTTTAAAAGAGCTCTCTACAGTATGCGAACACCAAATCAGACTCCATTAGTTAGAACCCTTTTTATTTTTTTCCTTTAATGGAAGATTCAAAGTGACACAAATTATTCTATATCTATTGTTTTGAGAGGAAGATGAAGCGATTCAAAGAGAAATCCGAGGTCTTTAAGTATGACATCAAAGCCACAATGTTGAATCTTCTCCCCTCGCAACTAATCGTCAAAGACACGACGTTGAGTCCCCGCGGGTTTGTGTCATGTGCAAGAGAGAAGCGGAAAGAATAAAATTATTTACTAGGATTTCGTAAAGAGAGATCATTACTTCCATAGGCATTGTGGATGCTAAAATCCACACTCGAACTTGAATCAGAATGATTTAGAATAGAGAGAGATTTTGGAGATAAGGTCGATCTTGTAAAAGGATATGAAGATGCAATAGGTTTCAAACATCCTTGAGCTAACTAGGAAGTAGTACAAGGGAGTGAGTCAAGCCATCATGCAATGACGAAGAGACAAAGAAAGAAGCTGGATTTCGTGGAGCCCATCTAAAATGACCTAACAGCCCTAGATTAAGTGAAGAAGTTTGCAAAAGGGAGCAAAATCGAGTATTAAGGGAGGTTCTTATTCTTTTGCAAACAATAAGGAAACTTTACAATAAAAGGAGATATGAGAATTATGAGAAAAAAAGAAAGTTGTATCTAGGGTTTTGCATGAAGCAGCAAGGATAAATAAGGAAGCAGAACATTGTGGTATACCAACACTCACAAGAGAGAGCTTTTATTCAAGGTTTTTGGGTTTCTAAGAGAGAAGGCAAAACTAAAGGGGTAAAAAGGTTTTGGTGAAGTGTTCCAAAATTGTGTGCAATCTTGTGAACATGCAATGCTAGTGTAACAAGTCAAGAGCGTCTTGAACTTGCTCAAGATTATTTTAGGTGAGACTTGATAGTGCACCTAAAAGATTTTCTAGTAGAGGCACATGTTGTAGTAGCCGTTGTATCACTGCTTGACGCAGTTTTCTATTTCTATTAGCTTTTGCGTTTTCAATTGGTATCAGAGCGGGCACTTGTCGTGTTATATACAAGTGTAATTATGGAGAAAAGATAGAGAGCTATACAAATCTATTTAACAGCTCGAGGGTGATACTAGATTTGGGAAATTATGGCTTCTAGAAGGCAAGGATGAAGTCCTTGGATTAGGGGCATAGATGTGTTAGCCGGGAAGGCTGTTCTTGTTCATTGGAAAGAACCCACGACCAAGAATGAAGAAGGAACAGTAAGTGTAAAACCTGAGGAAGACTGGACAGAGGAGGAACTCAAGAGGTCTAAGTTTAACTCAAGGGCGCTTACAACGATACAATGCAGTGTATCAAAGAAAACCTTTGAACTAATTCAAGGGTGTGAAACTGCAAAAGAGGCGTGGGACACTCTGCAAACCCACTTTGAATGAACCAAAAAGGTTCAGACCTCACGAAAAGATCTACTGCCTTCCAGATTTGAGAATCTGAGAATGGAAAATCACGAGTCTATCTCAGATTTTAGCTCAAAGTTGAGCTCGCTGGAACAAAAAGCATCAATGCTTGGTAAAAAATATAAAGAGACCAAGTTGGTCAAAAAAATTTCTAAGGTGCCTACCAACAAAATTCATGGCATATAAATCAGCACTTAGTGTATCCCAAAATCTTGATGAAATCAGATTTGGTGAAGTGGTTGGGATGCTACAAGCTCATGAGTTAGAGGTTGAAGGAGTTAAGAAGCTAAAAAGTTTGGCCTTTACTCCATATGTAGCTCAGGCAGATAAGTCTGATGGAGAAGACTCCATGAGTCTGTTAGTACGAAAGTTTGGTCGTGTACTATGGAAGATGGAACAAGACGATAGTTCAAGAAAATTTGATTCCATCAAAAAGTATGCTGAAGTAGATAAAACAGTAAAGAAACTCGATATAGAATGTCATAAATGCAAGGGATTGAGTCATTTCAAAGCTAAATGTCCCACTGTTAAGAGAAGAGAATTAAAATGCTTCAAATGCAAAGGTATCGGTCATACTCACACAGAATGTGTGAACAATCAAAATCAAGTAGAGAAAAGTCTATGTTCGCAGAAGATGACTCAGATGATGCTGTTGAAGAGGAAGTGAGCAACTTTGTGGGAATCATTGAACAAGAATCAGATGATGAGGATGATAAAGTCGATCTGATAGAAAGTTACAAGGAGGTTCGTGAGACACTTATCAGGCTTGGACGAGAAAATTCAGTCTTAACTAAGGAAAAAAATGACTTGAATCACTAGTCGAGTCACTGCAAAGTGACCTTGAAACTGAAAATAAGATAAATCAGGAAGGTTTGTCAACAGCAAGGGAAAAGCGAAGATTGACATTCAACTACGAGCAACTAGAAAAAGAGCTTCAGTCTGAAAAAGAGTTATCAACTCGACTCCAATCGGAACTCAATCAGGAACACAAAAAGATTCACATGTTTGCTGGTACTAAACAACTGGAACAGATTTTAAGTTATGGAAGGATCATGAACTCCCACATGAGATTGGGTTACAGTGGAAGAGAGGGGAACTATCTTGGAGAAACTCATTTTATGGCAGCTAATCATTATCATCAATCGACTGATTCACCTGAGAGTAGGTCAACACGCATAATCTCACTGTTACTTCTGTAGAAAAGCGGGGCATATCAAAGCTTATTATTACAGATACATGAGAAGAATCAAGAGAATCAGGAATCAAGGGAGATCCATGTGGAATGGTGCTCGAAATCAAATCTGGGTGAAAAAATATGATCTTCAGGAGAAAAAAAGTAGAAGTGCAACAGAGAATACATCAGGGAATGCAGCAGAGAGCACATCAGGGAGTGCATCAGAGGAAATTTATTACAGTAATATGGCTCTGGTTGCAGATAAATATGATGAAATTGGCTCTTGGTATTTTGATAGTGGATGCTTTCGTCACATGACAGGTTCAGCAAGGAATCTCAAGAGGATCAGCAAGTTAAGGAAGGAAAAGTGACCTTTGGTGATGGAGGTCATGGAATTATTCAATGGAAAGATAAAACATGTAATGGGTTACCACAATTGGACAATGGTTATCTTGTTAAAGGTCTCAAAGCCAATCTGATCAGTGTGAGTCAACTCTGCGATAAAGGATTAACTGTAGCATTTACTAGTACACACTGTGAGGTAGTAAATCAGAATGGTGAAAGTTCGCTGAAAGAGGTTCGATCCGGAAACAACTGTTATGTGTGGGAGAATTTGACCAAATGCCTCAATGCAAGGGATGAGGAAAATTCTGATAGTGAGACAGATCAATCTGAGCTAAACAGTAAGGAAAAAATCACTACCATTGAGGAATTAAGTAGTTCAAAGGATCACAGTAACTCAGGCCAAGATCCGTCAGAACATGACTTAAATCAACAAATCCATAGAAACCACTCCTCATCTGATGTAATCAGAGATGTGATGGATGGAAGGAAAACTTGTGGTGTAAAGATCAACTTCAAAGAAATGGTTTGATTCGCTAGCTTTGTCTCAGTTCTTAAACCAAAATCTCATGTTCAGTCATTTGAAGATGAATTCTAGATTGTGGTGATGGAAGAAGAACTAGAACAATTTATGCGAAATGATGTATGGAAGTTGGTTCCACGACCTAATCGCGTAAATATGGTTGGAACAAAGTGGATCTTCAAAAACAAGATTGATGAGAATGGAACTATGGTACGGAACAAAGCTAAACTTGTAGCTCAAGGGTATTCTCAGATTGAGTGAGTTGATTTTGAAGAAATATTTGCTCCAGTGGCTCGTCTTGAGTCTATCAGACTATTCCTAGGTATGACATGTATCATGAACTTCACAGTGTATCAAATGGATGTTAAAAGTGCCTTCTCAAATGAGATATTGCAAGAAAAAGTGTATGTTGAGCAACCTAAGGGGTTCGAAGACCAAGTGAAGCTCAATCACGTGTAAAAATTCAACAAGGCTCTGTAAGGTCTGAAGAAGGCTCGGCGTGCTTGGTACGAGCGACTGACACACTTCTTAGTCTCAAAGGGATACGCCAGAAGAAGTGTTGACAAAATCCTCATTCTGAAACAGAACACCCACATCATGATGACATAAATCTATATTGATGATATCATTTTTGGTAGTACATCTCAACAATTGGTGGATCAATTTGTGCAGGATATGACTCAAGAATTTGAAATGAGCATGGTTGGTGAACTAAAATAATTTTTGGGGTTGCAGATCACTCAGACAAAATAAGGCATATTCATCTCTCAAAGCACGTATACCAAGAACCTTATACAAAGATTCAAGCTTGATCATTGCAAAGAAGCAAATACTCCTATGAGCACACCGCTCAAAATCTATCAAGAGATATTGAACGAAAGGAGATTGATGCAAAAGTGTACGGAGGCATGATTGGTAGTCTTTTGTACCTTACTGCTAGCAGGCCAGATTTATGTTTAAGTGTCGGCATCTATGCAAGATATCAGGCCTCACCAAAACAGTCTCATCTATAAACAGTAAAGAGGATCATTAAGTGCGTCAAAGGAACGACCAACTTTGGTATTTGATATTCTAAAGGGTCAAACAAAAATTTGGTTGAATATTGTGATGCTGACTGTGCAGGAAGTGTGGATGATAGGAAAAGCACGAGTGAAGGTTGTTTCTTTCTTGGAAACAATCTAATCGCATGGATGAGCAAAAAGTAGAATTCTGTGTCACTCTCTACAGCAAAGGTAGAATATATCGCCTTGGGTAGTTGTTGCTCACAACTTCTATGGATGAAGCAAATGTCTACAAATTATCAAATTGATTCAGGTCCCCTCCTAGTTCACTGCGACAACAAAAATGCTATCATTATATCAAGGAATCCGGTACAGCACTCGCGCACAAAACACATCGATATTCGGTACCACTTTATCCGTGATTTAGTAGAGGAGAAACAGATAGTGCTTGAACACATTGTCACTGATTTCAAACTGGTTGACTTATTTACAAAACCATTAGATTTTACTCGTTTTATCACATTAAGAAATTCAATTGGTGTTTGCGAGATATGACTTTGCTCTAAAGCATGTATGATTGGACTGTGTGCTGATCAAGAAGCATATAAAGTTTTGATTTAGTTTGGATCGCTCGCTTCGTGAAAAAGAACTACCTATCATGTCGTCATCTCTGACTCTCAATACATGTTTCATGCAGTGACGTATCGTAAAGCTGCTCTTGAGAAATCAAGTGATAGAATTGTCTCACGTGATGTTATAAAAAAAAAACAAAAAAGAAAAAAAAGGAAAACAAAAAAAAAAGAAAACAAGAGAAGGAAAGTCAAACACGAGAACACAAAGCTCAAACTATGTATCTCATTCTTCTGTCACTCCTTTTATGTGGTTGGATATTGTATGTGGTTGTTGTTCTCTTGTGTTGTGCTTGATGTTGTACTACTAATTCGTTGTTAAGTGGTTGATACAATGAGTTTGTAAGGAGGATCTTTTTCAATGGTTGATACAATGAGCTTGTTAAGGAGGTTATTTTGGAATTATATGCAAATCTTCCCTCTGGCTCTCCTGCTCATTCTGATTCAGGTATCTTTGTCTCCATTCGTGGGCACATTTTTCTTTGTCAGTCTTGATGAAATGGCTAACCTTATGACTGAAGGAGGCAAGCAGTATTGGGCTGGGTTGAGTACAACTGATCTTCCACCTGAGTTTGAGTACAACTGTTCCTCAACTTTATAGTGGTGTGTCTCGACTCATTGAGTTGGGCTTTAATTTGTTTGTGTTCACCACGGGACCTACTTCTCCTGGTGCAGTTCGTGATGCGATTGCTGACACTGTTGTTGCATTATCAGCTCTTGGTGATATTGTTCGTCAGCTTCAACATGCGTTCAAATGTTTTGTATTCCTTGCTCAGTTTCTCTTGTGTTTTAACTAATATCTTGTTTTTAACTTATGTGCTTACAAGAAGGGGGAGAGGAGGATCTTGGTATTGATTCTGAGTCATTCTGAAAGTGTACTAGTTTGTTTTAAAACTAATTCTGAGTCATTCTAAAAGTGTACTAGTTTGTGTTAAAACTGATTTTGAGTCATTATGAAAGTGTACTAGTTTGTGTTAAAACAAGTTTTTTAAACTCTCACTCTTGTAGTGGTTAAGATGACTAAAAATTTTCTGTAAGTGTCCGCTCTGATAACTAAGATGGCTAGAATCATGGGGGAGATTTTTTTTCTCATGGGGGAGATTTTTGCTTGTAAACAACTCATGTCGTCTTCTGAACAAGTATTTCGGATATCTCTAAAAGAACTTGAATTTTCATGATTAAATCGATTTGTGTTTGTGGCTATTGTTTGGTATGTGCTTTGTTCATTGTGTCTTCTTGGTATGAGTATTCTGTTCAGGTGCTTGTGAGGCACACAAGTCAAAAATGGGGAGGTTGAAGATGCAGTAGGTTACAAACATCATTGAGTTAACTAGGAAGAAGCTGAATTTCGTGAATTCCATCTAGAATGACCTAATAGACATAGATTGAGAGGAGAAGTTTGCAAAAAGAGAGCAAATTCGAGTCTTAATGGAGGTTCTTATTCTTGTACAAAGAATAAAGAAACTTTACGATAAAATAAGATATGGGAATAATGAGAAAAAAGAAAGTTGTATCTAGGGTTTTGCATGAAACAGCAAGGATAAATAAGGAGTCATAACATTATGGCAAACCAACACTTACAAAAGAGAGCTTTTATTCAAGAGTTTTGGGTTTGTAAGATAGAAGACAAAACTAAAGGGGTAAAAGGATATTGGTGAGTTGTTCCAAAATTGTGTGTAATCTTGTGAACGTGTAAGGATAGTGAAACAAGTCAAGGGTATCTTGAGCTTGTTCAAGATCGTTTTAGGTGATAATTGAGAGTGCACATAAAAATTTTCTAGTAAAAACACGTATTGTAGTAGCCGTTGTATCACTGCTTGACGCAGTTTTCTATTTCTATTAGTTTTTACATTTTCAGTATATTAATTTCTCAAGTTCGATTAAGTTATAGAGGAAATAATTTCGATTAGATGTCTTTCTTTTAAGCGTTTCTCATCTTATAAGTAAAATTACAACAACTTAAACCAAATTCTAAGATCTTCGTGTTTTGGCTTCACTCGATCTTCGTGTTTTGGCTTCACTCGATCTTCGTGTTTTGGCTTCACTCGATCTTCGTGTTTTGGCTTCACTCGATCTTCGTGTTTTGGCTTCACTCGATCCTCGTGTATCACTCCAACATGTTGACCTGTTCAGCTCGTCGTTTCACTTTATTATCTACTCCTTCCCAGGTTTTGGTCAAGCTCACCTAATGGGCTTGTCAGGCCCATCGATTCTGGATGCGGGTTGGATTTAGTTGGAAATCCATCTCCAATCGGGGAAAAACGGCCGATTCCACCGTAAACTTGTGCTCCTAGGATTATTTATACACGAATTATCATGTAATGCTGATTTCCACATGAACTATATATATTTTCGAATTTTAGCCACAAACATTTAAATCGTGGCTATTTCCACCAACTAAACGGTTTCCGTGTATTTTTCCGTTACACGTGATGATGTGGCTTCCACGTCGGATGATGAACTTAAACGACGTCGTTTAAGTTAAAATTTTACTGAGAAATAAACAAAACGACGTCGTTTTGATAAAGACAAAAACAACGTCGTTTTGTTATAATTTTTTTATAAAAAAAACGTAAACCAAAACGACGTCGTTTTGTATATCTTCTTAAAACTCTGCAATCTGATATTTTGGACGAAAATTAGGGGAGAAAGTCAGTGCCGTGACCAAACCGAGATGAGCTTTCTTGACAACTTGCTTAGTCTGCATTCTTGTCGAATCAATTATCAAAACATCTCCTTCGAGGGTTCCTCTGCATTATTAGAAAACTATGTGACAACCAAAAAAAAATGTTACTTATCTCTGCTGGGTCTCAAAAGTGCAGAGAAAACACACTTACAGTGCAAGAAGCTTCCCATCAGTTGAGACATTAAATGCCGTAATAGAGTTGTTTTTTATACGAGTGGAACGCCTTCTTCTCCATGATGTTGTATCCCATGTTATAATACTCCCACCACGGTCTACGAAAACCAATCAATTCTCAACTGTTAGCTGTGACAAAATACAAGAGGAAGAATTTTAAATTTTGTGTTCTCGCACTGTCAGAATATGAGTATACCTGTGTTCGCAGCAATGTAAAGAACCTCATTGCCTGCACTGCTCATCTCGGTTTGGTCACGACACTGACTTTGGTAAACTCGAAGAACCCTAATTTTCGCCCAAAATATCAGATTACAGAGTTTTAAGAAGATATACAAAACGACGTCGTTTTGGAGTTTACCAAAACGACGTCGTTTTGGTTTAGGTTTTTTTTTAAAAAAAAATTATAACAAAACGACGTCGTTTTCGTCTTTATCAAAACGACGTCGTTTTGTTTATTTCTCAGTAAAACTTTCATCATCCGACGTGGCAACCACGTCATCACGTGTAACGAAAAAATACACGGAAACCGTTTAGTTGGTGGAAATAACCACGATTTAAATGTTTGTGGCTAAAATTCGAAAATATATATAGTTCATGTGGAAGTGAGCATAATATGATAATTCGTGTATAAATAATCTTAGGAGCACAAGTTTAGGGTGGAATCGGACCTTTTCCCCTCCAATCGGCACTTCCCAATATTTTCATTACACAACGCATTTTGTGCTCTTAAATAAAGTAATCAACGCAATATTAAAAAGCTATATATATGTAAATGTGTCTATTTTTTATGTCTATAATGTTTTCTCCAAAATTATCACAAAAAGAAAACATGAATGAAAATAAAATTGTGTAGGGTTTATAAAGATAAAACGTAAGTTTAATGCTAACCAAAGAAAAGTTGGAAATATCTAAAGATGGGGAAAACGAAGCAATACTGGCTACTGAAAACAGAGCCAAGTGAGTGGTCATGGTCAGACCAAGAAGCAAACGGCGGCATAAGCAAATGGGACGGCGTCAAGAACAAACAAGCTCAGAAACATCTAAAGTCTATGACTTTAGGCGATCTCTGTTTCTTCTACCATTCCGGTACAAAATCGAGATGTGTCGTGGGTGTGGTGGAGGTGACACGTGAATGGTACTCCGATGCTGGTAATGGAGAAGGAGCCGTCGATGTTAGAGCGATTGGAGAGATGAGAAGATTTGTTGATTTGAAGGAGATGAAGGGAGACAAAGGGATTAATGATTTTGTGTTGTTTAGACAGCCGAGGTTGTCGGTTGTTCCAGTGGAACAGAATGTCTGGAAAAGGATTTGTGAATTGGGAGGTGGGTTTTGTGGAGATGGTGAGGAAGATCGTGAAATCAGTGATGAGTCTTGAATTTTGTAATTTTGGTGGGTTTTGAGATTAATGTTATTTGGATATGTGCTTTTTGTTTTATGCGATGGATTTTAAGTTACTTATGGTTATGTTTGAGGCTGAATGATTAAAACAGAGTGTTAAACGCCGTAGATGTTTTTCTTTGTTTTCTCTTTTATTCTTTGGAGCATTCTATCGAACATATAGCGTGCAAACCACAAGGTTCCTTTTTCCGAGATAAATCTAAATCAACAGTTAATTTAATCTAATAAATCTATGAAATAGTAATACAGTAAAATACCATTTTTTGAATTTTTGTTTTAAATTTAAAATTATAAAAATAACATCAATTATTATTTTTCATATGGTTTACTTGTGTCAACTACACAAAATTATGCGACTAAACCTATTTACATCCGTACTTTTTGGGTCTTCTTTTAACTATATAAACTATATTTTTCTTTCATAAATTACACAAACTTCATAAATTATTCTAATTTCAGAAAAGAGCAATTGACTAATTTAGCACTAAATAATGTTTTAGTGACTAAATTAGCATCTCAAAACTAAACTCACAAGGGGAGATCGAAACTTGGTCCATTATATAATAGAAGGAGTGTGTAACCATCATGCTATTATAACTAATTGACAGATAAATATTTTGTTTTGTATATATATCTGTATTTAGTTTAAATTAGATTTTTTTTACATCATAGATTTATCTTCCTATTTAAATTTTCCAATGGTATCTTAAAAAAACTTTCTAAATTTTGGTGATTGCAAAATTATTCTCTTCTAATTTCAGGATGTTGATGTGAAAATTCTCATATAGCAAGATTGAGCGCGTTAATGAGTTTTTGAGAGAGTAGCAAAACTATTTTTTTTTCTTTTTTTTATGACGAAAACCGATGTCAATTTTTCTCTTTTTGTTCTCAAAATGATTGAATGTCATTCAATGGATATTAAAAATATGTTAAAACTACATGATGCCGCAAAAAAAGACATAAGAACAAAGAGGATATTTGACATCTTTCATGAGTTTAGTGATAAATCTTAATTTGGACATTTTCATTTTGATATTTTCGTTTATAACTTGTATCTGTGATTGTTGATAAATATTTTTGCTGATGTTTTTTGGATAAACACTCTTGTTGATTTTTTTTTATAAACACTCTTGATGTAAACAGATGGAACAATATGATGAATATGCACTCTTACTCATTTAATTTCATGTTTTAAGAAGAAATTCTTAAAGATACTTCCTAAATTTGCATAAAGTCTTCCTAAATTTTGCATAAAATATGACTAATAACCTAAATTAAGTAAAGATTTTTTAATATTAAGAAAGCGTTTCCTAAGTAAAATAATTAAATAAAATAAAATAAAAACTAAAAGTTGCAATTATGTAAATCGAACTTTAGATAATTGGATAAAAGAAAGAGTGTGTAACCAATATGCTGATGTAACTAATCAATATATAACGTTTTGTTTAATATATATACACTACTTTAAGTAAAATAGCAAAAGATTTATTAATATCTTTGGAGGGAGATCGAACCTTAGACACATGTTGGGAAGGAAGGAGTATGTAACCAATGTGATACTATAACTAATCAACATATTATATTTTATTTAATATATATACACTTATGCAATTAAAATAACAAAATCTTTACTTATGAAGGAGATCGAACATTGACTAAAATTAAGAATATTTTAGTCTTTTTTATTTGTTAAAATGCTATTTATATGAGTTTTTGAATTGAGTGTTATTATTGGCACTAAAACTTCATTTACTGCTAATCTAGAGTATTTCTCTTTCAGAAATTCTATTAATGTTTACACGTTAAACAGCTACTAAATCTGGTTCTAATTCAAAAATCTAATTTTAACTTGGGTTTATTTTGAAATTAAAACCAAATTTTCGAAGTAAAACAAGGTTTAATAAGAATTTAACGTGTAAACATTAACGGAATTTCTGTAACTGTAATAATTTATGAAGTTTATGTAGTTTATGGAAGAAAAATATAGTTTATGTAACTTATGAAAGACCCAAAAAGTACAGGTGGAAATAAGTTTATTCGCTTGAATTTGTGTAGTTGACGAAAGTAAACCCAAGATAACAATATGAAATTGATATTATAATCAAACTGAAAAATACATAAATCACATAAAAAACGAATAAATAAAATAAGGATCAACACGAGTATTCCTATTATATATGTTTCATCGAGAAACATTTTGGAAGAGTCCTATATTTCTTTTCAAGCATTATTTTAGATGATCTCGAGATGTGACATTTCTATAGGTTGTCATTTGATTGGTTAAGGGTTTATAGTGGACAATGCCTATATTTTGTACGCTATTGGAGATAAATTTGATTTTAAGTATTTCTATATTTTACTAGTTTTATAATAAAAATTAATAATATTTTTGTGTGTAGCTTCTAGCATTTGAGACCGTTCCCAAACTTAAAAAGAAATTTCGAAAAGATGTTTTAGGTGTAGATAGTACGTGTCCAAGGATTGTAAGACCAAATTCAAGCGTAGTGATATGAGAGACTGCACTCTTGATGAGATAAACGAATCATTTGGTAACACTAAGGTTAGTTATACATAGTGTTACTATTTTATAGTTTTAATATGTTAAATTGAATTACGCATTTATATTTTCAAAAAATTGAAAGTATTTTGGTCTCATCCCATGATGAAGAATCACTAATTTCTACAATCTATGAAATAGATGACGTTGACGATAATATTAAATGTGTCCAAGATACTCTTTATGACGTTGACGATAATAAATGACGTTGTCATTAGACGTTTCGTTTAACTTCGGATAATGACATCATCATTATCGTCAACGTCATCTATTTCATAGATTCTACAAAGTAGTAATTTTTCATCATAGGATGAGACCAAGATACTCTCAATTTCTTGAAAATATAAATGCATAATTTATTTTAACATATTACAACTATAAAATAGTAATACTATTAATAACTAACCTTAGTGTTACCAAGTGTTTCGTTTATCTCATCATCTCAAGATACTATTAATTTGGTCTTGCAATCAAACATCTTTTGTCTAAGTGCTAACACACAAATATCTTTAAATATAGAAATATAAGACTGTCATCTTCAACATATCTTGTGATAGTCTCATACCTTTCAACTTCTCCTTCACGTCTGCGTATCTAAACTTTGCTCGCCTTCCAAAATGTTTTTCGATAAAATCCATATTACTTAAGCGTTGGTTATTGACTGGATAATTCCGACAGTCTAACTAGAGATGAGAGCGTGTTCCCTTAGACCACACCAGATGGGAGTTCCGTTTACAACAAACCAAGCTTCGTTTTTTTCTGTTCGCACAGTGCGAACAAGAAGCATCCACAATCTAATGATCTTATGGTTCTTGTCTTTGAATATGTGGAAAAAATGTTTGAACTGTGGATGATGGTGAAACCATCTCTTCTCCTCTACTCGAAAGGGGTACTTCAAATTGTCTAACATCTCCACTGTTTCAGTGATATAACACCTCGTGAGGATTTTAACTTTTTTGGTGTACTCTGACAGTTGAAAGTACATCTGTAGAGGCTATAATGCCTTAGTTTCCTCTCTAGAATCCTGCAAAACATATGTTTTCTCAAATGTTAGTAAGTGTGACAATTTAGATTCATAAGTTTTGCTAAACAGTTTTACCTAATTTTACTTAATGTTACTAACCCCAAAAAACATAAATTTTACTATATAGTTTTACCGAGTTGTACAAGTATTACTAGTTTTACTTAGTTTTACAAATCCATAAAACATCAATTTTACTATATAGTTTTACTAAGTCATACTGATATTACTAGTTTGTTTAGTGTTACTAGTTTTACTTAATGTTAGTAACCCAGAAAATATCAATTTTACTATATAGTTTTACCAAATTGTTTTAATACTATTGTTTTGTTTAGTGTTACTAGTTTTGTTTAGTGTTAATAGTTTTACTTACCGTTACTAACACAATAAACATCAATTTTATTATATAGTTTTACCAAATCGTAACAGTACTATTGGTTTTGTTTAGTATTACTAATTTTACTTAGTGTTACTAACTCATAAAATATCAATTTTACTATATAGTTTTACCCATTTGTTTAAGTGTTATTAGTTTTGCATAGTGTTACTAACCCAGAAAACATCATTTTTACAATATAGTTTTACCGAGTCGTACAAGTATTACTACCTAGAATATTAGTTTAACTAAATTCTATTTAGTTGTAACACTAAGAATCGAAACATACCGTGGAGTTTGCGAACTGTTTCCTTTGTCCTCATATGAGATTAGATCTTCATAAACCATTCGAGATCTTTCCACAATATCTCCTCATTCCACAATATTTCTTCTAATCGGAGTTTCTCCAAGTCTATGAGTTGGGTTTTTGGTTCGGGACATCCTGCCAAACAAAAAACAAAATCGCCACAACTAAACGAAGAAATCAACACAAACGAACTTACTTTTTTATAAAATTTTTGTTATTTCCTTAGTTGTACCGAATTTTATTTTGATTTTCAGTTCTATGAATCAATAATCGGAAAAAGGAAGATGACAATCTCCGGGTTTTAAACTATTTCCAAGATCGCAACAGTAATGAGAGAGTAGAGGAGTGGCCAATTGGAGTGGGACAAGTTTGAATGCGTTCTTCGAATGGGAGAAGTGGAGAAAGAAGGACAAGAAGATTAAAAGAGAATGATAAAATTGAAAAAAATAGGGGAGGAGAAATCGTGTGAAATCTTGTTTTTAAGTTTTAGGGTATCTCAACATTCTTGATTCATTTTCGTGTGAAATCTTGTTTTTAAGTTTTAGGGTATCTCAACATTCTTGATTCATTTTCGTGTGAAATCCTCAAAATTTAAGTAGACCTTTCTCGTTTGAGGATGAATCTAATGGGAAGTATCTCTCTGCGTGTTGCTTTGGGATCATGAATCGGTTTAGTTTCCCGACGTCGCTTGGAGTCACCACTTTGTCGAGCATATGCCTCTCTCTCCATTTCTTCTAAGGGCTTCTTCTTCTCTTCTACTTCTCCGTCTTCTTCTCCTTCTTCTTCTCCTTCTCTTGTCAGAGACAAATTCGTCATCATCTTTTATTAGAAAGTCGATCAGATCTCTTAATGGTGTGGTGAAATCGATGATTTCACAGCTTATCCCGGTGAGAAATTTGGATGGCGTGACTTAGGAATAATTTATTAGAGAAGAGAGAAGCAAAGGAGGAGAATTGGAGGAGGAAAAAGTTTAAATTTGCGATTTGAGTGATCTAATTAGACAAAAATAGAAAGTTGGTTTTGCCTAACTTTACTGATCATCACCAGATTCACGACGATCTCTATCTCGATGTTTATAAGCAGAGAGGTACTTAGGAGAGGTAGAAGATATGTTTCGTTGAGTTATTTTTTTTGTTTGAGAATCTGATTAAAACGATGCTCTTTTATGTTTTCAGGTTCATGTGATGCCGAGAGAAGTTACAGGTGAGAAGAAACAAAAAAAATGTTGTTGTGTGTGTTTGTTTTTTGTGTAAACGAGGGGCGTTTTGTGTAAACGAGGGGCGTTTTGTGTAAACGAGGGGCGTTTTGTGTAAACGAGGGAGGCTGATGAGGGGTTGTGGTATTCATTATTATGTTACCAAACGAAGTGGTTTTGTGTATTTTTTATTTTCTTAATAAGATAACGATGTTTTCTGTGTTAATAAAACATAGTCATTTTATAAAAATTGGTTGGTTTACAACTTTATTCTAAGTCGGCGTACACGTGGCCACTATATTAGCGGTATTTGACGGATTATTGATGTTTATACGGATGTATATGTATATATTAGCATGCAAAAAAAATGTTCATATATAAAATTTAAATTTAACAAACAATGAAATATATTTTTGTTATGAAAAATATTTAGAGAGATAAAATTAAACTGATAATTTTATTACTCAGGAGAGAGAGAAATGAAGTACTATCGATGTAGTTTACAAATGATATTTTTGGGATAATATAATCCCAAGTCAATTGTACCTTGAAGATAATGGAATATTTGTTTTATTCCGGTCCAATGTCTTCGCGTAGAGGCTGAATTATACCTTACAAGTAAGTTAGTAGCAAAAGCAATATCTGGTCTAGTACAATTAGCAAGATACATCGGCGCACCAATAACGCTCATATAAGGTATTTCACAACCTAAAATTTCCTCGTTATCCTCACAAGGTCGAAATGGATCTTTATCAACAATAAGTGATCTATTGACCATTGGAGTATTCAAAAGATTTGCTTTATCCATATTAAAGCGTTTTAATACCCTTTTGGTATAATTTGATTGATGGACAAATATTCTACTTTTGAGATGCTCTATTTGAAGCCCGAGACAAAACTTTGTCTTACCAAGGTTTTTCATTTCAAACTCTTCTCTCATATGGGTTCGTGCATCATGAACTTCCTTTTGAGTTTCAATAATGTTCAGATCATCAACATATACAGCGATAATAACAAATCCTAATGAGGATTTCTTGATAAACACGCAAGGGCATATCGCATTGTTGATATATTCCTTTTTCAACAAATATTCGCTTAAGCGATTATACCACATGCGTCCGGATTGTTTTAATCCGTAAAGTGATCGCTGTAATTTGACCGAACAAAAATCCTTTGATTTTTCCGAGATCTTGGATCCTTCCGGGATTTTAAATCCATCGGGAATTTTCATATATATATCACTATCAAGTGATCCATATAGATATGCAGCCACGACATCCATAAGGTACATCTCTAAATTTTTCGATGTCGTTATACTCATCAAGTATCTAAACGTAATTGCATCCATAACTGGGGAATATGTTTCATCATAATCAATTCCCAATCTTTGAGAAAAACCTTATGCCACAAGTCGTGCTTTATATCTTATGATCTCGTTTTCTTCATTTCGTTTTCTCACGAAAACCCATTTGCATCCGACAGGCATTACATCTTCTGGTGTAATGATAACATGTCTGAATACATTTCTTTTATTGAGAGAGAGTAATTCATCTTTCATGGCATTTTTCCATTTCTCCCAATCGGGTCTCGCCCGACATTCTGATAATGATCTCAGGTTCGGATCATTATATTCATCATCAATTTCTTTATATATAGAAAATGAAAATATTCCATCCACATTTTCTATTTCATTTCTAACCCAGATTTTTCCATCTTGGGCGTAATTAATGGATGTTTCACAATTTTCTATATCATGTTCGTCCTCAAGAAGATTTTCATCATCAGATTTTTCAAGAACCTTCTCATTTTCTTGAATATCTGCATGATGTAATACTTTTGGGAGATCTTTACTGATTCTTCCCAATTTCTTTTTCTTTCGGGGAGTTTTATCTTTAGAGCCCATCGGCCTCCCCCTTTTCAATTGAACTTTTGGGTCATTTATTTTATTTCCATCAAATGGTTCTTTTGGAACATCAATTCTTGATGGAGCATTTGCAGCGGGTATATACGATTTTGTCACATTTTTCGTATCTGTGAACACATCTAGTAATTCATTTGCCATATTCTGTAAATGTATAATTTTCTGAACTTCCAGCTCACGTTGATTTGTAGGGGGGTCAAGGTGTATCAAATTTCGTGTACACCATGTAACATCTTTTGATGTTTCTTTAATTCCTCCCCCTAACGCTGAAAATTCATCTTCATTAAAATGATAATCGGCAAAACGTGTCGTAAACATATCACCAGTTCGAGGTTCAAGATATCGAATTATACTTGGTGATGTATACCCAATATATATTCTCATTCTTCTTTGTGGTCCCATTTTTGTTTTTTGTGGTGGGGCTATTGGGACATAAACCACGCACCCAAAAACTCGAAGATGGAAAACATTTGGTTGTTGACCAGATGTCAACTCCATTGGGGAATATTTATTATATGCACTTGGTCTAATATGGACCAATGCAGCTGCATGCAGTATAGCATGACCCCATACAGAAATTGAGAGATTTGTTCTCAATATTAATGGTCTTGCAATCAATTGCAACCATTTAATCAAACTTTCACCCATCCCATTTTGTATATGCACATGGGGCACTGGATGTTCAACATCAATCTCCATTGACATACAATAATTATCAAAAGCTTGTGAAGTGAATTCACCAGCGTTATCAAGTCTGGCTTTCTTTATGATATAATCAGGAAATTATGCTTTCAATCTGATTATTTGGATAATGAATTTTGCGAAAGCCGTATTTCTTGTTGTCAAAAGACAAACATATGACCAGCTACTTGATGCGTCAATCAATACCATAAAGTATCGAAACGGCCCACACGGTGGATGAATAGGTCCACATATATCACCATGTATTCTCTCTAAGAATACTAGAGATTCATTCCCAACTTTAGTTATTGATGGTCGTGTTATGAGTTTTCCTTGAGAACATTCTTTACATGAAAACTCTCCCGATTGAAAAATCTTCTCATTTTTCAATGGGTGACCATTACAATTTTGCACAATTCTCCTCATCATAATTGATCTAGGATGGCCTAATCTTTCATGCTAGACTTTAAAAGTACTAGTAAACTTCTGGTTTACTATAGCATATGATTCAACTATGCTTATCTTTGTATAATATAATCCAGAGGATAACATTGGCAAATTTTCCAATATATGTTTCCTCTCAGATATAATGCAAAGATATTCAGCATTATTTTTACTCATAGTCTCTATATGATATCCATTTTTACGGATATTTTTGAAACTTAACAAGTTTCTATGAGACTTAGGAGAATATAATGCATTATTTATTTCAAATTTCATACCTTTTGGCATCGAAAAACTGGCTTCTCTAGAGCCCAGTATTATCTTTGCATTTCTTGATATAGTACTCACGCTTCCAGCGGAGTCACTTAAATCAAGACAGGAGAAATATCGTCTATCTTTAAGTATAATGTGCGTTGTAGCACTATCTGCTAGACAGATATCTCCTTCATCAATTCTAATTTGTGACATTTGTTTTATCATAATTTATAGAGATGCATTAATAGTTTAAAGCAAAACATATTCATAAACTACTGAAACCATCGTTAAGTTTTGTTACACAAACATATTATACATGTCTTATTGGCACCTTTTCATTTCTCATCGATCATAATCGTTTTAATCCTCGTTGATACTTTCGGGATCAACAAGAAAATCTGCGATATCCAGATGAGTATCATCATTTAGACCACTAAAAGAAGGTCCAACTTCATCATCGGCGAAGTTGGTTTCAACATTATTACTCTTGGGCTTTATTGACTCTTGATACAGATCGACGAAATATTTGGGCGTACGACATGTACGTCCCCAATGCCCTTTCATACCGCATCTGTAACAAGCATTCTCGGTCGGTTTTCTTATTGTCCGACCACCCTCATTTATTTGGAAATTCTTTTTTTCCAACGTTAAAACCCCTTCCTTGTCCACGTCCACGACCTCGACCACGACCTCTACTACGGCTTCTACCGTGTATACGTCCTCGTCCTTGATAATTATTATTATTACTGGACGCTACCACATTCACTTCTGGGAATGGAGCCGATCCAGCTGGACGAGATTGATGATTTAACATCACGAGGTCATTATTTTGCTCTGCTACAAGGAGGACTTGCATCAACTCCAAGTAGCAAATATATCCTTTAGTCCGATATTGCTCTTGTAGGACTACATTTCCAGAATGGAATGTGGAGACCATTTTTTCAATCATATCATAATCGCTCATTTTATCACCACATAACATCATTCTGGAAGTAATTCCGAACAACACGGAATTATATTCACCAACACTTTTATAGTCCATAAATCGGAGGTGTAGCTAATCATATCGAGCCTTAGGTAAGATCACAAGTTTTTGATGATCAAATCTATCTCTTAATGATTACTAAAGATCTGCAGGATCTTCTTTTGTGATATATTCATTTTTTAACGTATCGTGGAGATGGTGGCGTAAAAACACCATGGCCTTAGCCTTATTCTTATCTGACATCGTTTCTGATGGATCGATGGTTTTAAGAAGGCCATTCGATCTCAGATGCATCTTTGCATCTGATGCCCAAGTCATATAATTTTTTCCAGATACTTCGAGGGCAATGATATCAAGCTTTGCCAAGTTTGACATGATATCTATATAATAATTAAATCAATTGTTATAACATTTTAAGCATCATCTTAAAAATTGTTAATGATAATAAAAGCATATGCATATAATAAAGTAAATAAATAAATAATCATCTTAGGAGGTAAGACCATCCATGTGATTGAAGAGGCAACGCCTACCATATTATTTCGAGGAGGTAGTGACTACCACTCGATTAAGGAGGAGACATAATCTACCACTCCATAAATAATTAAATTGACATAATAAAATAAAGTAAATAATCTCACGGGAGGAGGTATAATCTACCACTTCATAAATAATATCGCGGGAGGAGGTATAACCTCCCACTCCATAATATCGCGGGAGGAGGTATAACTTACCACTCCATAAATAATATCGCGGGAGGAGGTATAACCTACCGAGGTATAACCTACCACTCCATAAATAATTAAATTAACATAATTAAATTGACATAATTAAATTGACATAATTAAATTGATATAATAAAATAAAGTAAATAATATTACGGAAGGAGGTATAACCTACCACTCTATAAATAATATCGCAGGAAGAGGTATAACATACCACTCCATAATATCGCGGGAGGAGGTATAACCTACCACTCCATAAATAATATCGTGGGAGGAGGTATAACCTACCACTCCATAAATAATTAAATTGATATAATTAAATTGACATAATAAAATAAAGTAAATAATATCACGGGAGGAGGTATAACCTACCACTCCATAAATAATATCGCGGGAGGAGGTATAACCTACTACTCCATAATATCACGGGAGGAGGTATAACCTACCACTCCATAAATAATATCGTGGGAGGAGGTATAACCTACCACTCCATAAATAATTAAATTGACATAATTAAATTGATATAATTAAATTGACATAATAAAATAAAGTAAATAATATCACGGGAGGAGGTATAACCTACCACTCCATAAATAATATCGCGGGGGGGAGGTATAACCTACCACTCCTTAAATAATAACGCGGGAGGAGGTATAACCTATCACTCCTTAAATAATAACGCAGGAGGAGGTATAACCTACTACTCTTTAAATAATAACACAGGAGGAGGTATAACCTACCACTCCATAAATAATTAAATTGACATAATAAAATAAATGAACTTTTACCTGGGCGGTATAACAACGCAGTATTAAACTGGTATTTGGAGAGATGATCGTGTTGATAACGTATTATGAAAAATATCTAGAGAGATAAAATTAAACTGATAATTTTATTACTCAGGAGAGAGAGAGAAGTGAAGTACTATCGATGTAGTTTACAAATAATACATAGTCTCTTATTTATAAAAGAAGTTAGTCGGCAAATTTCGTAAAAAGGTAATCAAAATAAAGACGTCTTCGTTGAAGATGTCTTTGTTGACTTTTCAATAGTTTTTGCATTTCCATATACTTTATGAATAAATTGGACAATAGAATATTTTTTAGGCATAAAATTGGCTGATTTTCTTAAACTTGAATCATTATTACATTTGATTAAAATATTTTATGTAAATCTTTCCCTTCATATTTACACCTCGCCTTTTCAAGACACTGTAAGATATCAAATTTATGGCCATTGATGGCATATACCTTACTTCAGTAAGAACTACTCTTGACCCATTCGGCCTTATGATCTTTACTTTGCCTACTCATTTTATCTTACTCTATTGTTGTTTTCCAGTAATACCTTGCTTCCATGGAATCCTTAGGTGTAATATGAAAACTAGAGCCTGAATGCATTATCCATTCATTTTGTATTTTCTGTATACTAACAGTAAGAACTAGAGGTTCATACATTTTTCATCTAATATTCAAAACGACATTTGTAAATGATCCTGAGCTAGATTTACCCCCCTTTTGGGCATTCCTGTTTCCAATGTACTTCTTTACCACAATGGAAACAACCCTGATCACTTTTCTGGAATCTCGGCTTTGATTTTTCTCTTCCACCGCTTTTAGATCTTCCTCTTTTCCACTGATCTTCTCTTTTATCAGTTCTTCCCCTATCACTTACGTACAGACCTTCTCCTGAGACTTTTTCTTTCCCAGCAGACCTTTCTGTTTAAGTTCAGCTTCTTTAGAATACGCTGATGGAATCACCTCATTCACGGTCAAAGTTCTTCCCCTATAGAGTATGAACCAAAGGTTCATAAGCTGTTGGAAGTCCTGATAAGAGTTGTATCGCCTGGTCTTCGTCTGGAAAAGAAATATTTAGACTTTTCAGATCTGCAATCAGCTTTAGAAATACATCGAAGTTTTCTTCTATAGGTTTATCATCCAAGAAAATTGTTTCTTCAAATATATTTTGTTTGTTAAAGATTTAGATTGATAAATCTTTTCCAAGGCTTTCCATTGTTTGAAAGCAGTGGGTTCATGCTTGATCTTTCGTAAGATAGGATTTGTCAAACATGCCTCCAGAAAGCTCCTAGCTCTTAGATCTTTATCCGATTTCCTTTGATTTATCTTTCGATCATCTCGTACTTGTGACCCTTCCTCCAACTTCTCTTTTCCAGAAAAGAGAGAAAGCTCATCTTGAATCGTAGATAAGAGATCACCCATCATCCGATATTTCCACATTCCAAAATCTCCTTTTCCATCCCATTTTTCCAAGATTCAGTTCCATTTTCTCTTTTCTTTGTTCGATTGACTATTGAGAGTCTCCGATAAGCTTTCTTGACTCAAAATCTTAAATCTTGATGGGAAGAAAGATTCTTCTTTTCCAATGGAAAAACTCACCTACCGATATATCCTTGACAGCTTTTGATCTCAGATGACCGCTCTTCACCTATAGTTCTGATATCACTTGTGAGATTCTAAGCTGCGAATTTATGCTAATTCTCTAATCTGAAATCAGCTTGTGAATGATATAACATACGCACATGGTAACCCGGTTCACCAAAATATAGCTACCTCCAGGGGAGACCTTCGCTCTGCCTTGCGAATCCACTAGAACAACTCAGTCCGTGAGAACTTAAGAAGATTACGAGAAGAACAAGAATCAACAACTATATACAGAAGCAAAGAAGGCCTCTCTTCTCTCTTCCTCTGTATCTTTGTTCTTCTCCTTTGAATCTTAATCTTCTTGGCACTCGGATTCGACTAACTCTCTGTTCTTTGTTTTTCCCTTTTTTCGCAGCAACACTACATTTTACCTACATATAAAATTATAAACAAAATTGTAATGTAAATATTTAGTTTTTGTAAGTAATAATCCGTACAATATGATCCGATTAGTCAGACTCGAAATCAAGATCAACAATACATGACTAATATCAACAAAATATCATACATACACATTATTAAATTAATTATTATATTTTTATATTCATATTTTATATATTATTATTTTCTTAATTTCATACATTATAAAATTTATATATTTAGAAGAAATATTGATTTTCTAAACACTTTCTTTTTCTAGTATTACTATGTTTTGGATTAACTTTTTTATCTCTCCATTTTTCAATTTTATATTTTATCTTACTTTATTTAAAAAAAAATATTTATTTAAATTTTAACATGTGTACAAATTTAAATAAATAACTACACATATGCAAATTTTATGATTATAATTATGAACATTTCACGTTCTCATTCACATTAAACATGTTCATTTCATATAATATTTGTGTGTATAATATTTTATATATTATATTAAAACATATTTCTAAAATATTTTCTTTCTTTTATTCACAAAGTTTCATAGTTGATTTTGTTATCTATTAATGCTTGATTTAATAAATTTTTCATTTATTTATTTTATTTACATCATGACACATTTCAAAATCTAAAATAATAATAGCACATACCAATAATCTTACATGTTAATTTTTATTTTTTCGTATTAATACACTGAACATGTCAAATTTTATGTGTTAATTTTTTTATTCGTATTAAATAATAAAACATGTTAAAATCTAAATTAATAGTGATATATGTTATAATATGGTTAATTATAAAAAAATCATACTCATATTGAACGCATCTAGCTTTATATAATAAAATATGTATAAATTTATATTTGAAATTTTAAACAATGTAAATCATTTAAACGTGTAACAATGGAAGTACATTAATGTAAAATCAATATTTAGGAAGAGAACATTCCTTAGGGAGCTTGTTATGGAACCTTGCATAATCTTGGCAATAATCATAAATCAAGTGATACTTCCTCACCCATTTAAACCATCTCTTTTGTACTCTTGTTAAAGAACTAAACTCATTCTTGTTCCACCAATTTTCATTGTTCTCTTCTCTACACAATTTTGGGTTTCCTTTCCAAACACAAGCATCTATCTTGTAATCTCCAAAGGAGGCAACAAATGGACCCTTTGACCACTCAATCTTGTCACGGCCACCGTTTGTAGCCCAACTCTCACCGTTCCATAGACTCGCCTTTACGCTCATAGGACGCAACCTTGGATAAGCGACGCCTTGATCTGCGTGGTTTTTGTACAATCTTATCGGAATTTGATCCACCATAAATCTGAAACGATCCACAAAACAACATTTTTATTCGTTGGTATTAAGAAACATTGGTATCCAACTCAAAACCAATTCCAAATGAGTGGAGTGTCCCATGCACCATATATAATAGTGTAGAAATATTTCAATTTCTGATGTGGAACATTTCACATTCTAATAAGCATGTTCGAGATGTGGACGGGATACGCACCAACATCTCGAACATACCACGACAACACGGGGCACTTACAATGTGGAAAATCGTTTAGTGAGAAATCTCATGTTGGGATAACCTGATAACATATTAAGAAACATGGACATCCAACTTAAAACCAATTGACAATTAGTGAAATTGTTCATGCACCATATATACTAGTGTAGAAATGTTTCAACTTCCGATGCGAGACATTTCACATTCTAATAGTTGGATATGTCGTTAAGGAGTTTTTTTGTTGAAAAATCTTACACAATTTGGTGAATATTCCATAGGATAGAATAGGTATGAAAGTTCTTAGTTGGGTCGAACCAAAGATGAATCCTTTCTTCGCGGTCATCAATTCCATCAGCGTAAACATTTGTCTGGAGAATGTAAGGCTTCCCTTCAACGTTTCCAAGAAATTCAAAGTCTATCTCATCTCGGTTTAGTTGATCAGAGGACATCTGATCAAATGTTTCAAAGATTAATCATAATTAACATTATGAGATTCATGCACATGCATTTTCATATGTTCTAGTTCAAATGTGAAATTTGTGCCTCTTTTTAATGTAGATAAAGTCTAAAACCATTTTACTCAAATCTCGATTACATATATTTGAGGCTAAAAACACAATTTCCTTTGCTTATGTTCTAAACCACATCTATCGTTAGGATCGTGTCCGACCCATAATAAGTTTTGATCTAAAACAAAAGAAAAGTAAGGCAATTGACAAAAATAATAATTTTTTAAGTTTTTGTTTTAAATATAGTATCATTAGTTTAAATTTTAAAAAATAATACAAATTTAATTTTAAAATATCTTAAAACATTTTTCTAATAAAAAAAATAAACAGTAAATTAGAAAAAAAACCCAATATAATATTTTAATTATATTTATAATTTAGTTATGATAAATATATATATTTAGAAAATAATTTGTGCTATTTTAGAATTTTAAAATTGAAATGTTAAATTCGGAAATTTTTTTTTAAAATATGTTATTTTTAAGTATTATTAAAAAAATATGCCTAAAGAAGATGTGGAACTCAACATTTTGAATTCATTTATTGAAGACCAAACCACTACACAATAGTTCCTAAACATTTTAATATATTGTGCCATTAAAACACTTGCTCAATGGATTTTAGGTTAGGATAGTTTCTTACATAATAAGCAACCACGGTTCCTTGAGAAGGACCAGGGATTAGTTTGATCTTCATATCTATTTGTCCGAACAAGAACATCTGATTGGAAGCAAAGGAAGCTCCTACGTATATATATACGAACACAATCGAAACATAAGTTCTTGGTTAACTATCAAACAAAGCAAAACACAAATCAAGAAGAGTTTTGGGAATGTAATTATATACCAGATTCTTGATCAAGCTTAAGAGTTCTTGATCGACCATCTTTTGAGGTGTAAACATGATTCGGAGACCATGTCACGAAGAAGTCTTTATTAAAATCTCCGGATGAGACAACAGAAGCTTCTGAGAACCATAATAGCAAACTTGTGATAGAGAAACCTAGAAGTAGTATAGGTTTATAACAATTTATAAGAGTCATTAGTTTATTACAAATGAATGAACATATGATAAGTCATCAGTATATATACATATTGTGTTGCATTAAAGTGTTTGAAGTAAATTGTGTTCATATACAAAGAATATCTTTGAGGAGAAGCAAAGAGTATATATACTAATTTACGTAGGAATATTTTATTGCTTTCTTTACGAAAACGTAGGAATGTTGGTTATTTGCTTCCTAACTCATATATTGCATAATATGTTTGCTTTTAGGCTTTTTATTTCATCTCCATATAACGTTTCAATTAATTAGAATTTTATTTTGTGAATTTTAAAAATACCATTTTGTGGTACTATTTTAAAAAATTATCACAGTTCATTGCTTAATTTCAAAAATAACGACCACTTCTTTAAAAAACTTTATAAATTTGGTTATATAAAAGTTTGTAAAAGTTTAATGTTTCAATTACTAATTGGTGTTTATAAAGTCTTATAAGGTTTTTATAAGGTTTTTATAAAGTCTTATAAGGTTTTTATAACATTTTAGTAGGGTTTTATAAAATTTTATATTTATAAAGTTTATAAGATATTTATCAAAATTAGAAAAATTATAAACTTTTTATACGATTTTATATGTTCGTTTACAAATATCTAGAAGCATGTTTAGAAAATGGTAAATAAAAAATTCTTAGTGGTCTTCTGAAAAAATGATACTTTAAAAACAAAAATTATTTCATAAGTTTTTATTAGATATTTTATCAAGTAAATCGCTTTGTAAACCTCATTTTATCCGTTTTTTACATACAAAATTAAAATGATTGCTTACAAAAAATGAAAAGTAATAAAAATATGACATTTGGAAAAGAAAGTATGGGTCTAAATTGTTGGTGTTTCTTTTCTAGTAGGCAAACCAATTGGATTTGGTTAGCAAAATCAAATTTTGATAAATTTTAGTTCATAAGATTTCTATTGGAGTTATGCTTACGACATAACTTTTATGTAGGGAGAAACTAAAAAAAGGAGGCAATTTTTGGATTTGAGAAATAGAAATATTTACGTGAGAGTTTGTTTATGGCAGTTTTTATTTGGAGGTTCAAATGTACTTATTTGATTCAGATTTACTCTATTTGTAACTGATTTACAATATTTTGCAAATGGTGATTTATCTTCTATTGAGATTTCTCTTCGGAATATGAGTTTCTAGATATTCATTTTATATAATAGAATTTGGAGGGCATTGTAGTCCCATGGTTTGTACTTTCCATATCAATGCGATTTTCCACATAAAACAATTGGGCATATGTTGAAAAAGTTAAAACACTCAGCAAAGATGTCTATGACGTCTGTCTGACTTTTTTTTTTATTATCTTTAGATCTTTGTTTGTTTACTTACTTTCTCTATAAATATGATGATATGCATCATTTGTAAGAAGTACGACATCGATAAGAGATTTCTCTCTTCTCTCTTCTCTCTTCTCTTGAGTAAAATTATCAGTTTAATTTTATCTCTCTAGATATTTTTCATAACACGTTATCAGCACGATCATCTCTCCAAATACCAGTTTAATACTGCGTTGTTATACCGTCTAGGTAAAAATTCATTTATTTTATTATGTCAATTTAATTATTTAAGGAGTGGTAGGTCATACCTCCTCCTGCGTTATTATTTAAGGAGTAATAGGTTATACCTCTTCCTGCGTTATTATTTAAGGAGTAGTAGGTTATACCTCCTCCCGTGATATTATTTAATTTATTTTATTATATCAATTTAATTATTTATGGAGTGGTAGGTTATACCTCCTCCCGCGATATTATTTATGGAGTAGTAGGTTATCCTTTCTCCTGCGTTATTATTTATGGAATGTAGGTTATACCTCCTCCCGTGATATTATTTACTTTATTTTATTATGTCAATTTAATTATTTATGGAGTGGTAGGTTATATCTCCTCCCACGATATTATTTATGGAGTGGTAGGTTATACCTCCTCCCGCGATATTATGGAGTGGTAGGTTATACCTCCTCCTGCGATATTATATAGAGTGGTAGGTTATACCTCCTCTCGTGATATTATTTACTTTATTTTATTATGTCAATTTAATTATTTATGGAGTGGTAGGTTATACCTCCTCCCATGATATTATTTATGGAGTGATAGGTTATACCTCCTCCCACGATATTATGAAGTAGTAGGTTATACCTCCTCCCGCGATATTATTTATGGAGTGGTAGGTTATACCTCCTCCCGTGATATTATTTACTTTATTTTATTATGTCAATTTAATTATTTATGGAGTGGTAAATTATGTCTCCTCCTTAATTGAGTGGTAGGCACTGCCTCCTCGAAATAATATGGTAGGTGCTGTCTCTTCAATCACATGGACGGTCTTACCTCCTAAGATGATTATTTATTTATTTACTTTATTATATGAACATACTTTTATTATCATTAACAACTTTTAAGATGATACTTAAAATGTTATAACAATTGATTTAATTATTATATAGATATCATGTCAAACTTGGTAAAGCTTGATATCATTGCCTTCGATATATCTGGAAAAAATTATATGACTTGGACATCAGATGCAAAGATGCATCTGAGATCGAATGGCCTTCTTAAAGCCATCGATCCATCAGAAATGATGTCAGATGAGAATAAGGCTAAGGCCATGGTGTTTTTACGCCACCATCTCCACGATACGTTAAAAAATAAATATATCATAAAAGAAGATCCTGTGGATCTTTGGCAATCATTAAGAAATAGGTTTGATCATCAAAAACTTATGATCTTACCTAAAGCTCGATATATTTGGCTACACCTCCAATTTATGGACTATAAAAGTGTTGGTGAATATAATTCCGCGTTGTTCAGAATTACTTCCAGAATGATGTTATGTCGTGATAAAATGAGCGATTATGATATGATTGAAAAAACGCTCTCCACATTCTATTCTGGAAATATAGTCCTACAAGAGTAATATCGGACTAAAGGATATATTTGCTACTTGGAGTTGATGCAAGTTCTCCTTGTAGCAGAACAAAATAATGACCTCGTGATGTTAAATCATCAATCTCGTCCAGCTGGATCGGCTCCATTTCCAGAAGTGAATATGGTAGCATCCAGTAATAATAATAATTATCAAGGACGAGGACGTATATGCGGCAGAAGCCGTAGTAGAGGTCGTGGTCGAGGTCGTGGACCTGGACAAGGAAGGGGTTTTAACATTGGAAAAATAAGAATTTCCAAATAAATGAGGGTGCTTGGACAATAAGAAAACCGACCGAGAATGCTTGTTACAGATACGGCATGAAAGGGCATTGGAAACGTACATGTCATACGCCCAAATATTTCGTCGATCTGTATCAAGAGTCAATAAAGCCCAAGAGTAATAATGTTGAAACCAACTTCGCCGATGATGAAGTTGGACCTTCCTTTAGTGGTCTAAATGATGATACTCATCTGGATATCGCAGATTTTCTTGTTGATCCCGAAAGTATCAACGAGGATTCAAGCGATTATGATCGATGAGAAATGAAAAGCTGCCAATAAGACATGTATAATATGTTTGTGTAACAAAACTTAACGATGGTTTTAGTAGTTTATGAAATATCTTTTGCTTTAAACTATTAATGCATCTCTATAAATTATGACACAGAAAATGTCACAAATTGGAATTGATGAAGGAGATATATGTCTAGCAAATAGTACTACAACGTAAACTATACTTAAAGATAGAAGATATTTCTCCTGTCTTGATTTAAGTGACTCCGCTGGAAGCATGAGTACTATATCAGGAAATGCAAAGATAATATTAGGCTCTGGAGAAGCCAGTTTTTCGATGCCAAAAGGCACGAAATTTGAAATAAATAATGTATTATATTCTCCTAAGTCTCATAGAAACTTGTTAAGTTTCAAAGATATCCGTAAAAATGGATATCATATAGAGACTATGAGTAAAAATAATATTGAATATCTTTGCATTATATTTGAGAGGAAACATATATTGGAAAATTTGCCAATGTTATCCTCTGGATTATATTATACAAAGATAAGCATAGTTGAACCATATGCTATAGTAAACCAGAAGTTTACTAGTACTTTTAAAGTTTGGCATGAAAGATTAGGCCATCCTGGATCAATTATGATGAGGAGAATTGTGCAAAATTGTAATGGTCACCCATTGAAAAATGAGAAGATTTTTCAATCGGGAGAGTTTTCATATAAAGAATATTCTCAAAGAAAACTCATAACACGACCATCAATAACTAAAGTTGGGAATGAATCTCCAGTATTCTTAGAGAGAATACATGGTGACATATGTGGACCTATTCATCCACCGTGCGGGCCGTTTTGATACTTTATTGTATTGATTGACGCATCAAGTAGATGGTCATATGTTTGTCTTTTGACAACAAGAAATACGGCATTCGCAAAATTCATTATCCAAATAATCAGATTGAAAGCACAATTTCCTGATTATGTCATAAAGAAAGTCAGACTTGATAACGCTGGTGAATTCACATCATAAGCTTTGGATAATTATTGTATGTCAATGGGGATTGATGTTGAACATCCAGTGCCCCATGTGCATACACAAAATGGGATGGCTGAAAGTTTGATTAAACGGTTGCAATTGATTGCAAGACCGTTAATATTGAGAACAAATCTCCCAATTTTTGTATGGGGTCATGCTATACTGCATACAGCTACATTGGTCCAGATTAGACCAAATGCATATAATAAATGTTCCCCAATGGAGTTGACATCCGGTCAACAGCCAAATATATCCCATCTTCGAGTTTTTGGGTGTGTGGTTTATGTCCCAATAGCCCTACCACAAAGAAAAAAAATGAGACCACAAAGGAGAATGGGAATATATATTGGGTATATATCACCAAGTATAATTCGATATCTTGAACCTCGAACTGGTGATATGTTTACGGCACGTTTTGCCGATTGCCATTTTAATAAAGATGAATTTCCAGCGTTAGGGGGAGGAATTAAAGAAACATCAAAAGATGTTACATGGTGTACACGAAATTTGATACAACTTGACCGCCCTACAAATCAACGTGAGCTGGAAGTTCAAAAAATTATATATTTATAGAATATGAAAAATGAATTACGAGATTGTTCACAGATACAAAAAGGTGACGAAATCATATATACCCACTGCAAATGCTCCATCAAGAATTGATGTTTCAAAGGAACCATTTGATGGAAATAAAATAAATTACCCAAACGTTCAATTGAAAAGGAGGAGGCGATGGGCTCTAAAGATAAAAATCCCCGAAAGAAAAAGAAATTGGGAAGAATCAGTAAAGATCTCCCAAAAGTATTACATCATGCAGATATTCAAGAAAATGAGAAGGTTCTTGAAAAATCTGATGATGAAAGTCTTCTTGAGGAAGAACATGATATAGAAAATTGTGAAACATCCATTAATTATGCCCAAGATGGAAAAATCTGGGTAAGAAATGAAATAGAAGATGTGGATGGAACATTTTCATTTTCTATATCTAAAGAAATTGATAATGAATATAATGATTCGGATCCGAGATCATTATCAGAATGTCGGGCGAGATCTGATTGGGAGAAATGGCAAAAAGCCATGAAAGGTGAATTACTCTCTCTCAATAAAAGAAATGTATTCGGACATGTTATCATTACACCAAAAGATGTAATGTCTGTCGGATGCAAATGAGTTTTCATAAGAAAACGAAATGAAGAAAACGAGATCATAAGATATAAAGCACAACTCTTGGCACAAGGTTTCTCTCAAAGACCGGGAATTGATTATGATGAAACATATTCCCCGGTTATGGATGCAATTATATTTAGATACTTGATGAGTATAACAGCATCCAAAAATTTAGAGATGTACCTTATGGATGTCGTGGTTGCATATCTATATGGATCACTTGATAGTGACATATATATGAAAATTCCCGATGGATTTAAAATCCCGGAAGGATCCAAGATCTTGGAAAAATCAAAAGATATTTGCTCGGTTAAATTACAGCGATCACTTTACGGATTAAAACAATCCGGACGCATGTGGTATAATCGCTTAAGCAAATATTTGTTGAAAAAGGAATATATCAACAATGCAATATGCCCTTGCGTGTTTATTAAGAAATCCTCATTAGAATTTGTTATTATCGATGTATATGTTGATGATCTGAACATTATTGGAACTCAAAAGAAAGTTCATGATGCACGAACCCATATGAGAGAAGAGTTTGAAATGAAAGACCTTGGTAAGACAAAGTTTTGTCTCGGGCTTCAAATATAGCATCTCACAGGTGGAATATTTGTCCATCAATCAAATTATACCAAAAGGGTATTAAAACGCTTTAATATGGATAAAACAAATCCTTTGAGTACTCTAATGGTCAATAGATCACTTATTGTTGATAAAGATCCATTTCAACCTTGTGAGGATAACGAAGAAATTTTAGGTTGTGAAATACCTTATATGAGCGCTATTGGTGCGCTGATGTATCTTGCTAATTGTACTAGATCAGATATTGCATTTGCTACTAACTTACTTGCAAAGTATAATTCAGCCCCTACGCGAAGACATTAGACCGGAATAAAACAAATATTCCGTTATCTTCAAGGTACAATTGACTTGGGATTATATTATCCCAGAAATTTCTTGTTTGGTCTAGTTGGTTTTGCAGATATAGGATATTTATCAGATCCGCATAAAGCTCGATCGCAAACCGGATATGTTTTTACATTAAGAGGTACTACGATCTCGTGGCGTTCACAAAAACAGACATTGGTTGCCACTTCCTTAAATCATGCGGAAATTATCGCACTCAATGAGGCATGTCGAGAATGTATATGGCTCAAGTACATGACTCATCATATACAAGAAACTAGTGGAATCACTACAAATAAAGAACCAACAAAATTGTTCAAGGATGCTGCATGTGTCGCTCAACTTAAGAAAGGTTATATCAAGAGCGATAGAACGAAACATATCCCACCAAGATTTTTCTCATATACTCAAGAGCTTGTGAAAAATCAAGTAGTCAACATTGAGTATATTCGCTCAACCGACAATGCAGCAGATCTGTTCACAAAGGCGCTAACAACATTCAGAAAGCATGTTCAGAATATTGGAATGCGTCATTTGCGAGATATATAAAGGGATTTATATATATCTTTTTGAGGGGGAGATTACGTATCTGTACTCTTTTTCCCTTATCATGATTTTTATCCCATTGAATTTTTACATGATAAGGTTTTTAACGAGGCAGTACGTAATACTTCGATAATAATAGATAATCAAGGGGAGTGTTGAAAAAGTCAGCAGTCAGCAAAGACGTCTATGACGTCTGTCTGACTTTTTCTTTGATTATCTTTATATCTTCGTTTGCCTACTTACTTTCTCTATAAATATGATGCTATGCATCATTTGTAAGAAGTACAACATCGATAAGAGATTTCTCTCTTCTCTCTCCTCTCTTCTCTTGAGTAAAATTATCAGTTTAATTTTATCTTTCTAGATATTTTTCATAACAGCATATCAGTTATTTTTCCGCTTTGAATTATTTCTTTTATCATTTCAATATTTTTCATACAGATTCACAAAAGTTTGTGAAACTTTATTCTGCTATGCTATTATTGCTTGATGTTTTCTTCAACACATTGGTACGGAGCTTTTGGTTTCATATTTTTGGATTTTTTGTGACTTTGGATTATTGGTTTTACATGTGTAAACGATGAAAAATATGTGCATACTGATAAACTTGAATAACACTAATTATCATCTATGGAAATACAAGATAAAATGTTTGCTTCTGTGAAGTAATTTTAAGTTCTACATTTTAAGGATATGAAACATGATGAGAGTACTTGACTAGTGGAAGTTGATATATCACTAAGTGTGGTTTGATAAGGTAATGGGTAGATGATAATGTGGTACATCATATTGAAAATGAGATTCGTTCTTTGTGGTTGAGTCTCGAGCAATTGTTTGGTTGGAAAACATAAAATAAGAAGATGTATATGATGAAGAAGTTTATTGAGTTGATATATTAGAAGGGAACTTTGATGACAGATCAGTTAAATACATTTTAAAGATTGCTAAAAACACTTTCTAACATTGGAATCAAGTTTGAGGACGAGATTCACAGTTTATGGCTTCTTGATATATTATCCAATTTTTCGGAGGTGTTAATGACATCTCTTTTTAATTATGTTTCAGAAGATATTATTTCGATGGAATTAGTGAAGAACAATATCTTGAATGAGCAAACAAGAAGGTAGTCAAATCCTAGTTACTCATGTTTAGATTGGTTATTGAGTTGAGTGAAAAGAGTTCATATAGAGAGCACAAGAAAGACATGATCAGAAGCAAATATAAATTTTTTGTAAATATGGAATGCCTTTAATTATTGTTATAATAAAAGGTATATGAAAAAGGATCGGTGTAGGTTGAAAAGGGACAACAAGCAAAGAGATGGTGAAGACACGGTGATTGTCACCAAAGATCAATTTCTTTTTCTCCTTGAGGTGCCATTAATGTTGCATGTCAAGAAACTAGTTGGGTTGTTGGTAGGTGGACATACTACTCAGGTTACATCGCAATAGTAAGTTGATTAACTTTAGTTCAAGTACGCATGGTTTTGTGAAGATAGATAATTATGATTGGCTCAGGTAGTTGGGACTTGTGATATTTTCTTGGAGACTAGTATTGATACTACATTATTTGCTTAAAGCAATTAAGCATATCCCAATTATTTAGATGCAATTAATATTCATAGGAAAAATTGATGATGAAAGTTTCTATAGTTTATTTGGGGGAATAAAATGAAACTTTCATGGGTTATATGGTAGTGGCTCGAAGTGATAAGATTTCATCTTTCTATTGGTTGTATGCTAAGGTCTCTAAAGAAATTTTTAGTGTAGTGAGGATGATGATGCCATAAAATTATGGTATAAAAGACTTGGTCATATGAGTGAAATGGGATTTCATGTGTTGTTGAAAGAGGCCATTAGAAACATAATGATTTTTCTGGGTATTAGATGTTTGATTTCATATTTAAGCTTAGCGATGACTTTTGGGCTGAAGTTTTGAGTCTAGTTGTTCATGTGCTGAATTTTTCACCAAGTATTCCATTGGAAGGTGACATTCCATAGATGGTTTGGAGTTGTATGAATGTGTCTTATGGTCATCTAAGAGTCTTTGGGTGCAAATTTTTTTGCACATTCTAAAAGATGAAAGATCTAAACTTGAGATGAAATCGTGACAATGTGTGTTCATTAGAATAGCCAAGATGAGTTTGGATAAAGATTTTATGATCTCTTTGAGAAGAAGCTCATTAGGAGCACATATATAGTGTTCATGAAATATCAATTAGTTAAGGAGAATGAGAAGTCTAGAAAACCAACTTAATGCTATGAAAGTTTGAATGATTCAAATGTTGGTCTTTCTCGGTTCACAGCTAGATTGAGGGTGAGGGTTCATGTTGATACACTTGGTGGAAATGATCTCAGACATAACAATGATGATATTGGTGATCCTAGTGTGAGACACCAACTACCAAAAATATACATGTTGTTCAGAGTTCGAGGTGTAAGAGAGATCGATCGAGGATGAACATAAGACTGTCAACGAAAATATTTTTTTAAGGTAAAAAACATATGATGAAGAGAACCATCACTCAAGTTGGCTATGAGATTATGATAAAATCTTTTCTCGTGTTGTGAAGATATTATCCATTCATGTTGTAGTTCGATTAAGATATGTTTTGATCTAGAGGTAGAGTAAATGGATGTAAAGACACCTTTCTTTCGTGGTGATTTCGAAAAAGACATTTACATGGTACAATACTAGAAGACTTTCTAAAAACGACAAAGAGAATTAATCTAATTTGCCGCTTGAAGAAAAATCTTTATAGATTGAAAAATGCATCAAGACAATGTTACAAGAATTTTAGGTTAGTTATGGGAGAGCATATTTATAAGGAGACTACTTATAATCATTGTGTTTTATGCGGATGTTTTGTGATAATGATTATATATTTTTAATTGTATGTTTATGATGTATTACTTCATAATTCAAGAGTTGAAAAACCAAATTAGCAAATCATTTGCGAAGAAAGATTTGGGTTTGAGAAAACAATTTTTTAGTATAAGAAATATTAGGGATAGATGTGAGAATTTGAGTTATTTGTATCATGAGAAATATATTGAAAAGGTATTTTAGAAGTTTCACATGGACGAACCTAAAGTTGTTAGCACTTTTATTGGTGTACATTTTAGATTAAATAGTTAACAACGTTTGAATACAGATTTAGAAAAGAAAAATACATTACGAGTTTCATATGCTTCTGTAGTTGGTAGCCTGATGTATGATCTGAATTGTACAAGACTAGATATATGTTACTTTGTTGGTGTAATTGGTCATTTTCTTTCAAACCCTTGAGGAGAATAGATTATTGTGAAGTAAATTTTGAGATATCTTCGAAAATCAAGTGACAAGTCATTGATCGTTATTTAGATTAATAATTATACGGCTATAGATATAATGATTTCATGAAATCTATTTTGGATTATTTACTAACATGGTAATCAAGGTTACAAAAGTGTGTTATACTTTCTACCACTCAAGTTTAGTTTAAAAAAAAATTTGTTGGTGAAAAGCTTTTTTGAAGAGATCAGTTTCACTAAAGATAAGTATGTGTTGGTTTATGATAGACAAAATGCAATATTTATCAAGAAGAACTTTAAATTTCATTCGAAAAAACGAATTGAGTTTGTTAGCATATTCAAACTTAAACATATTTTAATTCATTAGGTTGATATTGGCCTATGGTTATGAGAAAAATTACTATTAATCTAACTTTTTTATAGAGAAATTAGCATAGCAAAATAGTTTTGTCACGGTTCATTTAATACAGGGTTTGGAGCCTCCAACATATTTTGGTCTAGATGAAAGTTTTAGAAAATCTTCATGGCTCATAGATATTTATATTCAATAGTGGTATTTGCATTTCAAGTGTTAGTTTTTCATAAATATAGATTTTAGTGTAGTTTTTTGTTGTAGTGGCAATTTCAATTTTCAGTGGATACTGTCTTAAGTGTTTGGTAAATCTGACAATGAATTGTTCTTTTTTAAGTTGAAATTTTGGAGAAGTGTTATTGATTTGTGTATCTAAAGTTCGTATGGTGGAGATCAAATTTAGTGATTGGAGTCCTATTGAAATTGGGTCATTTCAGTTTACATATTTTTATACTTTTGTATTGCTTGTAGGACCGCAAAAAAATTAGATATAAACAATATTTGAAAAAATAATCAAACTGTAAATTAAAAAACACAAAGACGAGATATATTAAATTTCATTACTTGAACACCGAGACAGCATCTGGACCGTTGGATCTTATAAAATGACAACGTATATTAAATATTATGAATATTAAATATTATTTACAAAAGATTTGTATCTTTTGAATTGCAGGATCCGCGACTTTCAATGTAATAATACAATAAATTATTTAAACTTTCTTTGAACATTATTCATCTAGGAATCTAATGGGTTTTGGGAGTTTTAGTCTTCCCCCATTTGTCTTTTTCTGATTTGATCTATTCGCATACTTGTACAACACGTCTCTTTCTCTGTCTCTCTCTCTCATTCGTAAAATTTAAGCAAAAAAATTTGAGATCCTGTTCTTATTTCCAGAAGACTATGGCCATCGTCATTAACCTAGGAAGCTGTCTAAAGATTTCTTATCTCATTTTTGCCTTTTGTTCTGTGTTCTTTTTCGGTGTTCTCAAAAGTTTCAATTTTTCATCTTATTGCTCTCTCTTTTTTTCGGTGAAAGGAGAAGAAGTGAAAGTCGATGGAAAATAGAAGTGTTAAACGAGTCCTCAAAACGACGTCACTTTGAGAAGTATCAAAACGATGTCGTTTTCTATTTTTTTAAAACCGATTTAATATCAAAACAACGTCGTTTTGATACTTCTCAATATGACGTCGTTTTAATACTTTTCAAAACGATGTCATTTTAATACTTCTGGATCTGTTCTAACCCCGTTATGGCTCATGTATAAATTTGCACAATATTAGTTTTTTGGGTATGTAATTTGAATTTTACTTAATTTCAGGTATAATTTTGCATCGTTCCAACAATTAGGTCTAAATCGAATATCCGAATAAACTTCGGGTATGAAATGGCTTATTTTCTTCGTTTTAATACTTTTCAAAACGAAAATTAATGTTCTTTGGGTATAAAATTTGAATTTTACTTAATTTCAGGTATTAGTTTGCACTGCTCCAACAATTGGGTATAAATGGAACATCCGAGTAAACTTCGGGTATGAAGGAAGGTTGGTGTTGGTGTAAAAATTAGTGTATATGTTACAATATATAATTATGTTAACATTATAAATAATAATAATATATATGGTAATACATGTGATTGTATTGACAATGCTATATGTTTGTCATCCAATCAACAAAAATGTGAGAATAGAATATCACAAATCTATCTCATGTTTTAGCTCGAAGTTGAACTCACTGGCACAAGAAACATCAACGCTTGGTAAAAAATACAAATACACGAAGTTGGTCAAAAAATTACCAAGGTGCCTACCAACAAAATTCATGGCTTATAAATTAGCGTTTAGTGTATCCAAAAATCTTGATGAAATCAGCTTTGGTGAAGTGGTTGGGATGCTACAAGCTCATGAATTACAGCTTGAAAGAGTTAAAAAACCAAAAAGTTTGGCCTTTACTTCATCTGCAGCTCAGGCAGATGAGTCTAATGGAGAAGACTCCATGAGTTTGTTAGTACAAATATTTCATCGTGTGCTGAAAAAGATAGAACGAAATCATAGTCGAGAAAATTTGGGTCCAACAGAAAACATGCAGAAAGAGATAAATCAAGAATGAAATATGCTATGCACTGTCATGAATGCAAGGGATTTGGTCATTTCAAAGACTATTGTCTCACATTTAAGAGAAGATAAATAAAGTGTTTTAAATGTAAAGGTATCGGTCACACTCAGATGGAATGTGTGCACGTTCAAAAACCAATGAAAGAAAGGTCCATATTAGTTGAAGATGATTCAGATGATGAGAATGAAGAATAAATAGGCAATTTTTGCGTTTGGGGGAATTATGGAGCATGAATCAAATGATGAGGATGATAAAGATGATCTAATAGAAAGCTACAAAGAGGTTCGAGAGACACTAGTCAGACTTGGAAGAGAAAATTCAGTCTTAACCAAAGAGAAAAAACGACTTGAAGCACTAGTTGAGTCACTTCAAAGTGATCTTGCGGTTGAAAGAAAGATAAGTCGGGAAAGTTTGTCAATAATAAGAGAAAAGCTAAGACTCACTTTCAACACTGAGAAAAACTGGAAAAAGTGCTTCAATTTGAAAGAGAATTACCAGCTCGACTCCAATCAGATCTCAACAATCAACACAAAAAGATTCACATCTTCGCTGGTACTAAGCAATTGGATCAGATTTTGAGTTATTGAAGAACCATGAACCCACATAGAGGGTTGAGTTACAGTGGAAGAGAAAGGAATGAGCTTGAAAAAACTCGGTTTGACTCAGCCAATCATTTCCGAAAAATAGCTGATACACCAGAAAGAGGCTTAGCACGCATAATTAATTGTTACTTCTGTGGCAAATCAGGACATATCAAATTTTATTGCTAAAGATACTTGGACAGAATTAAGAGAACCAGGAATCAAGAAAGGTTCACACGGTATGGTGTGCGGAATCAAATTTGGATGAAGAAGTATGACCTTCAGTCAAAAATAAACAGAAGTGCAGCAGAGAGCACATGAGAGAGTAAGTTAGAGGAAGATTATTACAGTATATAATATGACTTTGGTTGTAGACAAATATGATAACGCTGGTCCTTGATACTTTGATAGTGGATGTTCTCGTCATATGACAGGTTCAGCAAGCAGCTTAAAAGAAGTTACGCAAATTAAGGGAGTAAAAGTGACTTTTGGTGATGGAGGTCATGGAGTCATACAAGGGAAAGGCGGTACATGTGATGGACTACCATAGTTGGATGATGTTTATCTTGTTCAAGGTTTCAAAACCAATCTGATCAATGTGAGCCAACTCTAGGATGAAAGACTCACAATAGCCTTCACTACTACAGACTGTCATGCAGTCAATCAGAATGGAGAAGGCTCGTTGAAAAGAGTTCGATCAGGAAATAACTACTGTGTATGGGAAAATTCGATCAAATGTTTCAGTGCGAGGGATGATCTTTATCTATGGCATCAATGTCTGGGGCATATGAATGTTCAAAATTTAACTTCACTTGTTAAAAATGAGATAGTAAGAGGAGTACCCAACACCAAGAGAGTTCGTAGTGACCATGGAGGAGAATTCCAAAATGATACTATGAAAATATTTTGTGAAAACCATGGAATAGCACATCAATTTTCTGCTCCAAGGACTTCTCAGCATAATGGAGCAGAAAAATAGAACTCTTCGGGAGATGGCTCGAGCCATGATACACGGTAATAATGTTCTTGTTAAATTATGGTTAGAAGCACTTAATATTGCGTGTTACACAATTAACAGGGTATATGTCAAAAAAGAAACAACAAAGATTCCGTATGAATTATGGAAGGGAAAAACACCCAACATGGGTTACTTCCATGTTTCCAGATGCAAATGCTATATTCTGAACGACAAAGATCATCTAGGAGAGTTTGATTCTCGAAGCGATGAAGGGATGTTTCTGGGTTACTCAGGAAGTAGCTCAGCATTCAGAGTCTATAACATGCGTTTTAATGTGATTATGGAATCTGTTAATGTGGTGTTTGACGATCAGTTTCTCATGAAGTGGGATGAAGGTAATTTTAACAGTGAATCAGATCAATCTGAGCTAAACGATAAACAGCAACTCACTATCACTAAAGAGCAAAGTAGTTCAGAGGAAGACAATAGCTCAACCCAAAACGCATCAGAATAGGATTTAGCTCAACAAGTTCATCAATTTCATTCTTCATCAGACATAATCGAAGATGTGATGGATGGAAGAAGAACTCGTGGTGTTAAGATCAACTTTAGAGAAATGGGTCGATTTTCTAGCTTTGTCTTTGTTCTTGAACCAAAAACTCATATTCAGACACTTGAAGATGAATTATGGGTTATTGCAATGGAGTTTGAAAAATTCGTAAGAAATGATGTATGGGTGTTAGTTCCTCGACCTGAAAGAGTGAATGTTGTGAGAACAAAATGGATTTTCAAAAAGAAGATCGATGAGAGTTGAAATGTTGTGCACAATAAAGCGAGACTGGTAGCTCAAGGCTGTTCCATGATTCAAGGAGTTGACTTTAAAAAATATTTGCACTAGTGGCTCGCTTGGAGTCCATCAGGTTGTTTCTTGGTATGACATCTATAATGAAGTTCACAGTATACCAAATAGATGTCAAGAGTGCTTTCCTAAATGAGATACTCCAAGAAGAAGTTTATGTCCAACAACTTAAAGGGTTCGAATACTCAATGAAGCTCGATCATGTGTACAAACTCAATAAGGCTTTGTATGGTCTGAAACAAACTCTGCGCGCCTGGTTTAAGCGATTCACTCGCTTCCTAATCACTCAGAGATACACTAGAGGAAGTGTTGACAAGACTCTTTTTATCATAGAGTAGAATGATCATATCATGATGGTGCAAATCTATGTGGATGATATTATTTTTGGTAGTACATCGCAACAACTAGTCGATCAATTTGTGTAGAATATGACTCACGAGTTTGAAATGAGCATGTTTGGTGAACTGAAATATTTTCTAGGACTATAGAACACACTGACAGAAGTATGCATATTCATCTCTCAAAATATTGAAGGAAAGGAGGTTGATGCAAAATTGTATAGAAGCAAGATTGGTAGTCTTCTATACCTTACTACTAGTAGGCCAGACTTATGCGTAAGTGTCTTCATCTATGCAAATTATCAGGCGACACCAAAGCAGTCAAATTTGGAAGTTGTCAAGAGAATAATCAAGTACGTCAAAGGAACTGTCAATTTTGGTATTTGGTACTCAAAAAGGTCGAACAAAAATCTAGTTAGATATTGTAATGCTGACTGGGATGGAAGCGTGGATGACAAGAATAATATCACTGGATGATGTTTCTTTCTTGGAAACAATCTGATTTCTTGGTTGAGCAAAATATAGAACTCTGTGTCACTGTCTACGACAGAAATAAAATACATTGTTATGGGAAGCTCTTGCTCTTAATTGTTATGGATGACACAAATATCAGCTGATTACAAGATTGATTCTGGCACTCTTTTAGTTCACTGCGACAGCCAAAGTGCCATAAGTATCTCCAAAAATCCAGTGTAGTATTCTTGGACAAAGCATATCGACATTCGGCACCATTGTATTCGAGAACTAGTGGAAGATAAACATGTAGTGGTTGAGCATATTATCACTGATTTGCAACTGGCTGATTTATTTACAAAAACTATAAGATTTTACTCATTTTTCACATTAAAAAATGCAATTGGTGTCTGTGGAATATGACTTTGGTTTCAAGCCTGTAGGGCTGATACATTTATTGAGTCAGAGAGCATACGAAGTTTCGATTTCGTTTGAAGTCACTGGTGTAAATGGAAAAGAGCTACCTATTATGTCGTTATACGTGATCATCAATACAGGTTCCACAAATGGATATGTTTTATGTAGTGCTCCTGAGAAGTCAAGTGATGGAGCTGCCTCTCTTGCTGTCTGATACAAAAAAAACAGAAAAATCAGCAAACAAGCTAATCAGAGGAACACGACGTCTCATCTGTGTCTCTCACTCTTCCATGGATAAAGATTGAAAACTGACTCAGTGTATGATAAAGACATGATAGTGTGAAAGCTATTCACTACACCTGTGACAACCAAACAGAGTAAATCAGGCCAAACAGAATATCTTTTCTAATTCTCATACTAAGACAGTAAGGATCATATTTTGCTATATTAGTATCTCTTGGTGTATTGTTTTTTTAAATGTTTTCAAATTGTCACCAGATTGCTCTTTGATAATGTTCACCCTACATGTTGGGTTACCATCATCTCATGTGGTTGCCTTTTGTTGAGCTTTGGAGTGGTACTACTAAAATTTTTGAATGCATATTACAGTGACTTATGATGTGAGTCAGGTATCCTTGTTTGGATTATGTGAAAGAAATTATTTTGGAGTTCTATGCTAATTTATCTTCAGGTTTGTGTCCTCTCTCTAACACTGGTGTGCATGTCTTTGTTCGTGGGCATATGTATGAGTTTCCCCTAAAAAAATCAACTCTCTGTTTTATTTCGAGCCTTTGTCTGATCATGAAATTCAGACTGATCCACCTGCTCTGATACACTTGCTGACTTAGTCAGTCTAGATGTCATGGCAAATCTTTTGACGGAAGGTGCGAAGCAATCTTGGGCAGGAATAAGCACCACAGATCTACTTCTGAAATATGCTGCTTTCATGCTTATTACAGCTTATAACTAGATCTCGTCGTCTCACATGAATCACATCTTTGTGGATTGTGCTCGGTTGATTTGTAAATTGATCCATGGCATTTGTGTTGATGTTGGGTTGCTTGTCTACAAGCAGGTTATGCATCTTAGTGCTCTTCAAAAGAATGATTCTCGCTGGCTCTTATTCCCTCGTCTCATCTTTGGGGTTCTCCAAAAGCAACATGCTATCAAGCTATTTGCTGGTGAATCAACCATCCCTCTTGTGTTGTACAAGAAGGATGCTCGTAGTGGTGAACAGTTTCTCAAAAAAGATAACATTTTTCGTCCAGCCACCACCAAGACCAAACGCAAAACTGTAGCCTTTACTACCTCTTAGTTTGCTCGTGGCTCGACTCAGGTCATTTCCATAGGTTCTGTTCACCTCTCTACTAGCTTTATTACTCCTATAGCAGAGTGTGAAGCACTTGCTGACACAACTATTGTCCTTCAGACTCTCAAAGATATTTTCCGTCAACTTCATCAGGTCGTCGCAGGTATGCTCTCAGAATTCACTCGTTCTCTTTTTGAACTAATTTTTAACTTGTGTGCTCACAAGCAGGGGGAAAATGATCATCATGACTCTGATGAAGAATGATTTAGAACAAGAGGTTCTTGCATTGAGGAGGAGTGATATTATAGTTGATTTTGGTTCATCTTTTGGTCTCTTAATCATATTTTTCTGTTTAATCTAAGATGGCTCGAATTGTGGGGGAGAATAATTTTTGTTGTTCATAATCATCTTCAAAACAATATTTCAGTAATCTTGTAATCACAGTAAAAGGATTATGACGGTTCTGGTTTAAATATGATCTTGGAACATCTGTTACATTGTGTTGTCTCTGTGTTTTTGTATGAATTAATTGCACAGAGGCTTGTGAGACACACAAATTCAAAAAGAGGGAGATTGAAGATGCAGTTGTTCGGAAGTTTCGTTGTACTAGTCGAGAAGTAGAACAAGGAAGTAGTACAAGACCTCATGCATAAGTGTCTAGTGACGAAAAGTTAAAACAAGCAGTTGGACCTCAGCATATCCAATCCAAGAGGATCCATAAGGCATGGGATAAGCAGAGAAGTACCACAAAAAAGGAATAAAGCAGGCGTTAAGGAAGTTTCTTATTTTTGTATAAAGAAAAAGGAAATCTTCATTAAAAGGAAGATATGAGAATTTCATGAAAAATGAACTTGTATCTAGGGTTGTGCTCGACGCAGTGAGAATAAATAAAGAGACGGAACATTGTGGCAATCTAATATTCTCACGAGAGAGAGAGCTTTTATTCAAGAGTTTTGAGTTTTTAAGAGAGAAGACAAAATTAGAGGGCTAAAAAGATTTCAGTGAGGTATTCCAAAATTGTGTATAATCTAGTTAACATGTGAGACTAATGTAACAATTCAAGGGCGTCTTGAGTTTGTTTAGGGTTGTTTTAGTTGAGACTTGAGTGTACATCTAAAAGATCTTCTAGTAGAAACACGTATTGTAATTGTCGTTGCATCAGTGTTTGACGCAATTATCTATTTTAGTAGCTTTTGTATTTTCAGTAAATATTAAAAAATATTTTAATTATACAAGTTACATGATAATCGAGTTGTTAAATTTTTAAAAATCATTTTAACCATGTTGGCCATATTTTCATCTTCTTCCTGCTCTTACCAACCAAGCTCTTATTTTTCGAACTCTGCGTCGTCTTTAGAAAACTTTTAACAGCTAACAACTCTTGGGACAACGCTAGAGATCTTAATAGAAATTGTTAGAAATCTCGTAGTGGTGGCCTAACAAAGAAAATAGCGGTTAAAATTCTAATTGAACAGCAAATTCGAACATAACGATTGAAAAATCAAGTAAGATCGTTAGAGAACTAAATTGGTAAATAAATTGTTATGTGATACACGATGAGATTTGGATTCCAATAATAGAATGAAACAGAAAAACAGAAGACGATGTGTTAACAGATGATTTAGATCGTAAACTAGGATAAAACTCAAAATTAAATCTTTTGACCAAAAAATCCGAAAAACGAAATTTTACATTCACTAGAGAAAAGGAAATTCAAAATCCACCGAGTTATGTTTAGAAATTCTAGAAGAATTCAAAATGTTTTAAATCTATAAAACGAAAGCAAAACATAACTCTGATTTGTTACTGTTGTCGATCGTCATCGCTATCTCGCAAAGGTTTCCGAAAACTTTTCTGGCGTCAATTTCATGTACAATGCAGACTGTGGTTAGAGAGAAGAAAAAACTAGGTGAAGAAACGAGTCAGAGATAAATGAAGAGATTTCTTTCTCTTCAATTTATAAACTCAAGTTTTTGCAAATTTCTCTCTATTTAGTTTCGATAACTATTGTCGATATGACATAAAGAGATAACTGACACAATTAATAGGGATGTTAGTTATCTTTGTCATTTTCCAAATTATTTTTAATTTTTATGATTTTAATGAAAAAGTTACAAAATTATATAGATAAAAAGTTTTAAAATAGCCTTTTCATAATCTATACTAATATAATATAAATAAAGCTAATATGATATAAATAAAACTAATAAAATATAATAATGTACCAAAAATTAGTTTTGCATGTGCTATACAAACTGTTACGATCTAAAAACGTATTGTTTTCATGACCCTTTCTGTTTTTAGCCGTTTTTCATTTATAACGCGACACATCAAATTATTTTCTCAAATAATGTATATAGTAATATGAAAATATTCCTTGTAAATCAAATCATAACCTTTCCACATTGTACCAATGATTCTCGAATCCGATTGCAATCTAAATCATTCATACATCGACTTAGCATCATGGAATGGAATGCATACAAATTGACTAATACACCCTTCCTCGAGTAACACGCATAGTCTAACTTCGTAAGGGCAATATCGTCTTTTCGTTTTGAGAAGCCGAGTCTGATAAAAGAAAGAAACAAAAAAACACACAAGCTCCAGAGTTTGTGTGTTTAAGAAGTGTATTCAACTTTTCATCTCCCACTAATTAGTCGGATCTCTCTCATAATCTCGATTTTGTTCGTGAATTTGTTGTGTCACATATCACAAACTTTTCAGATAGAAATTTGTGAACATCGGAAAATTTTCTGAGCTCGTGATCCTCCATTTCGACACAGTAGATTTTGTCCGTACGTGATGATTTCGAAGATGCTTTAACGTAAGATTAGGGCTCTTATTTTCTGATTTTCTGTTTAAAAGATGGCTGTGGAGTATGAATGCTGTGAGACCAACTTCTTCATACACATCGTCGTGATATTGTTGCTTGTCTTGTTCGCTGGACTCATGTCTGGTCTTACCTTGGGCCTTATGTCTATGAGTCTCGTTGATCTCGAGGTTCTTGCGAAATCCGGTACACCCAGAGATCGTAAGCATGCTGGTAATTTCGTATTCCCTGCTGATTTGATTTTCTTGCGTTTGATGCTTTTCACCAACATGGGAATCATGATTTTGCTTGAAAAGTGACTTTAGTTTTATGATTCTTAAGGGAATCTATCTCGCATGTGTTTTGGTAGGTAGACGTCACGAGAATCTGTCTTATGGTTTCATTCTCGGATTTAGTTATTATTACTTTGATTAATTATCTTAATTAACTTCCTAAATCTGGGTCCAGATTGATTTCTGAGAATATTCTATTGTAGCGTGTGAATTTAGTACTGAAGATTATCATAAACATTTCTAAACCAGAAATTTGAATCTAATTAGGAACTATTATTGTTAGCCTCAAATTACACCATCAGTGACTTGTCAAATTTGAATGTCTTGATGCATTTTCTTGGAGATTCGAACTGTTACTCTGCTTCTCTTAGTGATCACAAGTGTTTTTTCTTTTTATTTGCCTGTTGCAGCAAAGATATTGCCAGTTGTGAAAAATCAACATCTTTTGCTTTGCACTTTACTGATATGCAATGCAGCTGCTATGGAGGTAAATAATAGGACTTGAACTTGGCCAATGTAATATGTAAGGTTCTTGAATGTTGTTTTAACTTTTAGTTTTTCAGACACTTCCTATTTTCCTTGATGCCCTTGTGACGGCTTGGGGTGCTATTCTGATTTCAGTGACATTAATCCTTCTCTTTGGTGAGGTGAGATCTTGTTTTACTTCATGCTATTCTTTTGCTGGAATATTTTCTATGTGTCGCTCACTTAGTCTTTTCGATGTATCTGAAATATATTTGCACATGTGATGAAGAAAATTGACGGTTTGAGTTAACTCCTGCAGATCATACCTCAGTCAGTATGTTCCCGTCATGGTTTGGCAATTGGTGCAACAGTGGCACCATTTGTCCGTGTTCTAGTATGGATCTGCTTACCAGTTGCATGGCCGATTAGTAAGGTAATTAATTACTGTGCTGAAGCTCTTGTATTGTGCTTATTTTAGTTGTGCAGGAATGTCCTAAGAGCGAATGCCCCGAAGCCCATATGGTCTTTTGATAAAAATCTTTCCTGGATTTGATTCTGATGTATATTTCCAGCTGCTGGACTTTCTACTGGGTCATGGTCGTGTAGCTCTTTTTCGAAGAGCCGAGCTGAAAACACTTGTGGATTTGCATGGGAATGAGGCATGTCTTCGATTTTTCTGATACATCTCAAATTTTGAGTTTTATGCTTGATGTTTCGGTTTGTTTCCCTAATGTTCAAGACAAGAAGTTTCTATTAACGCTTTTAATATTATGTTGCTAGCCAAATAACTAGCATCTCATCTTCTTTCAGGCGGGTAAGGGTGGAGAGTTGACACATGATGAGACCACAATCATTGCTGGAGCTCTTGAACTATCTGGAAAAATGGCCAAAGATGCAATGACACCAATTTCAGAGACTTTTGTGATTGATATCAATGCCAAACTAGACAGGTCTTCGTTTGTTTAACACCCCGCATGAATTTTCTTAATTCTCTAAGTCATTCTAAACCTAGTTTCTCTCCCTTCCCCAGGGATTTGATGAATCTGATTCTTGAAAAAGGTCATAGCAGAGTACCAGTATACTATGAGCAATGTACCAACATAATTGGACTTGTTTTGGTAAACTTCCATCTCTTGATTCGTTAAAAATCACTTTCCAAGCAGTTGAAGAATTTTAGTTGCATGTAACGGCTCCTAAATTTATCTTCAGGTGAAGAACTTGTTGACTATTAACCCCGATGAAGAAATACAAGTCAAGAATGTGACAATACGAAGGATCCCGAGGTATATTTTCCAATTAGAGTTTGATTTCCAATTCTAAAAAAATTAAGCCTCGTTTAAATGTGGTTCTATATACAGCTGATTGCTTGTTCTGCTTTTCTTGTTTGCTTTTTTTTCGTGCACTCTAGAGTTCCAGAAACCTTACCGTTATATGATTTGTTGAACGAGTTCCAGAAAGGACACAGTCACATGGCTGTTGTTGTGAGACAGTTCGAAAAAACCCACCCATTACCCAGTAATGGTGCTGTAAACGGTAAGTTATTATTTTCATCGTAGGAGTAACATGGGATGGAGATTTCTTACGCTGAATAATAACTTCCTCTACTCTGTTAATAGAGGCTGTAATGGAAGTCCGAGTAGATGTCGATAATGAGAGATCCCCACAGGAAAGTAAGCTGAAGAGAAGGAGATCTCTTCAGAAATGGAAGAGCTTTCCAAACCGAGCAAATTCGTTTAAAGGAGGATCGAGAAGCAAGAGATGGTCCAAGGATAATGATGCTGACATTTTGCAGTTAAACGGACATCCGCTGCCAAAGCTAGCCGAGGAGGAAGAAGCTGTTGGCATCATTACAATGGAAGATGTTATTGAAGAACTTCTACAGGTATTACGAAAACCAAACTCATATATTTTTTTTTGTTCTTCTATTTCAATTTATATCTCATTCATCTGTAGGAAGAGATATTTGATGAGACGGATCATCATTTTGAATACTCGTGACAGCAACCACTTTAATTGCTCAACAACATTTGGTGGCAGAATTCAGAAAATCTAGTTTCTACATACAGGTTTTGCTCTGAAAATGTCATATATGTAAACCGCTGTTTCTTAAGTATAGTTAGTGCCTTGATCGACAAATTGTCGGACTGTTGGTATAGATTTCTCTAGCAAGAACTGTTGGTATAGGTTTATATCGTAGGACAATGTTGTCAAAGCAGAGAATCCGGCATCATGGACTTGAAAATCATCAGTGTATTGAGAAGAAAATCTTTAGCCTCTGTCCTGTTTTGTTTTGGTACTATGCATCTTCATAGAGTGCTTAGTCTCCGACCACGCTCGTTATTTGAGTCTTGTATAAATAGAGGTAGACTCTTAGTCTGGGCCCAAGACTACCTACTGTTCTCCTACATCAGAAATTTGCAACTTCTCCCCGAGAAGATAAGGTCCGGTCCGGATTCATCAATCTAGGACCGATTGAGCCTATGCGAGGTTTGGTCCTATCATCATTTGCAAAATTTTCAGAGATGTGTTATGCTTTTCCAATCCGACAACGTGTTCAAAGGGATGAAAGAGATAGTTAGGTTAACCATGGTCATGATCCTTTACTCCTACCAGCATATAGGGTAGCTCGAAAGTGTTAAGTAAGATCTTTCAAGTCTCGCAAATGTTTTCTAAACCGGTAATTTGCAAATGTTTTCTAAACCGGTAATTTTCAAATGTATTCTAAACCGGTAATTTGCAAATGTTTTCTAAACCGGTAATTTGCAAATGTTTTCTAAACCGGTAATTTTGAAATGTATTCTAAACCGGTAATTTGCAAATGTTTTCTAAACCGGTAATTTGCAAATGTTTTCTAAACCGGTAATTTCATAGTTAATAAATTAGAACCAAAAGCATAAAAAAAGGAATAGAAAAAGTTTGGAGCAAACCAGGGTGACTATAAATGGACTCAAAATCAGAAGTGCACTTTTTATTTAATTATTATTTGGATCATTCCAAAGCTTTGTATGGAGACAAGTACATACTCAACTTACAACTAAAATCTCTTAAAGACATAATTTTTGGGTTGCAAGAAGAAAAGGGTTGAATAATTGGATTATGATATTACTGAAATGAATTAGGGAATATAATTATGTAACTTTTTTTTGTTAATTGATTAGAGTTTAGACAACGGCTTGACACCTCAAACCAAAAATTAAGCAACTAACATAATTGGGTAATTTATAAAATAGCATTTTTAAGTTTTTATTGTAAATATGATATTTTTAATTTAAATTTTCAAAAAATTAATATTAAAATATTTTAAAATATTTTTAATAAGAAAAATTAAATTCAAAATTTGAAAAAAAATCTCAATATAATATTTTAATTATATTTATAAGTTATTTATGATAAATATATATTTTTAAAAACTAATTTTTGATCTTTTAAAATTTTAAATTTACAATGTTAAATTTTAAAATAAAAACTTAAAAATATACTATTTTAAGTTATTACTCGAATATATTGGAAAAGTAAATAATTTAAAATTTCCTATACTAAATGTCTAATTAATAATCTAAAATATTGTATACTAAATATCTAATTTATCCATCTAAATTACTTTATATAAATACTAGCTGACCACCCTTCACTGTATGTACGTTATGAGTTATTAAAAAAAAAGATAACTAAAAATTATATGCTAGTTAATAATATATATATTATTTAATTTAAAATTTATTATTAACATAAAAATTTGATATATAAATAATTATGTAATTTAACTATAATAATAGGCTAAAATAGAGCATTTTAAAGTTTTTGTTATAGATCTAGCACCTTAAAATTAAAATTTTAAAAATAACAAAAATAATTATATGAAAATATTTATTTACTTTAAATAAATTATATATAAACATAAAATTATATTTTTTGAGTTCCATTTTGCAATTTAAAGTTTAGTTTTTTTTATTAAGATAAAATTTTAATTTATTTTAATTTTAAAATTATGCTATTATCAGAAGTTTAAATTAATTATGCTATTTTTGAAACAAAAACTTAAAATATATTATTTTAGAGAATTACCCATTTAATTATTTGATTAAAATTTTCTAAAAGTAGAAATTTCAATCCTAAAAACTATTATAATTTTTTATAAAATTTTAATCTCAGTTTTTTGGATTGAATTTGTTAATTTTTGCGTAATATAAAAATTAAAATAGAAAATTTAATCATGCATACATTTTATTGTATTATTGATTAATTTATGAGAAAATAAAAGAATGAAATGTTTACTTTTAATTATTGTAGAAATTGATACATAAAACTAAAATTAATAAGAAATTAACAAATAAAATTAAAATTAATGATAAAATAACACATAAGTTTGGAGTTCATGAAAAATGACACAAAGTAATTTTACTAATTAACCACCACTCGAGTAATACCTTAAAATACCACTTTTTAAAGTTTTTATTCCAAATCTAGCATTCTAAAATTAAAATTACAAAAAATAGCACAAATAATTATATAAAAATATTTATTTACTATAAATAAATTATACATAAACTTAAAAAATTATATTTGATTTTTTTCTAATTTAGGATTTTTTTTTAAATAATATTTTAATGTATTTTAAAATTAAATTTTGCTATCATTGAAAATTTAAACAATTGTAATATGTTTGGAACAAAAACTTAAGAAAGTGATATTTTGTAACCTTTACACTTCCTAATCTACAATACTAGATTTAGTCCCGAGCCTTGCGCAGGGAAAACTATATGTATATTATAATTAATTAATTGTTTAATAAATATAAATTAAATATTTACATAATTATTTTTTAAATATTTTGAATATAAACAATAATACATAAATATTTTAAATATTATATATAATATATTATGAATTATATATATTATTATGTCGTTGAATTCAAAAATTTTTTATATAATTTAAATAAATTACATATGTCAGTGATCATATAGTAAAATATATTAATTTTTTAAATAAATTAATAGCAGTAGAATATATTGTAATGGTTCTAATAAGTTAAATCTATTTATATATTTATTTGGAATTATTTATAAATAATTATATATGTAAATTAAAGGAATAAATAATTATTTTTATGAATTTAATAATATTTTTGATTAATTTAATAAAATATATTGATTGGTTAACCAAATTAATACCGATGATATATATTATAATTATTGTAATAAATTAAACTCATTAATATGTTTATTTTAAAGTGGTGGTGACGTGTTAACGTAGTATTTTTGTTAATAACATGCAAAATAAGATTATTTTTTAAAAATATTTCTCAAATAATAAATTAGAGATATTAAATTTATTTTGCATAAAAATTATCAAATCATTCAAGAAAATAAAATTACCATTATCTTAAAATTAATAATTAATTTTTATTAGATATAATAGGATTTTAAATTTCAAATAATAATATTTTATAAATAATTATAATATATTTTATAAATTAAATTATATTTATTTAATAATTATTTTACTTTCGCATACAAACCGCCACTATATTCGGATAGATCACCTAGTTTACATTATTTTGTTAGTGATAAAAACGGCTTAGTTTTAATAACCTTATTTTGAATTAACTTATCTGTTTAACTCTTTCTTAAAAGCCTTTGAATTTGATCCGTATGCGTTTGCAAAGATTACAAATCACTACTTTGTTATCAAAGGTTTCTTTCCCTTTGACTCATACGTGTTAAAGTCGATAAATAAGACATGTCAAGACTTACTATTGCTAATCAATCAGGTAAGCAACATATCAACTGCAGAGGAGATATCCACATACACACACAGGACATGATTCAGATGTTTATGCATGTAAAAAAAAATGTGGAGAAGAGATGTATGTAAATGTGATTCAGAGAATTGAAGACGGGACAACCTCGTCGTCTCTGGTGTAGCCATTAACCAAGAAATCGGTGCAGTTTCTTCGCCAGCCGCGGTTATAAGGGTTGTAGAATCTTCCATCAGTCCCCTGCAAGTAACTGAATCTTTTCGAGTTCCATAATTCGTTTGTTGTAATATTCCGAGCTATCTGGATCAGAAAGCGAAAACTGTTATACAATCATGTTTTGTAAGAGAGGAGAGAGCCAATTCTTTACTTTAACTGAAACTTCCTAACCATATACGCCTGTGAGATGGTCAATGTCATTGTCGCAATGAAAATAAGTAAGTCGAAAAACAGAAACACAGCAGCACCGGGATGTTCAATGACTATGTGTTGAATCCATGATGCTCTGGGGTGTGGGATGCTTCTCCATAATCCTGTTGCAGAAACAAATGCTTTAACACAGAACGTTAAACTAATGGCAGGATTGTGAGGGAGAGTTGTGTCAGTAACGTACTATGAACAGCAGTTGTGCCACCAACGAATGATGTTAAAGCTCCCATGATAACAAAGACTAAGAAGTCGCGTTTATTTTTCTGCGACATGAGTAGTAATGGTATAAACACAATGTTAACCAAATAACTTCTTCGGAAGAATATTTATGCCTAAAAGGAAGTTTCATCATGTCACTGCAATAACAGTTCCGATTATTTTGAAAAAACAACATGTCAGAGAGACTTATATCGGAAAATAAAACCTCTTACCTTACCAACACAGTTGGAAATCCAGGGGCAGTGATGGTCAAACTGCTCAACGCAGTGCTTACAAGTGGGACAGTGCTTAGATCGCACCGGTCTAATTATCTGAAGAAACGCGATAATAGTAGTTACAAAATAAAGATATTGCCGATTACTATCTGAGAAACGGCTTCCAAGGAATACCTTGCAAGTGGGGCAGAGTTGGGACCAGTTTCCTTTCCATGAGGGGCTGTTGAAATTGATATCAATCAAAGGCTCCTGCAATCACCGAAAGATAATATGTGAATCAAACCTTGCAGGAAAACAACCTATGTGAATTGGTCTCTACCTTAAATCAGTTCTTGCAGCTTCCAGATGAAAAACTAAAGTAACTGCACATTGATTCTGTATATATATAAAATAGACTGCACGCCAAATTGCCAGCACAATTGACCAGATTGACAGTTTTATGCGAAATGTTTGCATTTCTCAACACATAGAAACATGAGAAGGAAGTTTAGCATACGTTGGCAGTCTGATGGCCGTCAACTTCATTGGATCTTTTGACATACCCGGGATCTTTGCTGTACAAAACAGAACTAATTTATTATCACTCCAATAACATTACACCACTATCCGACACACTATAAAGTGCATGCAGGCCTAATATAATAGTTACAACCTCACATGTCTGCCTCATCTCTTAGTGTAGAATATTTAGAAGAAATACGCTCTTTCAGGAAGCTATATTAATTAATTCCACTCCATTAAATTTAACTAAACCAAACTACAATTATGCACAAAACTTCAGATGACATTGGTGATGGCTAATAGAGTATAGTTACAATAAGGATACCTGCTACAACGACGGAATGCTATCAGTGAGCCGACACCACATGAAAGACCGAACCATGCCCACAGTCCAACGATAGCTGTTATCTTTGGGAGATTAGAAGCTGCACATGCAAAATGTCAGGAAGAATAATATAACTCCATTAGTAAAAAAACACATACTACTCATTTTGTTGCTGAAGTTATTCACCTGCAATAATGGATGTGAAGAAGAGGACCATAAGAGTGACTATTAAGAAGAACAACATAGGAGCATAACTTGTCTCTTTCAATTTTCCACAGAAGATCTTGTCTACGACACTATTTCTCTGAGTTTGCATTGCCTTCGACTGGAAAATATCAAAAGCTGATTCTCAAAAAAAACATATCATTTCAAGTGTGAAGGAAAAACAGTCCCTAACCACAACTTTGAAAAAAATGTACCGCTATTATCAAGCCTAATGTGGCCCTAAGACAGACAGCTCTCATATTGTTAGAACTAAAAGCTACCTTGGCCCTAAAACAGACTGTAGAATATTTTCTATTCCAATGATGATTCACTATATCCGAAAATCAGAGCCAAGAGAACGAAAAAACTTGGTCAGAATGCATAAGAAACAGTAAATTTCACAATATCGCCTTCTTTTAGGCATTAAAAGCTTATATAGTAAGTGTACAGTTATAAGTTACCACGATATGCGTTTCAAAAATCATATGTTCAACGGTATTGTTTTTTAAATTGTTTGTAAATGCACAATTACAGACATTTTTGAAAGGATATTTTGCTGGAAATATTTTGTAAATATCCTTATAAACCTATTTCGAATGGCAATGAAAATGAAACAAGAGGGAGTTATTAATTGACGGAAAGAACGAGCACAAAATGCCGCATTCAGAAACCAAGTTTGAAAAAGCCTTTTCTGAACAACTAAGAACAAAAAAACACATGTTCTTTCGACTGATGTTAGAATGGTAGCAAGCAACACTAAACATTACGTACAAGGAAAAGAGCGAGCTGCCTGTGACCTTTATCAGTTGCAAGCTTAAGTGGCGTGGATCCTGTGTTATCTTTCAATACGAGTTCCTCCTTGGTTCCAGCATGAACTAGCAGACTACAAGCCTCAACATTTTCCTTAATCACGGCCCAGTGCAATGGCGTGCAGCCTGATCAGAAAAGTGAATAATGTAAGAATACTGGATCAAAAATATAGTAAAATATACATCAGGATATCAGCAATCTGCACTTTTCTAAGACTAGAACAGGCTGGAATGCTATAACAATCCCTTCATATACAAATCTACCAGTTTAACAATTAGAATTCACAAAAATATCATCCGTTTTTGCACTTATCTTTACAAATCATAAGGTAGAGAAATGTTTACACATCTAAGAAAAGTGAAAGCTTAATACAGGAAGATATCAATCATAGATCACATAACCTCCATAAGTCGATAGTTAGACATTCTTTTTAAATTCTAGAGCAGACAATCAGAGAAGGAAAATGATTTCATCAACGAAACAGATTTGTACAGTTAAACGAAAGAACGAAACAGAGATACAGTTAAACGCAAGGACTGAGAGTTTCGGGATTGCCTGTATTGTCTTGTCTATTTTGACATGCATCCCGGAAGAGAAGTAAACGGATTGTATCTGTGAATCCATTGTAAGCAGCCCTGAGTCGTACAAACATGGAAAAATATACAGTTCACGGTAGTTTTCATGAATTTTCAAATGATAAGTAACAGAGTACCAAGTGCAATTTAAAACAAAGAAAACCAAAAACACGGATACATCAAGTCTTTGATATGTTCCCTTCTATGTGACGAAATAACGTGTGCGAATCATTGTATCAAAATATCAAAAAGACGCACAGCAGATGGTTCAAAGGCAGCCAAAAAAATAATCAATTCCTAACATCTGTACTGGACATTTATGATAAATAACTTAAAAAGAGCTAACGATTCAGTGCTGATGGGTAAAACAGAATGCCCAGAAATAGTCCACCCTTTTCCAAATAAATTAAGCAAAGTTAAAGGCAATACACACACTGTATGCATCCATTAATTTCTTGAGTAGCCGTACCAATGTAGCGGACTCCTCCCTTCATTATCTATTGCGTTATAGTCAGCTGCATAGTTCACAATAATGTGATTTAAGAAGGCTGTCTGTCCATATTGAGAAGCAACATGCACTGCCTACACAGAAAACATGTTGTAAGGTAGTGAATAGCTAATCTGAAGTGTATGACCAAAGTTCAGTTAGCTAATTTATAGCCGCTAACGGAAGCAACTAGCATGACCCAAACTTTTAAATTCTGATCCATTCACTCTACCTATTACAAATATTTGCAGACACTACGCATTACTTTCCACTAAGAACGGAAACAGAAACTCAAGGAGGAAAAAAGAAAAAAATATTTACCCTGAACCCATTCACATCAGCGGCCTCAACTCGAGCTCCATTCTGCAGTAGAAGGTCTGCTACATCAATGGAGCTCTTTACCGCTGCCCAATGTAATGGTGTCTGCTGTATATTATCAGCTGCGTTAACATCGCCACCGTGCTGCAGATATCCAAAATCAAATCCATTAATACACAGATAAAATCAAGAAGGAAGAGTTCAAAGATTTGATGAAATAAGAACAGCCTGCAAAAATTTAGCTGGAAGGAAAATATATACGGAAAGTAATTAAAGAAAGCCAAGAAGTAAAGGATGCAATCACAATGGTCTCAGGAGAGGAACTTTCAGCAACGAGCTAGTGTGCGTACCTCGATGATGTATTGAGCAACGTCGAGTGAATTGTTTAGCGCAGCCCATTGAAGAGCGTAGTAGCCATTAGCGTCGGGAAGAGAAACAGAAGAACCATCATGTTCGACGAAACGCTTAAGCTGGTGGAGATCGCCATAAGCAGAGGCGGAGAAGACGTCTGTGATGGTTGGCGATTCGGTAGGGTTTTGATGAGGCTCAGAATTGAGAGGCACCACTTCGATCTCCGACGAGTCCATATGCTCAACGATCCAAACTGAGATCGAAAATTCAGAAGCAGATTACTGAAATCTCCGATCACGGGATCTTGTCAAAGTCTAGTCTTCTTCAACATGTTGGTCCAATTTCCAGAAGTGTTGATTTGTGCACTTAAACCGAAAGACTAATTGAACCGGAACTGGTATTTGATTTACTGGTTCGTCGGTTTAGGTTTTTGTTACAATTGGGAAAGCCCGAGATATAAAAAACGTAGGTGTTCGGATATTCGGTTCAGTTTTGGTCGGTTATTTTTTGTTTCAGTTTTTTTGGTAGTAAAATTATGGATCATTCAGTTATTTTTATATTTCGGTTCGGTCGGTTCGATTACGGTCAATTCGATTATTAAATTTAAAAACCAAAAAAATAACGATCAATAATATGGATAACTTAAAATAATTGAAACTAGATTTATACCCACGCCATGCGTGGAAAAAATATTCAAAAATTATATTTTATTAATAAATATAAATTAAATATTTATATAATTTTAACTTTTATTTAAAATTAGTTTTAACATTAATATGTATATAAATCAAGAAATGAAAATAATTATTTTTATGAATTTAATAATATTTTTTGGTTGGTCTAATAAAATATATTAATTGTCTAACTAAATTAATAACAATGATATATATTGTATTCTAATAAGTTAAACTTATTTGTATATTGATTTGAAATTTACTATAGTGATGATATGTTATTATGATATTTCTGTTAATAACACGTCAGAGTAAGATTATTTTCTTAAAATGTTTCTCAAATAATATATTAGGAATTACGGTACTAACTTAAATCTATTTATATCTATTTAAAATTATTTATAAATTAACATATAAAAAATTTAAAAAAAATAAAAATTATTGTCTTTGCAAATGTAATAGTATTTTTGGATTAGTTGAATTAAATATATCTATTTACTAACCAAATTAATATCAATGACATGTATTGTAATTATTCTAGTAACTTAAACCTTTTTATATATTTAAATTGAAATTCGCTGTGGTGTTGACACGTCAGCTGGTATTTTTGTTATTAACACGTCAGAGTAAGGTTACTGTGATAAAAAGTTTCTCAAATAATATATTAGAGATAACCGAAATAATCGAAAATAACCAAAAAATAACTAAAAAATAATCAAAAATAACTAAAAATAACAAAAAATAACCAAAAAATAATTGAAAATAACAAAACTAACAAAAAAATTACCAAAAAATCAAAATATCCAAAAATATTTTAGATAACCAAAAATATTTTAGATAACTGAAAATAATTCAGTTTTTCGGATATTATTCCGTTTTTGATTCGGTTTTGATTAGTAACTAATAACCATGAATTTTCAAAATAATATATGTTCAATTATTTTTTTTATAACCGAATACCAACCGAAATCTATTTTTTTGTTTGGTTTTGCTTTGGATTATTTGTCCACATCTAAAAAAACGAAAGGTTAAAATAAAGTTTAGACAATTGTAGTTACCCAACTGCTTATATTGATGGTGAAATAAGACATGATACGATTTTTATATAGTTTTAGTTCTTTGTTATTATAATAATCAACCATTAATTTTTACATAATTTCCATTAACACGACAATAATAAGAGACATAATTACAATTTCATAAATCACCAGCAGCTAAGTTCAAGAGCTTCTTGAAACCGTTTCTCCAATGTACCGGGATCACCAAATAACCGGCCGAGACCAACCGTTGAACGATCCTCACCGTCCGATGACTTCCATGGCAAAAGAATATCGAAGACACGTGTTGGCTTAACGGATGGCGATGACGTAGAATGAAACTTCGTTTTGTGGTTAACTATAGGATGTGAGAGTATGAGCATTGCAGCTGATGGCGCCATTGATGATGGCTCAGAAGATCTTTGAAGTACAAAGAATTTTGTAAGGTTTTGATTATTTTCGTTCTTGATATTGCAGATTGTTGAATGTATGCGTCGATATTAATAATTGTTGTGGGAGAGAGAGAGAGAGAGACATGCAAAAAATAAATGGAGGAAAGTAGTTTTCTGTGGGAGCCGTTTGATTGATTAGGCGGAAATATAAAGAAACGATGGCTTGTGGTTTGACCAGTCTAGCTTGTGTCAAAACTATGTAACGTAGGTGTTGCACGCGCAGTTCCTATGGGCGCCACCGTCTCTGAATATTCACGGGAACAAAATAAATGATGCGAAACAAAATGATTAGTAATAAACATAATGCAAACAAAAATTTTTTTTCTTCATGTATGAAATTCGAAATTTGTTTGTGCATTTATTTTTCTTCATTAATGTAATAATTATTTTCTAATAATATTATAAAATAATACATTGTACAAATTAAAATTTCAAAATATCACAGTAAAAATATTTATTCAAACTAGAAATTAAATTAAAACACTTTTTGAGTTCTTTTGTTTTTAATATAAGATTTATCTTATTTTTGTTAAGAATATATTCATATTAAATTTATAAATTTTTTAGAAATTTAAACTAACGATGTTCAATTTGGAACAAAAATTCAAAAAATATTATTTTGGAGATTTTTTATTATTTTATATTATTTAACTTTATGATTATATATAAAAGTAAGTTTTTATCCATATAATAAATAATATTTTAATTAAATAAAAATAGTTATTATAAAACATATTTATACTCCATTATTTTTAAAATTTTAGAGTAAAAATTTAAGATTTATTTCTTTATCATAAATAAACTAGAAATTAAATTAAAACACTCTTTGAGTTCTTTTGTTTTTAATTTAAAATTTATATTATTTTTATTAAGAACATAAGTATATTAAATTTATGATATTTTTAGAAATTGAAACTAATGATGTTAAATTTGTAACAAAAATCTAAAATAATATTATTTTAGAAAATTTTCTATTATTTTATTTATTTAAATGTTTTATGATTATATATACAAATAGGTTTTATCCATATAATTGTTTTTAATTAAATAAAAAATAGTTATAAATATTATACAATATATTTATACTCCATTAGTTTTAAAGTTTACAGTAAAAATCTAAGATTTATATAATTTATTTTCTCAGAATAAAATAATGTAAATATTTTTCATAGTTAGCTTAGTTAAAAGTTTTGAAATTAATAATTTATTTTTAGTTAGTCTAGTTAAATATATTTGATTTTATAACCAAATTCATAGGAATTGTGTTATTATAATTAATATAGTAATTTGAATCTTATATTTCTTCAAAATTATTATACTCTTGTAAAAAAATATGTCAAGATTATTAATGAAATTATTCTTGTATTAATCGGTGATGCTTACATTTCTCCATATACATGATTTTACATAACTAAAAAAATTTAGAAATATAATTAACTTTATATTACAATATATCTAGAATCTATAATATTTTAGAAGATATGTGTATAATGGACATCCATTTAATGATTCATAACACTACTATTTGGATATCCATTATAATAAAATATTAGATTTAAACTCATGCGTACGTGGGAAAATATTTGCTAATTATATAATATTATTTATTAATAAAGATAAATTAGATATTTATATAATTTTTTTATTTAAAATTATTTTTAATATTAATTTTTGTATATGTAAATTAAAAAAATAAAAAGAATTATATTTTATGAATTTAATAGTATTTTTGGTTAGTTTAATAAAATATATTGATTATCTAAGCAAATTAATAATAATGACATATATTATAATTATTTTAGTAATTTAAACCTATTTATATATATATATATTTTTTAAAATTCATTATGGTTATAACACGTCAACATGTCATTTCTATTAATAACATGTTAGGATGAAATTATTTTCTTAAAATATTTCTCAAATAATATATTAGGGATATTATAATGTAAATAAAAGAGTAATACCCTAAAATAACATATTTTTAAATTTTTCTTCCAAATCTAGTATTATAAAATTAAAATTCCAAAATAACACAAATAATTATATAAAAATATTTATTTACTTTAAATAAATTATACATATTTAAAATATTATATTTAGGTTCATTTTTTCCAATTTAAAATTTAATTTTTTTAGTAAAATATAGTTTTAATCCATTTTAATCTTAAATTTGTAATATTATTAGAAATTTAATCAAATGATGCTATTTTTACAATAAAAATTTTAAAATATGTTATTTTATGGAATTATTCTAAATAAAATATTAATTCATTAAAAAATTTATCAGTAAAACTCAATAGAAAAAACATAGTTAAATGAAAAAGAGTACAGAGCATTTACTCACCGTAATAAATACATCCGTCACATGTTACACTTGTTTCAGCGAATGAAATATGATCAATTGGACGTCACTTATGCTTGTTTCCATCTATAACTCATTGTTTTATTCAAACATAGTGATAAAAAGGTCCATAATATTTCTTAAATCTCTTTTTCATAGTATTGTGTCTACATGACATCAATATTCCTATGTGTTCTCCAATATTTCTTCATTAGTAATATTTTTTCATATAATATTAACTTTCAATAATTCTAAACGTTTAGAGTTATACTTATATACATATTTAAAGTCTTGTCAACTACTCATAATTACCATCATCTAATATCACATTTTGTTATCATTCATTTTTTTTGAAGATTCTTCTAAAGTACTTATAAATTTTGTATGGTCAAAAGGTCAATCGTAAAATCATCAAAATGATGATACAAATATACTATTTACATGAACTAAGTCAATCAATCATTATCATTCGCTACATTACTAGTATCATGCCATTAAACTACATTTTCAATCAATCAATAAATTCATCAAATAAAATTATATAATAATTATGTACAAGTTTTGTGATCAGAACAAACAAGCATGATGTGATTGTTTTATGAAAAACCCATATTATAATTATCTATATGTAAAATTCTGGTTAAACTTTTTTTGTGCAAAAATCATATTATAATCATCTCTCTGAAAAATTGTGCACATATAAAATTGAATTCACAAAAAGCATATTATAATAGAAAATATTATGTGTATTTGATATCACAAAAATTCATGTAATTTGTGTATAAAGTAATATTTAAATCCAGTAATTTATATCAATCATCAAAAATATAGATGTATTTCATCACAATAATTAATATTGATATTAGTTGTACACATTCAAATTTCAAGAACATGAACTAAAAATATTTATTAATAGAGCATTATGTTTGTATTAGTTGAATGGAAGATTCAACTGAAGAAAATTGATAAAAGTTTCATTTTTAGAATCTAAATCAACATTAAAGTGAGTCTAATATTATTATATTAATATTTCAAAACAAACATATATATCAAAATTATGAATAAATTTTCTATGAAAAACCAAGTTTCACATCATATATGTATAAATTTCGTATGAAAATATTATGATTTAATAATATTACTAGATTTATATCCACGCCATGTATAGGGAAAAATATTTATAAATTATATTTTATAAGTAAATATAAATTAAATATTTATATAATTTTAACTTTTATTTAAAAGTAATTTTAACATTAATTTTGTATATATAAATTAAGAAAAGAAAAATAATTATTTTTATGAATTTAATAGTATTTTTTGGTTAGTTTAATAAAATATATTAATACTCTAACCAAATTAATAACAATGACATATATTATAACTATTCGAATAAGGTAAGCTTATTTATATATTTATTTGAAATTTACCGTAATGATGAAACGTAAGTATGATATTTGTGTTAATAACGTTGAGAGTAAAGTTATTTTCTTAAATTATTTCTCAAATAATATATTAAAGATTAGATAACAACTTAAATCTATTTATATGTATTTGAAATTATTTATAAATTAATATATTAAAAATTACAGAAATAAAAATTATTGTTTTTGTAAATGTAATACTATTTTTGGTTAGTTGAATAAAATATATTGATTCTCTAACCAAATTAATATCAGTGGCATATATTGTAATTATTATAGTAAGTTAAACCCTTTTATATATTTAAGGTGAAACTCATTATGGTGTTGACATGACATTTTTGTTATTAACACGTCATGGTAAGATTACGGTGTTAAAAAGTTTTTCAAATAATATATTAGGGATTTTATGCCAGGTTCGAGTTTCATTTATGGGTGAAATCTTAATAAATTTATGATATAATAACTTAGATAAAATTCGTGTCGAAACATATTTGAAAAAAACATGCACTGATTATATACATACAATATATGTATCATAACAAATCTAAGTGAGAATAAGTTAATTATATTCATACAAAATTCATATAAAAACAATCTAAGCTTGAATATGTAAATGTTATATATGATCAAAATCTTTATCAAAAATAAAAAATCTAGTCAAAAACTAGCATAGATTATTACCGTGTAGATTCATATTAAATAAATATTTTAAAAAAAAATAACGGTAAGAAATCGCCATGGATATATAGTTTGATTCTGGTTAATTAGAGTGATGAATAGCTCCGTTTGCTCAGTGTTACGTGTTGTAAATAAAAAAATATCTCCAGAAATTATTGTTATATTGATATGTAATGATTATATTTTTATTATTGAAATTAAACTTGATTTGGGTCAACCTTAATTATATGTTCTTGATCCAATAATTTATTAATTAGATAAAATCCAAATTAAGTCTAAATTTGAGAATATTTCTAGAAACATCATTATGCCTTATTATTGTTTGTAGAGAATTTTAATATTTAATTATTTAGATATTAGTATAAAATTTTCTATAGAATGCTGTAAAGATATTTTGTAATTTTGTAGCCTATAATTATCTTTTCATTCTCTCATTGTAATAACAAGAACAAATTGAACAACTAAAATCAAATAAATGTAAGAGTGTCTTTTTTTCGTAAGTTTTCAAATATCCTATAAATTTCTTAAGAGTTTTCAACTATCTTTTAAGTGATTTTTCATGTTTTTATTCATATTTAGGGAGGTTTTTCTCTTAGGTTGTTCGGGTTTCTCGGGTATTAGGGTGGGTTAGTGCAAAGTGTAGGTTTATGAAAATCTCTTAATTTTATTAATCTCTTATGATACAAAATATACACATGAGACAAAGAAAAATAGGTTAATCATAGTTTCATAATCTATTCGTAAGATCCTCCCTCAAGATGGAGGGGTTGATGTCACTCCAATCTTGTACGTGAGTTTCTTGAATGGTTCATAAGGCAATGGCTTAGTTAACACATCCGTAAATTGGTCTTTGGTGGAGATGTGTGACACTTTTAAACTCCCGGATTGGATTTGGTTGCGAATGAAGTGGTAATCGAGGGCAACATGTTTCATTCGTGTGAGAAACACAATATTGGCACAGAGGTATTTGGCTCGGATGTTGTCGCAATAGATAACAAGTGGCGTGTCAATGTGAATACGGAGCTCTGCGAGAAGTGATGTGATCCAACATACTTCTGCGGAGGTGTTTGCCATGAACTTATATTCAGTTTCGGTTGAGGAACGTGCAACTCCTTTCTGTTTCTTTGAAGACCACAAGATGCGGTCCTGGCCGAGAAAGATTACATGTGCATTGGTGGATACAAAATCATCGTTGTCACCAGCCCAATCAGCATCGGAGTACGCAAGAAGTTGATGTGTATTTTTGCATTGGAGATGAATTCCATGGTTGATGGTTCCAATAAGATACCATAGTACTCTTTTCACTGCTAGCCAATGTTCCATTGTTGGTGAATGCATGAATTGTGATAGTCTATTAACTGCAGATGTCCGGTCTTGTGAATGATAGGTATTGTAGGCTAGCGACTACTTCTCTAAAATCCGTTGAATTTTACAATGGTGTTCCTGAGTTGAGAGTTAGTCTTGAGGTTGTAGCCATCGGTGTGCTGATTGGTTTTGATGTGGTCATGTTCGTTCGATGTAGGAGATCTGAGGTGTACTTTCTTTGGCAGAGGTGTATACCCATATTGTTGCGAGTGACTTCAATGCCAAGAAAGTAAGATAGATCTCCCATGTATTTTGTTGAGAATCGTTGAGCAAAATCCCGGATTGTTTGGCCTAGAAGGTCATTGTTGTTCCCTGTAACAATAATATCATCCACATAGATTAATATGTAGATTATACTTGTACTTTTGTGTTGAATAAATAACGACGTGTCTTCCAAGGAGTTTATGAAGCCGACGCATAAGAGGTAGTGTTTGAGTTCAAGGTACCATGCACGAGGTGCCTGTTTTAGTCTATATAGGGTCTTCTTGAGGTGGCAAAGGTGATGGGGTTTATCGGGGTCGATAAAACCTTGTGGTTGAGGCATGAAGACATCCTCTGTTAATGTTCTTTGTAGGAAAGCGTTGTTGACGTCAAGCTGTCGAATACTCCAATTTCGTGTTACAGCAATGTTGAGTACTAATATGATGGTTGCTGACTTAATCAGTGGGCTAAATGTTTCTGTGTAGTCAACACTAGGTTGTTGATGATAACCTTTTGCCACGAGTCGTACTTTATAACAATCTAGTGATCCGTCTGGATGATGTTTTGTTGTGAAAATCCACTTGTTTTCCACTAGATTTTGAGTTGGTGTTGGAGGTACTAGATTCCACGTTTTGTTTCTAACTTGTGCATCAAATTCTTAACTCACTACCATCCTGCAGTTTTCGTTTTTCAAGGCTTTGGTGACCGTTTTTGGTGTGAGTACATGTGTAGGTGTTGCTGAGGCGATGAGTGTGTATTTTTTTATTTGGTTTCGTGATCCTAGCTTTTGCTCGAGTCCTCATTTGATGTTGATTGCCATGATCTACGTTTAGATGTTGATCAGGGATTGCTTGGGTTGTTGGGTCGGAGCCAATGATACTTGGGTTGGCGGTGTTGTGTTGCGACTATGGTGTTGCTTCTCATGTGAGTCATAGGGATTATTTGGTTCAGCAGTAGGCAATGTTGAACTTTATTCTCTAGAACTCGTTGTATGAGGTGATGTCGTTGATGTAGTATGTGAAGGAGAGACGACTCGGGATGTTAGTGGAGCAACTCTATTGAGTGTGGTGATCGTGTTTGGTTGAAGTATGAAGAGGGTGGGAATTGGAGTGGCTGAGGTAGTGGTGTTATTTGTTGGTTTTTGTAAGTTGAGAAAATGGAATTTGGATTCATCAAAGTGGACATGTCTAAAGGTGTAGACTTGGTTGGTTGCTATATCAAGACAAAAGTAAGCACTTTGTGCTAATGAATATCCAAGGAAGGTACATGGTTGGGATTTTTGCTCTAGTTTGTGTGTTGTGTAAGGTTTTAACCAAGGAAAACAGAGACATCCAAAAACTTTGAGTTTGGAGTAGTTTGTTATTATAATGCTGAAAACTATTTGGTAGGGTAATTTTGAGGAGAGGTTTGGGGTGGCCATTCAGTTGATGAGAAAAATAGCTGTGGAGAAGGCATAAATCTAATATGTGGTTGGTATAGAAGCACGGGTCAAAAGTGTTAGGCTTGTTTCGATAATGTGCCGATGCTTCCTTTTGCTTAAACCATTATGTTCTGGGGTGTGGGATGGCGAAGTGAGATGGTTGATTCTACTGGAGGAGAGAAATTCCAGTAAGGCAATGTATTCTCCTATATTGTGAGAAAACAAAGTGCCTATTTTTTGTTGGAATATGTTTTCTACCAGGGCTTTAAATTGGATGAATGTGTCTTTAACTTGGGATTTGTATTTGAGTGGGTAAAACCATGTGTATCAGGTAAAGTAGTCTATAAAGACAACATAATATTTGAAGTTTTCGACAGAATGTAATGGAAATGTCCATACATCAGTGAACAAGATTTGAAGTGGACGAGATGATGAGATAGATGATTCAGAAAATGGTTGTTTGTGGCTTTTATTAATGAGACAATCATTGCATGAAATTTTTTTGAGACAACGATGAAGAAATAGGTAAAGAAAACTGAGATATCATAGTCTTAAGGGTAGAAAAATATGGATGTCCTAAGCGAGAATGCCATTTCGATAGCATTGTTTTGGCGTTTATGGAGGTGAGGTGGAGTTGGGTATTTTGGGTTGTAACCGGCCACTCATAGAGCTCTCCACTAGTACGTCTTTGGATCAATTGGGCCCCCGAGGACAGGTTCTTTACTTGAAAGTATGTTGGAAAAAATTCAACTGAAACATGATTAGTTTTGCATAATCGATATACTAAAATTAAATTTTTCTGTATATCAGGAGCATATAACACATCGCATAAATTCAAAGGCTTAAGAGAAGATGGTAGTAATGTAGAACCAATCTGTGAAATGGGAATTTTGGATCCATTTCCAAGAATCACTTCTTCACCTCCATTGTAGTTTTGATGAAGAGAGAGATTGCTTAAATTCGATGTAATGTGGTGTGTTGCTCTAGAATCAAACATCCATGGGCTTGGATTCTGAGCAGATGTGTGCATAGCGACATTTGCTCGTGGTTGCCATGGTGCCGCTGGGTATGATGGTCTAGGCAGTAGAGGTGTGTTGTTGAATTTGGTGAGAGACTGCAATTGTGGACACCACTTAGCCGAATGACCTTAAATGCTGCAAAACTGACAGCGACCTTGATAATTTCTAGGACCTTTGCTTTCATGTGGTTTTTGGTGCGTGTATAGCTGCCATTGTTACTGTTGTCGCTGGTATGGTCTAGGATTTGGATTGCGAGTTTTGTTCTTGATGTAGTTCGCCATTATTGGGCCCGAGATTTGTGTTATTGCTGACATGATTTTTGCTTCTTGGTTGAGCAGCTTTTCATGGAGCTCTGTTATGGATGGTGGTGTATCGCGACTCCCAATTTGATATATAATCGGTTTATATTCCTCAGTTAAACCTTCAAGAATGATCTCCACTTGGTCCTCATGATCAATCATTTTTCCAAGCAGTGCGAGTTAATCAAATCGTGTAAAGAGTCCTTGAATGTATTCATCAATTGTCCGATTCCTTCTGGTCCATTGTTTAAGTTATAGCTTCAACTGTTTGATATGACCACGACTTGGTTTGGCATATGTGGCAGCAAGTTTTCTCCAAACATCAGCTGAGGTTTTTTCTCGAGAGAGAATCGGTTGAATTGATATTGTGATTACTCCAAGTAGCGCACTGAAGATTAACTGTCTTGCCATTTCCAAAGGTTAAAAGCTGGATTCGGGATTGCCACACCTTCTGAGACAATGGTTTGTTCCATAATCTGATTAGAATCATCGATGTACGACCTGAGTTTATATCCATCGAGCAAGGCATGAACTGGCGGCTCCACATGAAGTAGTTGGTGGCGTTGAGTTTGGTGATGTTTGTCATGTTGATGTTGAGTAGTGTCGTTGTACCAGTGATAATTATTTTTGACAGAGTTCCCGTCATCATCGGAGACATATTTTTAGGGGATTGCATTGTGTTTGATGATGAGAATTTGTGATAAAATGGCGCAGAATAAAACTAGAGAAGCAAAGAAATACAAGATAAAGAAGAGATGGTGTAGAACATAATGAAGAAAAGGAAGTGGTTGTTGCAAAAAAAAAACAAAAAAACAGGGGTGAACAAAGTGAAAGACGAAGAAGAGAAAAGAAGAAGAAAGGAGAAGGGGAGGAGGCTGCGGCAGAAAAAATAGGTTTAATTCTATTACTGTTCTGATACAATGTAAGTTTATGAAAATCTCTTAATTCCATTAATCTCTTATGATACAATATATATACACATGAAACAAGGTAAAATAGGTTAATCATAGTTTCCATAAATATATTCGTAAGGCAAACCACTATTGTTGTTTTCTCTACATGGTATGAGAACCATTCTAATTTTGTGTTCATCAAGATCGGGGTTTAAAGAGAGCTCGGGTTTGGAAGGTCGTGTTGTTAGATTAGGAATGGAGATTTTAACATAATCTAACTATCAGTTATGGAAGTCATGTATGGAGTCATACTTGGTGAACGAGAACTTATGGGATGTTGTCGGGGGTAGTATCACAACACCACGAAGGGGAGATGCTTCAACCACAGAAAATACAAAAGAGTGGACACGGAAAAAATTCCAAGACGGAGTTTGTCTTAAAGAGGTCAATATCTTTGAAGGTATTTGAACATGTCTCAAGGTGTACATCCGCAAGCTCTTTTTGGCAAGCGTTAGATAAGTTGTTCAACAAGAAGAACGAGGCTCGTCTACAATTGTAGAGAACGAGCTGGCGAATGCGAAGCAGAGGGAGTCTTCAATATCAGAGTTTTTCATCAAAGTAAAAAATATTTGTTCTTAATACTTTTAATCCGAAAGAGTCTATTTCATAAGCTCAGTTAAAACGGTCTATTATTCAGGGTTTACGACTTGGCTATACATTGTTTGTAATTTCGGTTCAAGGATGAGCTACAAAACCTTCCTTGGAGGAGTTTGAAAACTTGTTGGCTCGCAAGAATCACTAACCACACAAATGGTTGGAGTTAAAATACATGAAGATTTGGGTAGTGATTTTGTAGCTCAGAGGAAATAAAGCTTTAAAGCTAAATCCAAGAATGATGGTGTGTAAAAAACAATGACGAGCGTGAACAATCTTCTACTGGAGATAAGAAACGATTCAAATGCTACCGTTGTGGGAAACTTGGGCACTTCGAAAAGGATTGCGAGTTAAGCTAAAGGAAACAAATATAGTGGAATCAAAAGGTCATACTGAATAGGAAGAATGGGGAAAATGTTTCATGCTAGAAATTGCATCTTCATATACATCTACAACTAAAATTCTTGAAAATAATTGAATTGTAGATTCTGGTTGTAGCCATCATATTACTGGAGATGAGAAGTTACTTTCATGTCTTCAACATCATGACAAAAAGGAAGCCATCATAACTGCAGATAATTCAAGTCACCGTGTCAAGAAAGAAAGAACGGTTGTTATTGAAGGAGATGATGGAAGCCTAATCACTCTTAAGAATGTGTACCATGTTCCTGGAGTAAAAAGAACTTTCTCTCTATGGTGAATGTATTAGACTTAGGTAATTATGTTTTGTTTGATCCAAAGACATTAGATTCTAAAAAATATATTCAAAATTTAAAGACGGATGTAGTTCACACTGGAACACGGGTTAGATATTTATATGTTTTATCGGCCTCAAACTCTTATGTGGAAAAAATGAGTGCCAATGATAATGCTCTTATATGGCATACTAGGCTTGGTCATATACATATGATTAAACTCAAGGTGATGGTAAATAAGAATTTGGTTAATAGGCTCCCAAAGTTGAAGATTCAAGATGAAGTCAATATGAAAAATCACATAGACTTCCATTTGAAAGTTCCACTTCACGATTTTGTGCTCCGTTGGAAAGGTTCCATAGTGATTTGATGGTCATACGAGAACAACCTTCTCTTATGGTTTCAATACATGTTATTGTACGTTGATTATTTTTTACGGTACATTTGGACATACTTTTTGAAATAAAAGTCGAAAGTATTCTCAATATTTCAAGAATTCAAGATTATCGTAGAAGGAGAATTGGGTCAAAAGATCAAAATTCTAAAAACGGATAATGGAGGAGAGTTCATGTCAAATGATTTTTTTTCTTTTTGCTGAAATCATGATATCAAAAGAGAATTTACATGCCCATATACGCCTCAGCAGAATGGAATAGCATAAAGGAAGATTCGTAATTTAAGCGAGACATGTAGAATTTGACTACATGACAAGAATTTTCCAAAAGCCTTATAGGCGGAAGGTATGAGGTGTGCAACATATGTCACCAGTCGGATGCCATGTAGTCCAAATAATATGAAGACTCCTAACGAGATGGCTCATGGGAAGAAGCCAACAATGAAACATCTCAAAATATTTGGATCAGTCTGCTACGTTCATGTGTTCGACTCTCGAAGAAACAAATTGGAGGAACAGGCAAAGAAAAAGAAATGCAATTTTTCAAAAGAAGGGGTGGGAGATGTATGGATCTATAGACAAACAAGTATATTGTGTCTTGTCATGTTGGTTTCGTTCTTCAAATGCCAAGTGAAAGCATAAATCATAAAAAAGAGATGCAAGGTGAAAGGGGGAGAAAAAATCAAGAGGAAGATGATGATGAACATCATGATTCCATGGAAAATGAAAGACGTAAAAGGAATATTGTTAGGCCTGATTGATTCAGAGATGAAAGTTTTTTCACTACTTATTCATGCTACTTTGCCGCTCCATTAGATGAAGAGGAGCCATCATATTTTGACAAAGCAAAAGGTGTTAGCGAGTGGGAACCGCAAAGAAGGAAGAGATTAATGTTCTCATGAAAAATAAAACTAGGGATTTGGTTCCAAAACCCAAGGATGTCCAACTCGTCTCTTGTAAATGGATGTATTTAATTAAGCAAAAAACGGATGGGAGCATTGACAGACTTAATGCAAGGTTTGATTGCTCAAAATTTCTCTCAAAAGTATGGAGAAGATTATGATGAGATTTTAAGTCAAGTGGCAAAGATTACAACAATACGTTCACTTTTATCTTTAGCTGCTAGTTTTAGTTGGAAGTTATAGCAATTAGACGTGAATAATGATTTTCTACATTATATGTGCAACCACTTGGTCTCAAATCACGAGAATTTCCTGATTATATGTGAAAGCTTAAAAAGGTTGTGTATGAGTTAAAACAAACTCCGCATGTCTGGTATGAAAAACTTGCTCAGTTCCTTCATTTTTGCGGTTATGTTCCATCAGATTCTGATTCGAATATATTCTTAAAAAAGAATGGAGATGTCCACGTGATAGTTTTTCTTTATTGGATGATATGATAATTACTGGGAATGATGATGGTGAAATTGCTCGTCTATAAGAGGATATGTCGGTGAGGTTTGAAATGAATAAGTTAGGTGAACTAAATAGCTTTCTTGGTTTGGAAGTTGAAAAGGTAAATAGTGGAATATTCATTGGCCTACAAAGTTATGCAAAAAGGATGTTCAGAAGTTTTGGGATACATGAAAGAAAAACACGCACTACTCTGATAGATGTGAACATAAAACTTAGATGCGATGAAAGGTCCCTACTACTTGATTCTCAACCTATCTTGTAGGAAGTCTTTTATATTTAACCATAACAAGACCTGACACTGCCTTCGCGGTAGGTTTTGTAAATCAGTTTATGCAATCACCAAGGAAACAACATCTACAGGCAACAAAGAAGATCTTGAAGTATGTGAAGAAAAATCTTGGCATGGGATTGATGTACAAGTACAATGATAAAATTTGTCTATATGGATTCACGAATGATGACTTTGGTGGAGATTAAGATGACCAAAAATTAACTTCAGGTTATGTGTTTTTATGTGGTTTCATGTGTTTCATGGTGTAGCAAAAATCAGGCAACAATGTCGTTGTCTACTACCGAAGCAGAGTATAAAGCTTCAACATTAGTAACTCAAAAGTGTGTATGGCTTTGTAAACTTATTGAGGATTTGTTTGAGCCAATTAATAAGCAAGTTGTAATCCACGAAGATAATTAAAGTGCTATTAAGTTAGAAAATAATCCAGTGTTTTATACAAGGACGAAACATATTGACTTAGAACATGATGTAAGATTATCAATCTCACAAGCGGTACGGCAGTAACTTTTACTGATGTCCATGTATTTTCATCTATTCTTTGAATTCTCTGTTGCATGCGCACCTTTCAGTGTCCAAAATTATTCTCATCTAACACCAATGGCTTTTGCACATCTATAAGTTCTTTTGGCGTCTCCATACTCTTCCACAAGACCTCAACCTATTAATAAATCTCAGATTTATGGTAGATGACCTACTCTGATACCAATTGAAAAGATTATAATATAGAGAATACCAATAACTTTGTATAACAAACATAAATCTCATTAAAAATCGTTTAAACACAGTTTTACAAAAGTGTTTAATCAAATTACGAACTCTTTAACACTTAACATGCGACCGACCAATTCATAAGCTACCAAAACTCACACACACAACAATAGTTATGTTCACTTTTTGTTCACTCACCAAAAACGTGTGTCATCGCAATCCACGCTTCTTGTTTTTCTGTTCAAAACCGACAACCCTAGCAGTCAACTAGTACAATGTTTATATACTCGTCTGACTCTACGATTTCTAATTCCTAAATAAATGTTTGTAATATTCATACCATAACACTTGCCTTATTTGGAAATCCTTTTTCCTTGCACAAACCTTGTTAACTTATTTTAAATGAAATTATGTCACATCAGCCATTTTAATCTTCCCGCATAGAACTCAAACTCTTTGCACATCTTCCATTTGTTTTAGCATCAAGCCTTGTGCTAACAAAATTGGAAATCAATTGATCTGTATATTGAACAATTACTTTGTCTAAACTCCAACATAACTAGACAAATTCCAATTCGAAACGTGTTCTGATTGAGATAAAAATGTATTACAAGTGATCGTTGGACTATACCAGTTGATCTTGCTTTTCACCTGAATTGAACAAGGCTAATGGATTGATTTAGTTTGTCCTTGATTCTGCTTGGTTTGATGATCACAAACCCTAAAATATCTTTTTTTAATATAACAAGTTTGTAGTTTTATTTTCGTGGCTCAAATATGAGCTTTTTTCTCAACAATCAATCATTGTTTTTGGTTATGCTATGGTTTCTTTGGCTTCAAGTTTAAACCTTGTAATTAGAATGACAATTATTTCAGGTTTTTTCTCTTTTACTCTTTTAAATTTGATTTCATTTATGAATTATTTTAATTGTTTTGAAAAATTAATGTTAAATTATATCTTTCATGTAGGAGATATCGAAGAAGTAGTCGATTTCTCTGTGAATTAATCGAATTTTAAAAAAGTTGTTATCGATTCAAAATAAAGTAAGTTTCATATGAAAACTGTAAATTTTACAAAAAAATCTTAGTTTTTTTACAATATTTCATGTTATATAGTGATAAAAAAAATTATATGTTTTGTAAAAAATGATTTAGTGATTGTGAATTTTGACAAATAAATTGAATAAAACTACAAAATTACCAATAAATTTCCTTGAATTTGTAAATACGAATTACATTCATATTTCTTAATATCAACCAAATAAAAAAAAGTAAAATAATATCTTGTGCATATTTGTTACTCACATTACATCTTTATTTAATGATGTACAAAGTCAAATAACTCCATTAAAAAGTAATTTTAGAAAGAAAAATCATATACAAACACCATAAAAATAGTCATCATAAAAACGATCTAATTTGTATATCGATCGTTTATCCAACTGTTTTTGCTAGGGAAGTTGTAACCTAATTCAAATATTAAAACGAATTAGTAATTATAAGCTTGAATAAATGTAATAACTTAGAAAGCTTACCCTAATTTTATTGATTTGTCTTTAGGAGTTTGTATTTGTATGCTTTGAAGTTGTACCAATGCACATATTTCCTTTCCATTTGAATTGCCTTCAATCACATTTATACTTCCATGAACCTAACATTACAATTATTTATTCTTTTTAGTTCGAATTAATTCTTCTTTTGTATTTATATATGTATATAAATAAAAAAAAATATTGTAAAATAACATTTTTAAAGGACAATTGACAAAATAGTTTTATTTTAAGTTTTTGTTGCAAATATAGCACAATTAGTTTAAATTTCAAAAATAATATGAATTTAATATTAAAATGCCTTAAACTTATTTTTAATAAATAAAAATCAAATTCTAAATTAGAAAAACCCAAACATATTATTTTAATTTTATTTATAATTTAACTATAGTAAATATATATGTTTTTATAAAATAATTTCTCTTTTTGGAATTTTAAGTTTAAAATTCTAAATTTGAAACAAAAATTAAAAAAGCTATTTTAGGGTATTACTCTTTTTTAAAATTTTTGTTCCAAATCTAACTACCACTATAAATTAAAATTTCAAAAATAGCATAAATAATTATATAAAAATATTTATTTACTGTAAATAAATTATATAGAAACTTAAAACATTATATTTGAGTTTTTTTTAGTTTAAATTTTTACCATTAACAAAAGTTTTAATATATTTTAATTTTAGATTTTGTGTGTATTAATGGATATTTAAACTAATGATATTAATTTTAGAATTTATTTTGTTAAAAAATACTATTTTAAAGAATTATTCTATATAAAATTTATTGTATTACCTTCTTTTGTAATTTAATATTTTCTTTACGCATAATATCTACCATACTATGCAGTTCTTGATTCTCTTTTTGGATGAATTCTCCCTGTGATAGAATCAAACATGATTGGTTAACAAATAAATTATCTATTTTCATATCATTTTGAAAGATCTTATTTTGATATTTTTAGTTAACAAACCTTACGATTGAGTTCTCTTATTTGATTTGCCAAAAGTTGGTCCTACATCAATTAATTAAAATTTGACATAACCTATACTTTAAGAATAATTATTTTTGTCTAAAATGTATATATTTTTGTAAGAAAGTGATATATTCATATGTACCTTTTTTAGACGAATACCTTTGAGACTTGTTACTAACTTATCTTCAAGATTTTGTAGATCATTAGCATTCATTCCAGAAAGTTCTTCTCCAATTAGTTTCCTACATTTATTTTAAAGTTTATAACGCTTTGCGAGGAAAAATAATAGAACAATTGACAAATTAGGTTTATTTTAATTTTTTCTTCTAAATATAATATTATTAATTTAAATTTTCAAAAATATCATAAATTTAATATTAAAATGCCTTTAAAAAATTTTGTAATAAAAAAATTAATTCTTAAATTAAAAATAAAATCAAATATAATATTTAAATTATATTTATAATGTATTTATGAAAAATATATATTTTCAAAGAAAATTTTATTTTATTTTCGGAATTTTAAGTTCAGAGTGCTAAATTTAAAATAAAAATTTAAAAATATACTATTTTATGATATTACTCAAAATAATTTCATTTTTCAAGTTATAATTTATTTAAACAACTTGTTTTATACTTTCATTGGTTTTTTTAGCAATTGATACCTTCAAGAAGAATATAACTGTATAAATTGGCATAGCTCTTTTAAAATATAGTAATTTGAAATAATACCATAAAATAATATTTTTAAATATTTTTTTAGATCTACTATAATAAAATTAAAATTCAAAAATAGCATAATTTATTATATAAGAATAACTATTTACTTTAATAAATTATAAATAAATTTAAAATATTATATTTGAGTTCTTTTTTTGAAATTATAGTTTATACATTTTCTATTGAAAATAAGTTTCAATGTATTTTAATTTTGCATTGTGGTATTATTATAAATTTAAACTAATTGTGACATATTGGAACAAAAAATTTAAAACTTGTTAATTGAAAAAATTACCTATATATAATTAACAAAAAAATTTCTTGATGCTTAAACAAAAAAAAAAGATTTATTTCTAGCAAAAATAAAAATAAAAACAAAGAAGAAACTAGTGGAATCAAACCGACCCAAATTAAATTGCAGTAAATTACCATATTATTTTACTTTTCCATTTGGTTGACGTAAATTATCTTATATATGATATTAAATTCATGTTCTTGTTTTTATGGGACAGTCTAACCTGTGGCATTCTTTTAGATAATGGAGTTGTTGCTGCAAACTCACAACCTCTCTTTGCCAAAACTGGTAACATAAAGTTAAGTCCATAAACAATCACAAACTATTTCAATATTTCTAGAAATATACTAAAACAGGTATCCTAATTTTTTTAGAAAAGTTTGTGATGCATGAATGTAAGAAAATGTTAAACATTTTTATACGAATGTAAATTTATTTTTAATTTAATGCTATGATACGAATGTACAATTGATTGTTTTGAAGTATATCTTTAAAAAACATTATTAAATTTGTATAATTCAACGTAATTTCAAAATGGACGATTTACAAAAATAATATTTTTTAAGTTTTTGTTACAAATATAACATCATTAATTTAAATTTGCAAAAGTATTACAAATTTAGTATTAAAATATCTTAAAATTTATTTTTAATAAAGAAACATTAAACGCTAAATTAAAAAAATAACTTAAATATAATATTTTAATTATATTTATAATTTATTTATGATAAATATGTATTTTTAGAAAATAATTTGTGTTATTTTTAGAATTTTGAAATTTAAACTGTTAAATTTAGAACAAAAATTTAAAATAGTACTATTTTAATGTATTACTATTTCAAGATTGGTGATATATTTTTTTAACAAAAGAGGATATATTATTAGAAAATGAATTTTAGTGTCATGAGAGTGAATTCATAATTATAAATACCCAAGTAAAAAAAACAATTGGGACATACATTTCTCTATATGTTAGAACCAAAACATTTTAATTAAACATTTTTATTTTTTGTGAAAACAACCTCAAAATTACAAAAGTGTTCGTTTATATATTTTAATTATTTTTATCTAAATGTCTTTTATGTATATAAATATAAACGTTTTCAAAATGTTATTCTTTTAAATTCTTTAATTAAGAAAAAACCATTATTTTATCAATCCTTATGAGATAAATTATAATTTTTAAAGAATAGAAATACCTTTATCTCAGAGGCATGATTCAGTAGTTGATGCTGCTCTTCTTTTACTTTGTTGTACCGCTCAATGATACTTTTCATGCTAATCATATTATTCGAAAATAAAATAAACAATAACTATGATATGAAATTATGAAAAATACATTAACATATTAAAATTATCAAACTAGCTATTATTTGAAATAGATAAAGTGTTACAAATTCAGAATTCATTGTATTAATTAAAAATATATTTTTAAATAACTTTGTTGTGTTATTAATCGAAATATCATTATAACATATCATTGCCATATAAATATCAAATAAATATATAAATAAATTTAAATTATTATGTTAACTATAATATATAATATTATTATTAATTTAGTTAAAAAATTAATATATTTTATTAAACTAATCAAAATTATTATTACTTTCAAAATTTTTTTATTTAATTCACATATACGAAAATTAATTTAAAATTATATAAATATTTATTTTATATTTATTAAATAAATAATATTATATAATATACGAATATTTATTTTTTCCACAAAACGTAAGTATAAATTTAATATATATATATATATATATATATATATATATATATATATATATATATATATATATAAACGTGTTTGAGCACCAACAAACGGTTCATACATAGAAATAGACAATAAATGTAATAATATATACTAAAAACTTTTAAGTTGGAAATAGCTAACGTCATAGATGTTATGATCTAATGAAACATATATGTTTTGCATAATCTATTTTAAATAAATAATCGATTGTCATAATAATAAATAAAAAGCCATGATGCAAAATGGACTAGCTATATTATTATTTACCCATCAATATCATAGAATGTTAAGTCAAGTAGTTTTATAAATTTTAATTTTTGAGGAATTAGTGGAATATAAATGGTTGAAATATGACAAGTAGTTTTATTTCATTTTTATTTCAATCATTTTCTTGAAGGAATGTCAGTTTGAAAAATGTTTCGTTTAGAGAATTTGTTCATCTTTTAGTTTTATTTTTTTCAAGTCTAACGAATGAAAACATTTTCTCATAATTTTACAATGAAAATCTTGATTGACGAATATTTCATCCCATCTACTTTGCAATTTATATTAAAAAGCAAATTCAGTAAATGCATCTTAATTTTGTACATAACTAACATAATAAATTTGCAAATATAATATAAAATAACACATTTTCAATTTTTTATTATAAAACTAAAATTTCAAAAATAACACAAACTATTATGTGGAAATAATTATTTACTCTAAATATATTATAAATAAAAGTAAAACATTATCTTTGAATTTTTTTAATTTAGGATTTATATTTTCTTGACTAAAAAAGTTTTAAAAATATTTTAATATTAAATTAATATATTATTAGAAATTTAAACTACCAATACTATATTTGGAATAAAAATGAAAAAATGTGTTATTTAAAAAAATTATCAAAAATTTCATCTACCACATAAAACACAAAATTAACTGCTTTTCGTACTATATTATATGGAAAAAACAGAAAATAACCTTTCCGAATTATACTTTATGTCAAAAAACACACAGTCATATTTGATATCATTAGAAAACAAATTAAATTTAAAAGATATATCTAATCAATAATTTTACACCCCAAAGTGAAGAAGCAAAACTCAAAAATGTGATCTATGTTTTTCCTATAGTTGAAGACTTTGCAAGACATGAACCTCCAATAACTTATCTTCCTTCACTTGCAACAAACTTAGTCTGAAATGCATTTATTTGGCCATTGTAGTTAACTAAGCAAAATTTACCACAAATCAATAAGTAACAAAATGTAGAAAATACTAAGGTAGAGATCAAGTAAAGTCCAAATAAAGAAAAATATCAAATATTCGACTAAAATAGCTCTTCAAACATACACTATAACCCTATATTGAGAAACTAATATGTAGACATGAGACATGATCATTAGTGCCAGATTTGATTTACATACACATTTCTTGGGCTCAAGGAAACGTAAGGAATCTAACAAGCAAGACAAATTCAATACAAATTCATTTGTATATTTGACTTTTACTAAGAAAAATTGGATTTGAGAAGCAATAAAAGAAGAAGAGGAGAAAGATGGTTTTCATTAGAAATAAACTGACCTGGAATTGCTTGCGTAGTCGTAGAGTTTTCCGGTACTAGAAAATATGATAACACCAACTTCGGCATCACAAAGAATCGATAACTCTTTAGCCTTCTTAAGCAAACCACTTCTTCTTTTTGAAAAAGTTACTTGTCGACTTGTGGAATTATCGATCCTTCTTATAACTATTTTCCCTCTCCCCATATCTAATCTGCATCGAAATTTATCAAAAAAGTATGCATAACATGATGATCTTCATGATTTAAACTTTGACTTACTTGATTAGGGTTTTTTTCCAATAAAAGGAAACAAAGCAGAGGAAGATGAGAAGCTTGTATGAGTTTATTTCTTCAATGTCTTGTAAGAGCGGATTAAGAACAAAACCACTGCTGGTTTTATTACAATCATTTGTTTAATAAAATCCCCACTTGCGCGAATATAATAACCTGTTCTTACTCGCTTTCTTATGCACAAGATTGGTTAAGCATGGACGTTCATATATTTGATTCGATTTTGGTTGGTTATATTTGGTTTCGATTTTTTCGATTGAAAAGAGGATTTATTTGATTATTTTTATATTTTGGTTTGGTTTCAGTTTGGTTATACATCGGTTTCGATCAATTTAATTTCGGTTAGATTATAATTTGGTTTCGATCGGTTCAGTTATTAAATTTAAAAACCAACAATAAATTAGTTAACTAAAACAACCATTAAAAATAATTAAAAATAATCGAAAACAATAAAAAATAATCAAAATAATCAAAAATAACAAAATATAACTGATATATCTAAAATATTTTGGATAGCTAAAAATAAACGAAAAATAACAAAAAATAACTGATATATCTAAAATATTTTGGATAGCCAAAAATAACCAAAAATAATTTGGTTTGTTCGGATATTATTTTGGTTTTTGATTCGATTTGGTCATGAACTAATAACCATGATTTTTCAAAATAATACATGTTTGATTAATTATTAGTAACCAAATACCAATCAAAGGAATAATACCTTAAAATAACACATTTTTAAATTTAATATTCTAAATTTTGAAAGCACTAGAGTATAGAGAATGCCAGCAACTTTGTATAACACACAAAACTTATATTAGAAATCACTTAAACACAATTCTACAATAGTGTTTAATCAGATTTATGCACTGCTAACACTTAGCATGCCACTGACCAATTCCTAATCTACCCAACTCACCCACAACAACAGTTGTGATCACTCTTTATTCACTCACCAGAGAACGTGTGTAATCGCCTTACACACAGAGCAATTCTTTCTTCACTTGAGCGACAACCCTAGCTGCCTCACGACACCACCTTTTTATATGTGTCTTGCACTAGGGTTTCCTCTTTCCTAAATGAATATTCAGCAATATTCATCACCACGAACTTGCCTTCTTCGAATATCATTTCTTCCTTACACAGTTTGATATCTCCTTTCCAATGAGATCGTGCCACGTCAGCACTCTCAAACTTCCCGCTTCCAGATTTGCGTGTTGCACACTGCTCCATCTGTTTAGCCACAATCCTTGTGCTAACAATCTCCCCCTTTTTGTCTAAATGTGAGATCTCCAGAAACCTGCATTATCATTAACACACTCCACACACACACAGACCATGCATCACACAAGTAGTCTTAAGCCTATCAGATTAACATCAAGGTTAGTCTACCACAAGATTCAAAGCTCTTACACAACATCACACATGTACCAGAGGTTCTAAAGAAAAAACAGAGCATAACCGAAAGAGAGAAAAAAAAACAGAGCCACTCTCAAAAGAGATCGCATCACAGCTAAACACGGTGGCTCCCCCTATCTACTGGACTCTACCAGAGTACACATTAGCCACTTTCCTCTCCGGACTCGCCTCCTTCCGACGTATCCTCCCCATCTTGTCGCTTACCTCTACCCGTGTATTCTCCCCCTTCTTGAGATCACAATTAGACAAAAAAAATATTAGAACATAAGAGGCACGGGTAACACAAAAAAGGAAAGGGTGCACTACCAATAACCCGCATCTCCATAGTTTTAACCAGCCGAGCTAGCTCCTTCAGGTCGTCCAGGATGTACGGTGTAGATGGCGTTGCATCATCCTTCTTCACACTTCTCCTCTGTTTAGGGTCAAGAACCATCGCTAAGGGAGTTCGAGAGGCGGAGTCACCACGATGTCCAGGTACGTGACGTTGATACATAAGTAGGTTATGAATCAGGTTGGGGAAAATGAGCCGCGTGGTTTTATCCGGAGACAGCCCAATCTTCATTATTTGGTCGTAGACCACTTTCCCGAAGTCAAATGCCTTCCCTTGAAGCAGCATAGACAGGAACTGCACTCGGCCTTTAATCATCGAGGTCTTGTTCGAGGTAGGTAACCAGTTTCGACAGCAAAACTTGTACAACAGCTGCATTGTAGGTGTCATATGCTTAGAACAGAAGCCCTCCCAGCGATTCCACTTACCACCCGTGAGTGTATGTACCGCAATATCTAAGCTTTCAGTGAGCCAGCTGTTTGAGGGTGCCGAGTTCTCCGAATTGCTCAAGGAATACATCTCATTGATGATATCCAGAGTGAACTCATACATCAACCCACACACATATACCATATTCGTACCAATTCTATACTCGATATCCCCTAAATTTGCATAGAATTCCCGTACAATTTCTTGTACATAGGGACTTACATCCAGGACAGTGTAGATCAGGCTTGCTTGCTCAATAAGGGCTTTGACGTCGGTGAGATTTGTGTCCTCAAGCTTGAGATACTTCATGTCGAGGAACTCCCGATTATAGTACTGCTTCATCCGGTCAGCCGCGTCGGCGGAGGCAAAGCGTTGGTTGAAGGCTCGAGCCATGGGCTTCGCAATTTCTGGGTTACGCCGGAAAGCCTCAGCGACTTCGGCTCGTTTAGCCTCAAATCGGGCTTCGATTTCAAGGTAAGGGTACTTCCCTCTAGTTCGTGGATCCGTGGCATCCTCCATCTCGGCGTCAGATTCGAGAGACGATGGAGAGGCGGCGATAGGTTGCTTCCCAGAACGGCGCGAAGGGCGAGCAACTATTGGAGGCGCCGGAAGAGCAAGGAGGGCAGGCGACGGAGAAGACCTGTCATCGAACATCGCAGCAGCCATCTCTCGTTCTCGGGTTGCAGCACGACACGTGAAGGGTCTTCTAGGGGTTGCCATGGTGGGACTTGGGGCGTTAGGGTTTCAGCAGTCGGCGCCTGTGAGGGATGGGATGCACACGGAAGTGAAGAGACTCCTCTTTTATACACCCAGGATACTCATGTTCATCTCGCGTATAACACAAAAACAATAAGTATGAAAGAATTAGTGTCATAAAGAACATAACGCATTTAACCGTTGCACAGATAGAAATGTGCTAGTACTTCAATAAAAGAATTCAGACACTCAAAGCATAGGCAGTTTGATTCAGGGAACCGATGAAGAGATATGAACTTATCAGAAACTGCATATCACAAAAAAAAAATTAAAAAAAAAATTAAAATTAAAAAGAGACACAAATTACTTAACTAAACCCATAGAAACGTGTAATATCAACCTACACTATGCACAAATGGGAATTATAGTCACATAGTTGATGCAGTCACGTTGAGGAGGTCAATCCAAAATAATATGCCAGAATATTGTACCAACTAATCACCTCATTAATCTTGAACACATAGGAGAGTTATCTTTCCACCTTTATGGGAATAGTCTTATCTTTTCTTTTCCTCTTTTTTTTTTGTGTTTCATCAAAATGGACTTAACTTCGAATTGGATCTATTTCAGTCTAGATTGTGGTAGAAACCTGACCCGAAAACACCTTTTCTCGATTAAGTACTACCTTCTGCCCAATCCGGACAGTGATCAAGCCTAGAGTAAAATGTGGTAGCATCTTACGCCAAGTTGAGTATCTTATCATCTCAGGCCTTTGTATGTGCCATCACCTCTCCCCCCTTTTCCTTTTTTTTTTATTTTACTATGTCTTGCTTGTCGAGCATGCATGGCACATCGCTATCTACTCCCCTCCCCGAGTGTTCTTTTGTACCTAGAGACTCATAATTGTCACAATCTACCTGTCATACAACTGGAAATACCCTCCCTGATTATTGTGACATACATACACACATTTGGAACTTCCTTCCCCACTAATGCACAGGCAGTCATAGATCACACATTCCGAGTGCCTTTCTTAAAGAGATAAATGTGTTTGCATCTAATGCCTTCGTAAAGATATCTGCAAGTTGTTTCTCAGATGCAACATGTACAATTTCAACAGTCTTATCTTCCACCAGTTCCCTGACAAAGTGATGCCTTATATCTATATGCTTGGTCCTAGAGTGTTGTACCGGGTTCTTAGATATGTTTATCGCACTCATATTATCACAATGTATAAGCAAAGGTGCAGTATTCATACCGTAGTCTGCCAACATGTGTTTCATCCATAGTAGTTGAGTACAACAGCTACCTAGGGCAATGTACTCTGCTTCCGCGGTAGACAACGTCACACAGTTCTGTTTCTTGCTATGCCAAGAGATCATATTATTTCCAAGAAAGAAACACCCCCCTGAGGTACTTTTTCTATCATTAGTGCTACCCGCCCAATCTGCATCACAAAAACCAGCTAAGTTAGTATTTGTCTCTTTTGTGTGACACATACCTAGGTTTGCTGTCCCTTTCACATATTTCAGTATGCGCTTGACAGCCAACATGTGTGATGCCCGTGGATTGGCCTGGTATCTTGCACACACTCCCACACTGTAGCACAGATCCGGTCTGCTTGCTGTCAGGTAGAGTAAACTCCCTATCATGGCTCGATATAATTTTTCATCGACTGGTGGTCCTTCTTCATCTCTGGACAGCTTGATAGTAGTGCTCATAGGCGTGACGGCAGCTTTACACGTCTGCATATCAAATCGAGACACAAGATTCCGCGCATAGGTGCTTTGTGACACAAAGATTCCTTCTGATGTTTGCTTCACTTGCAGTCCAAGGAAGTAGTTGAGCTCTCCCACCATACTCATCTCGAATTCCTGCGTCATATTCATCACAAATCGATCTACAAGTACCTTGCTGGTTCCTCCAAATATGATGTCATCAACATAGATTTGAACCATCAACATATGACCCTTTTCTTCTTGAATGAATAAGGTCTTATCCACGTTCCCCCTTCTGAAGTTAGATCTTAACAAGAATTGAGTGAGATGCTCATACCATGCCCTTGGTGCTTGCTTAAGTCCATATAGAGCTCGCTTGAGTTTGTATACATGTGAGGGGAACTTAGGGTCTTCAAACCCTTTGGGTTGTGTCACATACACCTCCTCCTGGAGTAGCCCATTCAGGAATGCACTTTTTACATCCATCTGAAATAACTTGATGTCCATCTTGCATGCTATGCCAAAGAGTAGCCGGATCGATTCCATACGTGCCACTAGTGCGAAGGTCTCGTCAAAGTCCACTCCTTCTATCTGACTGTAGCCTTGAGCAACCAAACGTGCCTTGTTTCTAACAATGTTTCCATCTTCATCGATCTTATTTTTAAAGACCCACTTTGTCCCCACAACATTGGCATTGCTTGGTTTAGGCACCAAATCCCATACGTCGTGTCTATTGAACTGCTCTAGTTCCTTATGCATTGTTGCTACCCATGATTCATCCTTCAGTGCCGCACTCACATCCTTCGGTTCTATGAGTGACACAAAAGAGGCCAGCTTGACCATATTCTTGAAATCAATCTGAACTTTCCTGGTTCTTCTATCACCATGAATATCTCCAATTACATCACCTACTGAGTGGTTACGATTCACTTGCAACTGATTCTCTGCCCGTGTTCCTTCCTTTGTGCCCTCATCTTTAACAATGTCCTCCTTGGGCAGTGATGCATCAGCTCTCTTCTGGTTGCCTTGCACATCTTCTTCCTGTGTAACTCTTTCAGCTGTTAATATGCTTCGATCATCAAACACAACATTTACAGATTCAACAATCATCCTAAGATTTTTGTTATAAACCCGATACGCCATGGAGTGGTTTGAGTAACCCATAAACAACCCCTCTTCACTTCTAGAGTCAAATTTCCCAAGGGGATTTTTCTCATCGAGTATGTAGCATACACACCCAAAAACATGAAAGTAGCTCAAATTTGGGGTCTTCCCTTTCCAAATTTCATATGGTGTAGTCTTGGTACCCGACTTAACATAAACTCTGTTGATGATGTAGCACGTCGTGCTTATTGCCTCAGCCCAAAACCATGTAGCCACATTGTTTGCGTGCATCATCGCTCTTGCCATTTCCTGTAGAGTTCTGTTTTTTCTTTCCACCACTCCATTTTGTTGTGGAGTCCTTGGTGCTGAGAATTGATGTCTAATCCCATACTTGTTGCAGAAGCTTTCAAACACCTCGTTCTGAAATTCTCCACCATGATCGCTTCTTATTTGACCAATATTCCTTTCATCATTGAGCATTTGTAGTGTGAAGATCTTGAACTTCTCAAATGCTTCAGATTTCTCCCTTAAGAAATTCACCCAAGTAAACCGTGAGAAATCATCTACCATAACCAGAATATACCTCTTACCAGCAATACTTTCTGTCTGTATTGGGCCCATTAAGTCCATGTGTATCAGTTCCAAGACTCGTTTAGAACCGATTTCAGGTACCTGTTTGTGTTGTACTTTTATTTGCTTTCCCTTGCAGCACCCTTTGCATGTGTTCCCAAGTTCCTTTTCAAGCTTGGGAACTCCACGAACCACCTCTGCTTGCACAATTCGTTGAAGACCATGTATATTCATGTGTCCGAGTCATCTATGCCACAGTTCCAACTGAGATTCAACTATTGACAGACATTTGGCAGTCACATTCCACATGTAGCAGTTGTTACTCGACCTGGACCCATGTAATATCAAGTTCCCTTGATTATCCATCGCTTGACATTCATCCTTAGTGAAGAACACTTTTAGCCCTTCGTCACATAGTTGGCTTACACTGATCAAATTCGCCTTGAGTCCTTCTACGTAGTAGACATTCATCAGTGGAGGTTGCGAGTCATTTCTAATCATTCCAACTCCTAATATTTTTCCTTTTGCGCCATCTCCGAAGGTTACTTTCCCGGCCTTGACTTCTCTGTATGATTCCAACACCCCCTGATTACCAGTCATATGCCGTGAGCAGTCACTGTCAAAATACCATGGTGTCGACTCTTTATCAGTTCCTGAGATGTAAGCCACTTTACCACACATTCTTTCCTCCTCTGTTTTGTTCGAGCCAGGAGTCTGTTCTGGAGCACTGCACTATTTTTCCCTGTTCAACTCAGACAAACTCAAGTAGTACAGGTAATTCCTGTCAATCCATACTTTCTTAAATTGACTAGGCTCAAGAAAGCACTTACCTGACTTCCAAGCCTGCCTTATGCGATTGATCATCCTGTAGCAATTGCGTCTAATATGCCCACTCTTCCCGCAAAAGTAGCACCCCTTAACGTTTGGCTCTTTGGCTCTTTGGATTTCATCTCTGCCTCTTACTGTAAGTTCCTTATTCTCAGACTCTCCACCTTGAACTCCTGGAACTTTCACTTTCTCACTCTGAACAAAGTTCTTGAGATTTGTGTAGTCAGAACTTTTTGTGACACAGCCGCTCTCTGTGTATCCTCTGTAACCGAGACCCCACGTACATCCAGTGGGAGTTCCCATCTCCAGAAGCCTATCCAAATCCTTTGAACCCTGATTCAGCAGCCTAATCCTTTTGTAGTTCTCTGTTAGATTGTGTTCTAGCGTCTGATTGCGTTCCTTTGTCTGAATTAGAAGATCCTTCAATTTTATCATTTCTGCTTCTAGCATTTGGATCCTCTTGGCATCTAAATGTTGTTCGCTTGGTCTGACTGTTTCTACTTCATCAGCATTGCACTCAGATTCACAGCTCCTTTTATTGCTAGACTCCATTTCCATGATGTTGACCTTCGCTTCCAGCATGGCCTTATCCTTGAGAAGTCGAAGGTTGGTATTGCTCAATGCCACCCAATTGTCATAGAGACGTCGGTACTCCGCCTTCGCATCCACTTCACCGTCATCATCAGAATCAGTTTCCAGATCGGATTCCTTGACTACTTCACTTGTGAATGCTACAAAGTTTAACATCTCATCGTCTTCTTCACTGTCATCCGACTCGGTCTTACTAAAGCTCAATAGCGACTTATCGTTGCGCTTCTGAAGGTTTGGACATTCTGATTTAATGTGACCAACTCCTTTACATTCATAGCACTTCAGTTCCTTGCGCTTGGTGAGAGGACACTCTGCTTTGAAATGTCCATATCCTTCGCAGTCATGGCATTGCACGTCTTGTCGTCTACTTGATCTTCCAGCTTCCATCCGCTGTGGCTTATTGCTGGAGCGATTTTGATAAGTCCCCTGTTCTTGGCTGTGTGGCTTGATTTGTCCTTTCTCAATGCGCTTAAGTGCCTTCTTGAAACTCCTTGCCATCAGACCCATGCTTTCCTCTAGTTTCTGACTCAAATTGTCTTCAATCATTCTCATTTGATCTAACTCTTGTTCGGCATTGAAGGCTATTCCTTTTCCCAACTTAGATGGCTCCGCAACATTCTCCATTTCTTCAGCTTTTAGCATCCCTATCAGTTGTGAGAACTTCATGTCGTCTGTGTTCATGGCGAGTTTCAAAACTGCCTTATGTGGTCCGAATTTTCCTGGAAGGCATCTCAACAGTTTCTTGACGAGCTTCTTGTCCTTGTACACCTTCCCTAACACAGCTGCTTCATTCGCAATCGAGCTTAATTTTGCCCCAAAGCTTGCTATGGATTCATCACTTCCCATCCGCAGATTTTCAAACTGGGAAGCCAGATGATCGAGTCGTGTCCTCCTCACACACGATGTTCCCTCATATGAGTTTACAAGGATGTCCCACGCATCTTTCGCTGCCGCACATCCCTGAACAAGCTTGAATTGATCCAGATCGATTGCAAAGAATATTTCTGTGAGAGCCTTTGAGTTGAATTTGGATGCACTTTTATCCGCATCTGTCCACTTCTCTTTGGGTTTTGGAATTTTCTCACCTTCCTGATTCAATATCCATGGTTCCTCCCAGCCGTCCTCCACTACTGTCCATGCATCTTCATCTATTCCTCGAATCCTCTGTCGCATACACACCTTCCAATGACCGAAGTTGTTCTCATCCAGTATTAGTGGTTTTTGCACAGCAATGAGTTCCTTGGGTGTCTCCATACTTTGTCTCAGGACCTCAACCTGTTGATAAATCTCAGATTTATGCTAGGTGACCCGCTCTGATACCAATTGAAAGCACTAGAGTATAGATAATGCCAGCAACTTTGTATAACACACAAAACTTATATTAGAAATCACTTAAACACAATTCTACAATAGTGTTTAATCAGATTTATGCACTGCTAACACTTAGCATGCCACTGACCAATTCCTAATCTACCCAACTCACCCACAACAACAGTTATGATCACTCTTTATTCACTCACCAGAGAACGTGTGTAATCGCCTTACACACAGAGCAATTCTTTCTTCATTTGAGCGACAACCCTAACTGCCTCACGACACCACCTTTTTATATGTGTCTTGCATTAGGATTTCCTCTTTCCTAAATGAATATTCAGCAATATTCATCACCACAAACTTGCCTTCTTCGAATATCCTTTCTTCCTTATACAGTTTGATATCTCCTTTCCAATGAGATCGTGCCACGTCAGCATTCTCAAACTTCCCGCTTCCAGATTTGCGTGTTGCACACTGCTCCATCTGTTTAGCCACAATCCTTGTGCTAATAAATTTAGCACATTAAAAATAAAATTCTAAAAATAATATAAATTATTATGTAAAAATAATTATTTAACTCAAATAAATTATATATATAATTAAAACATAATGTTTGTATTCATTTTTTCTAATTTAAAATTTAATTTTTTTATTAAAATAAAATTTTTAATTATTTTAATATTAAATTTATATTATTTTTAAAAATTTAAATAATTAATATTATATTTGAAATAAAAATTTAAAATAATATTAATTTAGAAAATTACACTTAACAAAATCTGTTTTTCGATAAATTATTTGGCGAGATCTAAATGTAGCTGTGTGTCAAAATCTTTTGACCTCGTAACTTGTTGAGATCTGAGTGGAGAAGATTCTGATGAGCGCGTGAGCATTAAATATCCTCGGACTCTCATATATAATAATATTACCCACGAATCGTGCGGCGTTGAAAGTAAGTGGTGTTGAAGCAAGCTAGTAGATGATTGACACGTAGGATAACTGGGGAGATGCTTTTGTTAGTCCGAGGGGTATTTTAGGAATTTAATATAATACTTTATCTGTAATTGACAAATGGGAAGTCTTTTTATTTGGCTTTTGGCAGAGTTGGTGCTGTACTTGCACTGTTGTCCGATGAAGTCGATCCCCATTTTTTTTAATTATATTTTCTAAGGGAAAATATTATTTTTTTCTTTTCCGATTTTGATCTCTTTGAGGTTTAAAAAGTCGGAGAAGACAGCAGACATTTTTAGAATTATATATATGGAATAATAATATATATTATCTTCAATTTCAATCATCGGTTATCGAGTAAGAATATTTAAATAAATGTGGCCGTGAACAATACAAATTAACGGACAAGATGTTTCGAAAACGGAGTGGAAGATATTTGGGAATTATGAGTTGGTTTATTTGTGTTGGTGTTGGGTTTTCTAAAAGTTTAGCCTATTTAAGAAAATGATGATTGTTGTTAGATCTTGCACTACAAAAAAACATCATATTACCGACGGTTATTTTCGTCAGAAAAATATTGGTAATACCAATTCCCGTCTATTTTTCGAGAAAAATGGTTCGTCGGGAATATTTCGTCGGAAATTAATTTACGTCGGGAAACTATCAAAAATTTCCGACGGCATTGCGATAAAAAGTGCCGTCGGCAAATTCCGATGGCTTTTCGATGGAAGTCTTTCGTCGGAAAATTCCGACGGATATACGATGGTCTATTTCCGTTGAAAAACTCCGACGGATATGCAATGGAACTTTCCGTCGGGAATTGCCAACGAATTTGCGATGGAATGTTTTTGATAACTAGTGCCGTCGGGAATTTGAACCAATGATATTTCCCGACGGTTTTTACCCGTCGGGAAGTAGGCGACACGTTTTCGACGGTAATCTCCATCGGAAATTGCAAGTGATATGGAGGCGCTCCAATTTCTTGTGCCTAAAAGTAAAAAATTCTAAATTAATAATTTAAAATTTTTTAAATAAAAATAAATAAAATTAATATAATAATTAATTTACCAATTGACCGGCTCGTTTCCGAAAACTAGTCGATCCGGCATTGTGAATATAAATGCCTTTGCCTCCTCGGTCGCTCTTCTGATTTCCCAAATTAGTTCTCGAGATGACGTCAGCGCTGGAAGATTCCCAATAACAAATAAAGTCGTTACAAACCGACTCATTCAACCCTTTTGGTTTATCTTTTTCCTTTTTCCATTTTTGTTTCCACTTGTTCATGTGGCAGGAAAATTGTACTATAGTCTCTTTTTCGAAAGCTTCTTCCACCAATTTTGTGTTCATGGGATCCCATGTAAATTGTTGATACAAAATTTACTTATATATTACTAAAAAATATTATTAAAAACTATTTAAAACAATTATATATTTAAAATTTAAATAACGTACCGCAAACGTCCAGAACCAAGTCTAACGTTTTTCGTATGAAATATCTCTAAATTTGGTATATGGTTTGTTCAAAGAGAATGAAGCATCTTTAATATAGATTTGCTTATTCCGTTGTTTGAAATACCAAACCTACGAATTTTTATTAGAATAGCGTTATAAATATTTTAAATATAATTATAGAATATCATTAAAATAATTATTTTAAATATAATTATAAAAATTTTATTTACCATGTCGAATTTCCTTGACGCTTCGAATCGAGAGAAGTAAGAAGTTCACGACCACGCTGCTGAACCAATTTTTCAATAGTCATTGGTCGGAAAGAATCATTTACAGATTCTGGAACTTGAATTGATATTCAACTCGGAGTAGACGACTCACCATGTCTTTGGTACTATTGATACGACCTATGTTTGTGAAAGAATATTTATATATAATTTGAATTTAGTTAATCAATTTTAGTTTCTTCGTTTGTTAGAATGTTTATAACTTATATTTAATTAAAAAGGTTGATAATTTATCCATGTTTGTAGACATATTTCATACAAGTTATCAATTCTTAAAATCGCATTTAAATAATTTCTTATTAAAATCAGTTGATAACCATATATATAAATATTCAATTCGAGTTTCATTTAAAATTTTTAGTTTTTCGTCTTTAAACCCTTACTGATTTTTAACCGAATCTAGGACTTATCAGTTGTATAATTTTTTATTTCGATATTGATTCAACTTAATTTTTAGATCAACATTGTTCTTTTTAATATTTTTCTATATAGTTTAATCATAAATTTTTGTTCCGTCTTTCTTTTTCAGATTCGGTTTGTTAAATATCTAAAAGGTAACACTACATCTTAATTTGAAATATCTAAAAGGGAATATCCAACATAAGGAAATACATATCAGATGATCAACAAATTTCATTGTAATTAACGGAATACGACGGACTTTCAGTTGATCATTTATGAGAATTTCACAACTAATTCTAACCGAAGCACCAAACTAATTATGTTACAATAGTGATCAGTTCCAAATTGGTGTATAATTGAGTAGAATTTCATGCATTTAAATAGAAATGTAATAAGCTATGTATATCAAATATATCATGTCTTTATACCTCATCGTTTGTGTATGATGTAAGCTGACGCCGCAGTTGGCTCATATTTTAGATAAAGAAGTTTAAATCTTTAACTAAAGTCGACTAGTAAAACTTTATAGAAAAGTTTGGGACAAATCCTCTATCTTTTATATTATATATATGGTTTATATATTAGCCGAATTTAACTTATGCATGTAAAGTATCACCACGTCCTAATTTTGATCCATATAATTTTGATTCAATTTTTTAGAATGTATTTGAACTCAATGTACTTTGGATTTAAATTGATTAACTCAACGTCTATATATTTAAATTGTTTAACTCAATGTGTATATATATGATTTACTACACAAACTATAATCGTTTATATATGTTGAAATCCGTTGGGTGAGAAAATCAATATTTTTTGGTTTAGTATAATTTATTCTAATTATAATAATATAAAATGAAGTATTATCAGAAAAAGATAATTTATATATAATTAAAGTATGAAAAAAAATAAAACATTATTATCACAAATTTAATCTGAATCTGATGAACATTCCGAATTAATTGAATTTTGGTTGTCAAACTCACCAATCTCTTCTTCTGAATCTTGAAACACGTTGTAATCTTCGTTCATGGTGTCATCAACAACAAGGTTAACTTCAAGAGAAGTGTCTATTAAACCTAAGTTACCAATTGTGCTTTGTTGCATAGGCTCTTGTTCGGTAATACCACATAATATTCCTCTAGGATGTATTGAGGTCACTGTAATCCAAAGATCTTACTTGTTTCTCACACGAGGATATCGAATGTAACAAATCTGGTCCGCTTGTGATGCAAGTATAAAAGGATCATATTTTCGATATCGCTTACGAGAGTTGACAGATGTAACACCGAATTTGTCTTCATGTTGACCCATGTCAGGGTCATATCAGTCACAATAGAACACAATACACATCAAATCAATCATTCCTGGATAGTGAACTTCTAATATTTCACGAAGAACACCGTTGTATACAATTTCTTCTAATTGAGATGATACACCATAATTACAAGTTGTTTATGAGTTTCCTTCACGATGACTCTTAAAAGCATATCCACGAGTGCATTACATTGGATAAGATTTTGCAATAAATGTAGGACCACTCACCAACTCAACTAACCACGTGGGAAAAGTTATCTCCCTAAAATGACTTGTAATAACCTACAAAATAATTGAATGTATTCAATTATAAAAAATATATATATATATATATAGATATATATATATAGTAAACTATTATTGAAAATTACGTAATTATGATAACACTAACATAAAAATGCAGCCATCTTGCAAATTCGCTTTTTTAAGTTCAACCAACTAATTCTCGTTGTAATCTGAATAATGAACACGTATTTGTTCCATGTATATCCTGTTAATTATAAAAAAATAATTAACAATAAATTATAATAATAACTAAAAACAAAATTTAATTGAATGTACCTTTCATATTCCAAAACGTCATCGCAATTTGTCAAAATATAAAAATGCAAGTGATTGTGTTCATTCTCTGATAGGCGTCGCGTTTTCCCTTTTCCACTTAAACGTCCAATTTGTGCAAATATTTCTGGCACATACACTGGATAGCTTTGTTTTTCTCCTCCATCATCATGTCATGCAGGTCGTCTATTTTTTGTTTGCACTTGCGATGGAAAATAGTAGCTGGCAAAGTTAGATGTTTCTTCATTAATACTTTGTGCGACGATTGAACCTTCAACCCTGGCAAGATTTTTAACCTTTTTCTTTAGGTGGAACATATATCTCTCAAAAGGATATATCCATCGGTACTGAACAGGTCCTCCAAACGTTGCTTCTCTATGGAGATGAATAGGAAGATGCTCCATAACATCAAAAAATGCTAGTGGAAATATTTTCTCCAGATTACAAATGAGAACCGGTATTTTTTCCTCTAAATTTCGGATATCGTCTGTAGTAAGTGATCTTGTACATAAATCTCGAAGAAAAGCACCAATCCCTACATAAAAAAATATTTTAATATCATATAATATATGAAATTATAATTATTTATATATAAAATAATATAAACGTCGTACCTTCAATTGCTCCGTGGACGTTTTTAGGCAGTAGATTGCTAAAGGCAAATGGGAATAGTTTTTTGCATGACAACATGACAATCATGACTTTTCATCCCTGAAAATTTACCTTTAATAGTATTGACACAATTACGAAGATTAGATGCGTATCCATTTGGAAATTTGACATTATGCTTAATCGAGTCAAAGAATTCATCTTTTGCATGCGCATCCAACCGTAATGCGGTAGACAATGATTTTCCATTTGACATTACATGTAGTTCCTTCCGGGAACAAATATCCAGAAAATCCAATCTAGCTTTCAAATTATCTTTTGTTTTTCCTTACACATTTAGAACGGTATTCATTATGTTGTCGAAATTTTTTTTCTCAATGTGCATAACATCTAGATTATGGCACAACAAATGGTCCTTCCAATATGGTAAATCCCGAAAAATGCTCTTCTTGTGCCAATTATGGTATTCGCCACAACCATCAATAGGGTAATATCCGTTACCTCCACATGAAGCCGTTCTCTCAGCACCAAAATCTCTAAGTTGAATCATCATATAATTCCCGTCAAAAATAGGAGGTGGAGCATCAATTTTTTTTTGTTTTTCCTAAACAATGTCGTGCTCCGCCGATATGGATGATCTTGTGGTAGAAATCGACGATGACAATCGAACCAACTAGTCTTTCGTTCGTGTTTCAGTTGGAACGCATCAGTATTATCTTGACAATATGGGCATGCTAATCTTCCATGCGTCGACCATCTTGATAACATACCATATGTTGGAAAATCACTTATCGTCCCCATAAGTACTGCTCGCATCAAGAAGTTCTATTGGTTGGAAACATCGAATGCTTCTACACCGTTTTCCCATAATATTTATAACTCATGAATTAGTGGCTGCAAGAAAATATCAAGCGATCGCTTAGGATGCTCTGGGTCGGGGATGAGAATTGTTAGAAACAAAAACTCTCGTTCCATGCACAAAGAAATAGGAAAATTATAAGGTGTAACGATAACTGACCACAATGAGTATTGCCTCACATGCTTCCCAAAAGGGTTAAATCCATCTGTAATAATCTGAGGTATACGTTTCTAGGCTCATATGCAAAAGTAGGATAAACCTGTTGAAAATGTTTCTATGCTTCTACATCCGAAGGATGCACAATTTCTCCATTCGAATTATATTCTGCATGCCATCTCATAGGTTTTGGCGTGTGTTCAGATTGATATAACCTCTTTAACCTCTCTGTTAATGGCAAATACCACATCCATTTATGCAGAATAGGTACTCTGCCGCTTGTCTCTTGAAATCGAGGTTTGTGACAAAATTGGCACTTCATGCTGTTTTCATCATTTCTCCAATAGATCATACAGTTGTCAATACATATATCAGGTGATATGGCAATCCAATACCAGCTGCAAGTTTTTGAACCTCGTAATGTGAAGCAAGTGCAATATTATCTTCAAGTAATATATCTCTAACAAAATCAGCTATCGCATTCACACAATCTTCAACCAAGTTGAAATCCATCTTTATCGTCATCAACATGCTTGCAGCAGATAAAGGTGATAATCCATCTTTACATCCTTTATACAAATGCTGCTTCGATGCATCTAACATATCAAAAATGTTCGGGCTTTTAAATTAGGTTCTTCTATTCTGCTAATATCTTCAATGTACGATGTTCTTTGTTCACGAAATGCATCATTCACCATCTGAACAGTACCTCCGTTTATATCAACTTCTGATACTGGTTCCTCAACCCTAACATTAGTACTATCTATCCTTTTTGAAGTACTACCATAATATTGTATCGTTGCATCAGTTTCTCCATGTGAATACCAAATTTTGTAACCCGACATAAATCCAATCCTATATAAATGATTACGTATTTCTCTAACAGAGATTAATCTATGATTTTGATATTTAATACACGAACAATACATTTTACCGTATTCCGATGTCATGCTATTGTTTGATGCAAATGCCATGAACTCTTCAACACTTTGCGCAAATTCATCAGTCAATTCCCCCGTTTTTGAATCATATCGAGGTTTATCCATCCACGATCGAAAATACTCATAAGAATCCGAAGAACATATTTTCTTAAAAAATTTTGTTCTGATGAAATTGTGAAAGACCATAGCGTATTTATAGTGAAAATAAGATATTACTATGAATTTTTAACAGATTATTTCGATTTTTTAATAACTTATTACGATTTTTAAACAGATTATTCTTAAGAATATTCTCTTTTCCGATGGATTTCTGACGGTTTCCCACCATAACCGGATAATCATAAATTTTGAATAGATTTTTTCTTCCTTTGCCGACGGATTTCCGATGGTTTCCGACCACCGATGGATAATCACAAACTTTTAATAGATTATTCTTAAGTTTCCGACGGATTGCCGACGGATTCCGACAAAGGTCGGATATTTCCGACGGTGGTCCAACGATGGTTGCCGACGGATTTTTTCGTGTAGTGTTGTACATAGATCCATTTATATGAATAGACTACCGTGATGAATGAGTAGTTTTATGTAAAGTCTTGTTTGTTTGTCAGTAGCAGGAACTTGTGACTACGGTTGCGACATATTGTTATTCTTTTAGCTGCCGTAACTATCTGTGGCACATGACCATAGCTACGATCAACCGTAACCGCAACCTCCAGCGGCAGACAAAAAACAACATATGATGCAACCGCAATCATAGTATTGACTGCAGTCGCAGCCACAACCGATTGCGGCGACGAAACTAACAAGGCTTAACAAAATGAGTAAATAAAAATCAAAAGTGTAAAAATAAGTAGGTTAACTTTCAGCTCATTTGAGGTACATATAAGAAAATTAAGATGTAATATCTATTTATTTAATTTGAATAGGATTAAGGAATACACATATTTATTTAAGGAGAGAGATAGAGAGATAGAAATTCAAGTTTTTTATATTTTATATTTTATATTTTTTTTCTATAAAAGGCAGTATCATTCCTAAATTTAACAAGATCGCAAACGAAAAACATGCCATTAACAAGGTGATAATAGGGTTCAAATCTATAAACTTGATGATGAAACTTGTTTTATGTATCATTGTGCTAAGAGTATTTTTAAAATGAGAACCAATTTTTTTGTATCAATATTGAGAATCGTAAATACGGTTTTATCTCGTTTGGGCTCAAAAAGATAAATTTTGTAATAACTTATTTTGTTTTAATAAATATTTCTAAACCAATAACTATCTTCGAAGAATTTGACAATAAATTATTGTGTGTTAAGTTCAAAAGTAACAAACACAGAACAATCAAAAGTTACTAAATCATCCTAACATAAGTATCAAAGCTTGTGAGTGTGATTGCAAATGTGCTATAAATTTGTTTACGTTTTGTTTGAAGACATCATGACCAACACAAGAACTGAAGGAGATAAGTTTGATGGGACGAGAGGCTTTTCTTTGTGTAAGGTTTTCGAATGTTAACACAGTTTTTAGAGTTTTGAGATTAAAGAAAATCATAACTGATGACAAGTTGTTGAATGAGCCATGTAAAACCAAAGCATAAACATAAACATCGGCAATGAGGGATCCAAAAGAGTTTAGAAGGAGATAGTTCAAAGATAGATGTAATAAAGTTTGAAAGATCAAAAAAGGCAAAGAATATGATTGTGTTACACATGGAAACAAGGTCTTAAGAAAGATTAGTCAATGTGAAGCATCAATTGTTATGTGGTCTACTTTGGGAAGATTGTAAATGGAGACATTATTGCCAAAACACATTTTCTTACAACTTAAATTCTATATTTTTAATATAAAACAAGGGAGTTGGATGTACATATCACAATATACCAAACAAGAAAGTCTTGTTTGATTTTAAAATGATTAATGGTGGTTAAGTGTTAATGGAGAATAATACTTATTGTGACATCAAGGGAGTTGGAAAATTCAGATAGAATTCAGATGGATGTATGGTGATATACATATATACATTTTTTTTAGTTAATAATTTTACTTATTTAAAATTTCTAGTTAAACAATTTTTAGTATTGTTATTAAAATCTAATTTTAGATGTACAAAAAAGGCTATAACAAAAAATATTTTTATCTACTTTATGTTGATCTATTTTATTTATATTTATAAATAATAAATATTGGCAACTTTCTTTTAATCTAATTAAACTGATTCAACAGATCAAACAATTTTGACATATTAAAATTTAAACGAATTTAAATGAATTAAAATTAAATAGACAAAGTATAAATGAACAACATTCAAAAAGTCATGACCAACCCATTTTAACATTTTAAAGTAGATTATCCAATAGTGACAAAAAAACAAAGTAGGTTATCCAATATTTCGAAATTTAAATCCTATTTTTCTATCATCTCAAAGTTCTATTAACCTATTTGGTACATATATTACGTCTCGTATTTCCATTTTAATAAAATAATTCTTAAATGATCTTGTATAATGGTAAAAGAAACAAATATAAACTATTTTATAAACTATTGTAAACAAAAATTTGATGTACCAAATCTAATTACAAGCATTGAAGTTCTATATCCAATGTTTAATGCTACTAAAAATACAAGTGGTAATTTTATAAAGGGCAAATGTCTAAAATAGCACATTTCTAAGTTTTTGTTCCAAAAATAGCATCATTAGTTTAAATTTTTAATAATAACACAAATTTAAAATTAAAACGCATTAAAACTATATTTTAATAGAAAAAAATTAAAACCTAAATTGGAAATAATGAATCCAAATACAATATTTTAAGTTTATGTATAATTTATTTACAATAAATAAATATTTTTACATAAATATTTTTGCTATTTTTGGGAATTTAATTTTATGATGCTAGATTTGGAAAAAAACTTTAAAATGTGCTATTTTAGGGTATTATTTTTTTATGAAAGAAGCATTTGGAGAAATTAAGAGATCTTGTTGTCTATGTACCAGATCCAATATTAAGGTTTCCAAATATTTTTGTCGTATTTTAAGGTTACCTTAAAGAGCATAGTTCAGATTTATCTCATTAAATATAATTATAAGATTCTAAGAGTACCAACTTGTTTAAGGCAGAAACTATTCTTTAATGATAATATTGTATTTTAATCAACTTGTTAAATAAAAAATATTTGTTTGAGGCGTAAGTTCCAATACAATTACCCATTATTTTCCAACAACTCATTTTCAGTATATATCTTATATAATAGTGGAAAAAGAAGATGATGTGAGCAAAAAGACAAACAAAAAAGATGATAAACAAAAAAGAAAAAATTATGTGTCAACTGAGACTGAAAGTGATTCTTATGATAGGAACGAAACTTAAAGAGAAATATAAAAAATAATAATAAAACTTTTATATCTTCAAAAGACAAGATACTCAAAGAATAAAGAAAGACATAAATAGTTTATATTGTGAAGACAAGTGAGAACATTTCATATGCCTCGTTGATATCACATTTCAATGCTATGTACGTTTTTTCCATAAATATTTTTTTCATCCATTTTTTCAAACTTGTTTTTTTGAACTCCATTCGATAAAAAAAATCCATATAATATATGCACCTCAGAAACATTTTAGTTCGTCGATCCGATGAATTTGAGAATTCTCATAAATATAATAATCTTGTTCATTTGGTCGGCGCAGGTAGTTACGGGTGCGACTGCAGTCAACACTACGACTACAACATATATTATTTGTTTGTTTGTTGCCGAGAGTTGTAATTGCGGTTGATCGCAAATGTTTAGTCGCATCGCTGTTTTAATCAACGGTCGACAAAATTACGATGCAAGACACAGCGATCAGATATTACGTCTACCGCAAATAACTGCGACAGTTAAACAAATAACAATCTGTTGGAGCTACATGCGCAGGTTCCTGTGACTGACAAACGAACATGATCTATGTAATATTGTAACATAACCGACCATATTCCACTTTAATGTTTTTGTTTTTCTCAAGTTTTTGATATATTCTTAATGTGTTGTGTTATCTTCATTGAAAGTGGTTAATTGGTTCCATATTGATGCCGATTGCACATCTAGTCAATATCATTAGCAAAGTTGAAGCATTGAGGTGTGTAATACCCCTCAAAATGTTCAGTGTAGTTCACTTTCTTCTCTTTGTTTTATAAGCATTACAATTAGCTCCAAAAACATTTTGTATCCACAATTCCTATATTGTTCTTGCACTACATAATATTTTTTATGAAAATTGAGGTAAGTCTTGTTAAGCATTTCTGCTTTTTGTTAAGTATTTTTGCTTTTATAAAAAGCTTAGAACACTATTTTAATTGTGGCTATTCTCAAAGTAGGAAAATTCAATACTTCTATCTTTTCAAAAAATTTGAACGTTAGTTTTGCCCATTCTTCCAACGTATGGGAAAAGTCATTCTCTCTAGTTAGCAAACTTTTGTTTAAAAGCTTTCTACAATTTTGTTGGATTTTTTAAATGCACATAATCTTGTGTCAAATTCTGATCTAAATGTTATTAGGAGAATTATCCCCTTTGTCTTTTTGGGAGGAAGATGTATTATTCACTTCTATGATGTAGAATTATTTTTCTGATTCTAGATAAGTTCTATACCAATAGTTCATGTTATATAGTTTAAACCAATTAATTTTGGGAAAACCGGTCGATTTCCTCACGAACTACATTCATTGTAGTGGATTATGTATACACAAACTTTGTAGGAATGCCAATATCATCATAAACTATGCTAAATTTAAAACACCTACACAAAATATAAACATGTGATACCACCAGTTTAACGGTTTTCGTTTGTTGCACAGTTACGCATGATGATAATGATGCTAGTTGGGTCGGAGTATCAAAACGACGTTGTTTCGTTTGAAGAAAAGAAGCAGAGTAAAATGACGTCGTATAACGAGAAGAGGTATGCGAATTATGAAACGAAGTTGTTTTACTCTCCTTAATTTTAAAAGAGGCAAAAACGACATCTTGTGTATTTGGAAAAATTGTGGAATTAGGATTCGTCTCTAACAACGAATTACGTAAAATTGACTTCGTGAATCGGATGCAAATTGACTTATGTCAAATTCGGATTGATTGATGGAGGAACATCCGTTAAACGAGGTTGATAGTTGCTGCTCGAGAATCACTCCCGCATGTGGTCTCGAAGATGAGGTAGCTCTATTTTGTCTTGAAACTCGTAGATTTTGATTGAACTTAGGAGGCGATGGATGACTGATTTCATCTAAAATTATTGTATTTGAATTAGTTGTGGCAATGGTGTACGAGTTTCATAACCAGTGACTGAAATATATCCACCAACTATTCGACGAACTGTCTGAAAGAATGTATTTATGTCATAACTGAATGAGATGTCGGTTATATCATGCATTGATGAAGGAGAGAATTCGACATCATGCAACTACTACTATGGTGGCATGTTTGAAAACATAGATGGGCAAGTGCACTATGTGGGTGGTTGTATTCGAGTTATTCAAACAAAGTCCTAGCAGTTGTTTGTAGAGCTAATGAACTAGTTGCTAATAAGCTATGGTCACAAGGTGTGGTATAATATGCTGTTTGAAGGACATGATGAACGAAAACAAATTGTCAATAATGACGAAAATTTTAAGAAAATATGCTTGATTGCAATATGGGTTAACATTTTTGACATTTAAGTTGAGCCTGATGTATATATGAGTGAAGGAAATGGTTAGAGGTTGATGAAGAAGCAAGAGAGAACAAGGATGATTGCGATGGGTCGTACCATGAAGCGGAACGAGTTGTAAGAAATATGTTTGACTTTATCAACGAAGAATTTAATGACTTTGATACAGGATCATGTAGCGAAAAAGAAGAGGAGCATGTTGGAGAAGAGTATTTCACATACAAAAAGGTAATGGTGAGTTGAAACTAATACAACTGTTTACTAGCTTAAAAGATTTCAAACAAGCTATAGTAGAATACGATTTAAAAGAAAGATGAATGTGAGATACATGAGATGGGAAAAAAAATAAATTAGAACTTAAATATGCAAATGAAGGTGATGAAACTTGTCTATGGAAGATTTTTTGTTCTCATGAATAACCACTATAAAAATGGATGGTCAAAGTGTACAACAAGCAACATAGTTGCACAAAAGTGGATATTGCAAAATACTTAACCAAAGTCATTGCTCGATTCTTTGTGAATGGCATCTGATATGATCCTAATTTCATACGAAATTATCTTCAAGAAAAAATTCAGAAGCGTTGGGATTTGATAGCCTCTAACTGCAAATGCAGAAAGGCTAAGAAAAGAGCTTTGGCGATGATACATGAGGAGTATGATGAACAATTTTTAAGATTTAGATACTATCACATCGAATTGTTGGAATAAGTGTTTTTTTTTCATTTGAGAATATGATTTTATTAAATAGCTAATTTGAGCGACGTTTGTTAACTTTGTGTTGTTAATTGTTTGATTTTTTGTTACATGGCTGATTTTAGTTTAAATCTAAACTGTACGGTAGAACTTGAGACATACACAAGCGATGAAGGAGTAGACATCTTCTCCAGATTTTATGTATGTTTCGCTGCTTTTCCGAAATCATGGTATACGTACTCTCGACCAATCTTTGGTCTCGACGTTTGTTATCTTAAATGCACTACGACAAAGGATTAGTAGCTATTTGTGGTAGCACGTGATGCAAACAACCATATGTTTCCTATTACATGAGATGTGGTTGATGTCAAGAGTGAAAATAATTCGAAGTGGTGTATTCAAAGGATGCTAGATTTACGGTTATTTCATATCAAAAAAGGTAATTCGGTTTGTTGTTTGTTGTTTGCTGATTATGATTTGTATTCTTGGCTACGCTGTAAACTAAATATCAAGCTTTCAAATGGATGTAAAAAGTGTGTTATTGAATAAGATACTTCAAAAAGATATCTAAAGGGTTTGAAGATCCAAAATTTTGAAATCATGTGTATAAACAAAGTTCTGAAATCATGTGTATAACTCAAGAGAGTTATCTATAAACTCAAACAGGTGCCTAAAGGTTGGTTATGAGCAACTGATTCACTTTCTATTCAAAACTAGTTTCAAGAGAGAAAATAGAAACCAAAATTGGTATTGACAAAAAAATTTGGTAGCATATTAAAAAATTGATTTTAGTCATCATTTCATACGAGAATTGATAGAAAATAAACTTGCATATTATGTAAAAATAATTCTTAAATATATTTAATAAAATTTGAAATTTCAACATATTTATCTATCTATGAAAAGTTTTCGTTATCTATGATTTTTGATAGGTTTTGTCAAAAAAGAATAGTTATAACTGAAGTCATAAGCGTTTGTCATAGTGTGTGCTTTTAAATCATATGTACAAATCATCTTTTCAAAACTTCTTCTTGACTAAAGAATTTAAGGTAATATGTGTCTTAATTGTATGTTCATGATATGAAAAAATATTTTCCAAATGAAAAAGAATTTTTTGATTATGCAAATAAGAGATAAATAGAAAAATTAAAATATATTGAAAAGGAAAGTAAACTCAAGTGATACATACTTGATTTGGTAGAATACGATGCAACATTTTGTTTTTATCATGATCATTCTTCAGATTGGGTAAAAAAACTTGATAGAAGAATGAGGGTATGTTCTTGGCTTAGATTGTAACCACAATATCAATTGATAGATCACTTTTTGAACTCCAATTCATCGAACTTATAGAAATTGAGTGTTAGTTATAGAGAAACTACCTTGTTAGTGTATACATCAAGACATTGATTGCAAAGCAAGTGATAAACCAATAGATTAACTACTTTCTATTCAAATTTGCAACATTTGTGATTCAAGAACTGTTGTAGTTTGTGAAAATTCAAGTCAAACTATATTCATGTAAATAATGTTTGAATAAAGTTGAAATCATGGGGTACTATCACTATAAAAAACAGCCATTTTGCCAGTCGATTTTACAATCACATGCACAAAAAATACGATAATTTTGCAACTAATGTAAGACTCTTTTGCGACTGCGCATATGTAGTCGCATTTTAGTCGTATTTTTGGGACTAAAAACTGTCATCGCATATTGCTCACAGTTTGCAAACAAACTACAACTAAATTGGTACCATTTTGCGTTAATCACTATGTAGTCACTCCTCTGCAACCAATATGCGATTACATATTATGGAGTCGCACATTAATCACATATTGGTCGCATATTTTGCTACCAATTTGCGGTATTAGTTGAAATTTTATATGTTTTTCACAAATTTTAGATATTTCAAACTCATAATTGCAATTCTATATATGTACAAATCATCATAAGTCAAAAAATATAATTTGAAAACATAAAAGTGTTAGACAAAAATTATGAAGCATATAAAGTTTATGAAGTGCCGTATAAAGTTAACAAAATGTGTAAAGTGTTTCTGTAAAATAGTTTACAAAATTTGATAATTGTTGTTGTATATTTACTAATTTAAATTTATACATTTCTTAATGTTATATTTAATATCATATAATCTATAATATGTCAAAATTAATATGATTTAGGGTTTAGTATATAATTTGTTACTATGTTGCCACCACATTGGTACTAAATTTAAAGCGGAGTTGCAAATGGTCACAAAATACCTACTATTTAACCAATATGCAACTGTTCTCATATATAAATATCAAACGATATTAGTAGCCTAACGGCTATACGCACCCTAGAAGCTTTGGGAAGCCCGAGTTTGAATTCCCGCAACAACTTATTAAAATATTAACCGTGGCCGCAAATTAGTCGCTATTTTAGCGACAAAATGCGACCACACCTTAAAAATTCAACTATGCTAGCAAATTGGTTGCAAAAGAGCAACCAAAATGTGACCACGTTTAAAATTTCACTATGATCGCAAATTAATCGCTATTTTTGCAACCAACTTGTAATGGAGAAAGTTGAAAATTCTAAAAAAATCAACTCCTCCAAATTATATGGTGGTAACAAATTGGTCGCAAAATAGCGACTAATTTGTGGCCCCTAATTAATTTGGGGGAGTTAAAAAAATTTGCAAATTGGTCGCTATTTTTGTGACTACGTCATTTTGTGACCAATTTGCGACTCTTGTGTGGTCGCAAATTTTTACTATAAATACTTCTCATCTCCATCTCCCGTTTCACACTTCAAACATTTTTCTAAACACTAAAACCTCTCTAAACTTCTAAACACACTTTTTCATCCTTTAAATACATTCGTTCTTATTAATTTTCGTCTCCGGATAATAATTATTTTTTTATTTTTGTTAATGAAATTTCACTTTTTGTTTTAGTTAATGAAATTTCACTTTTTGTTTATTTGTAATCAAAATTTTATAATTAATAATAATATATTTTTGAATTTTTTAGTAATTCAACTACATTCCAAATTAATTAATTATTTAACAAAAGTAATTATTATTATTTTAAATTATTAATTAATTCACAATGATTAACTAAGTATTAATAAAAATGATTAATTATTACTAATAATTGATTAAATATTAATAAAAATTATTAATTAAATAATTAATATTAATAAAATCATATATTTAATATTTTTCAAAAACTTTAATTAGAATGAATTGTTTTTTTTATTAAATTGTAATCGCAAATTGGTCATTCTTTTTTGACCAATTTGCATCTACACTATTTAAATAATGACTTATTTGTACTAGTGTGGTCGTAAATTAGTCACAAAAGTGTGACCAATGTGCGACTACTATTCGATAATTTCAATTATATTTTTTGCAGTTCCAAATTGGTCTAACTTTTGTAGCAGCGGTGTGTCTCCTACCTCGACCTCTCATCGATCTACTAGAACTCGCCATTTAATAAAAATGAAAGTGTGTTTAAAAGATGAAAGTGTGTTTAGAGAGGTTTAGAGAGGTGGGTGGCTGCTCTAGTAGCAGCGGTTTGTTTCTTACCTCGATCTCTCATCGATCTATTAGAATTCGCTATTTAATAAAAATGAAAATTTGTTTAAAAGATATCTCATCATTCACATATGGGCAGCGAAGTAGTGCTCGCAGAAGTAAGATATCTCATCATTCACATATGATTCGAAAATCGACCCTGTAACATATCGTTTGTTCTTTGCCTTGCTTTTTAATTTAAGAAAAAACCTTTTAAATGGTACATCTACCTATATTGCATAGGTTCGTCCAATTAACTTCATATGGCAGATTTATAAATGCTCCATTACGTCGAAAAAAGCATGTGGAAAGATCTTCTCCAAACTGCATAAAATTATAACTATGTTTTTCTTCATAATTCGGACGCAATTTTGTTACAATGATCTAGAGCATAGATCGCGAAAAAAATCCTCCAATTTTTGTATTACTCAAATCCATATCAAGTAATTAATTAATACTTACAATTATTATTATTATTATTTATGTGGTTTAGAGAGGTTGCTCTTGTAGCAGCGGTTTGTCTTTTATCTTGATCTCTCATCGATCTACTAGAATTTACCATTTAATAAAAATGAAAATGTGTTTAAAAGATGAAAGTGTGTTTAGGGAGGTTTAGAGAGGTGGGAGGCTGCTCTAGTAGCAGAGGTTTGTCTCTTACCTCGATTTCTCATCGATCTATTAGAATTCGCTATTTAATAAAAATGAAAATGTGTTTAAAAGATGAAAGTGTGTTTAGAGAGGTTTAGAGAGGTTTTAGTGTTTAGAAAAATGTTTTAAGTGTGAAATGGGGGGAGGGGGCATGGGAGGGAAGGTGGGAGCAAAAATAGCGACGTATTTACGACCTCGAATTAATTTGAAGAGATCTGAAAGTTTCAAATTACGTCGTGGTTGCAATTTAGTCGCTCTGTAAAAGAGCGACTAAGATGCCACCACATAAATATTTTTAATAAATTATTACCAAGGTTTATCTTTAATAAAGAGGGAATTACGTCGTGGTTGCAATTACTATTATTATTATTATTATTATTATTATTATTATTATTATTATTATTATTATTATTATTATTATTATTATTATTATTATTATTATTATTATTATTATATGTACAAAATGGTTTGATTTTACATACTTGATAGTGCAAGATCAACGTTTCGTAGTAACAATTCTACAAATATAAATAGCACAACATGAGAATCATGATTTTTCATGCCCGAAAATTTTTCCCCATCCATATCCGCATAATTCGCTAAATCTTCCGTGTATCCATTTGGGAATTTAACTTCATTTTTACACATTACAGTAAGCGTTCTTTGGTTTTTTTAGTCAATTGACCATTACCACAACCATCCACGTGTAATTCTTTTCGAGAGCTAAACTTCGCAATGTCTAACTTTGAATTAACTGTATCTTTTGATTTATCTTTCATATTCATAACAGTATTTATGATGATATAGATTCTTCTCTGTATGCATCACATCAAAATTATATCGTAGGTTTAGATCATCCAGTATGACAACTAACAAAATATGCTTTCTTTGTACCAGTTATGCCAGCTTCCATATCATTCGTATTTTTACTTTATAATCGTTTCTACCGCAATTAGATGTTCTTAAAGGATTGACATGTTTTATTCGATCGTATACAATTTGTTCGCCGGCCAATAATTATGGTGGATAGTCATTAAAAGAGTGTTTGCCTTTTAAAAAAATTGTTTTATTTTTTGTTAATGGATGATCCTGAGGAGGAAACCTTTCGTGATAATTAAACCAACACGTCTTTCTACCATTTGGTACTTGAAATTTCAAGTTAGATGTACTTGAAATTTGGTATAATCCATACAAATTGGATGAGACAGTATACCATGCGTTGTCTATCCTCAAAACATTCCATTCGCTGGAAAGTCGCTTATCGTCCATAGTAGCACAACTTTTAAATTGAAATTTTAATTCAAAGACATATCGTATGCCTCAACTCCGATATATCATAATTCTTTTAACTCATCAATTAAAGGTTGGAGGAATATATCAAGACTAGCGAACGGATGATTTGGCTCCGGGTTCAGAATTGTAAGAAACAATTATTCTTTTTTCATACACATATCAATTATTATGACTCATTAATATAATCACAGGTCATAATTAATGAGTACGAGACATCCCAAAAGGATGAACCCATCAATATATAATCCAAGATAAATATTTCGAGATGCAACATCAAATCTTGGATGTAATGTCGAAATTTTTTCCACTATGCAACATGTGATGGATGATTAATTTCTCCGTCTTTTGTTTCATGATGTACATGCCACCCTATTGCTGTTGCAGCTTTCTCGCTTTGATACATTATATTTAGTATGTCGCGTATAAGTAAATATATCACAGTGAATTATATCGTGGTGATTGCAAAATTTACATTTTTCTATTTTTCATATTCTTTCCAAAAGATCATACAATTGTGAACACATACATCAATTATATAAAATGGGAGACCTAAATTTCGCATCAGTTTTTGGGTTTCGTAATATGAACCCATCACCTGATTTTTCTCGGGCAAATATTCAGTAAATAGCTCCGCCCACGAGTCCATAGATTTTCAGCAAGATTAAAATTAAACTTAATATTCATGAACCGAGCATGTAAAGATAATTGTGAGTGCCTTTCATGACAACCATCATACAATGAATTTTTCGCAGCTTCTAACATGTTGTAAAAAATTTTTTTGCTTCTGAATTAGGTTCTTCTATATGATGATTATAGTACTCATTTGTCATAGTATCACGAAATGCATCTGTCACCATTTCCACATATCTATTACCAGAGATACCTACTGTTTCTTCACTACCACATGTACCACCTTGATTTTTAATCACATCATTAGAAGGACTTGTTCCTAACTCCACATTTAGTTTATACCAAATATAATAATTTGGCATAAATCATCGACTATACAGATGATTCCAAATTTTATGTTCCAAAATAATTTTTTTTATTTTTAAAATTAATACAAGGATAGAAAAACTTAGCTCCACTATTTTGCGTTATTGGTTTACTACTTGCAAAATTCATGAAGTGCTTGTTATGAGCCTTGCGAGCTACCAAAAACTGCTCTACCCCGCGATAAAAACAGTATGCGGCAGGGGCCTTACTGAAAATTATTTTGTAGTATGGGGAACCTTCTGCAAATTCAGAATATATATTTCTTGTTTGATTATCAAACCTTTTCTACATCCACTCTTCCCAGATGTTTGCAATTTTTAAAATTTTTGATTCTACAAATAAGAGGAGAAACATGGGGACATATATATATATATATATATATATATATATATATATATATAAGATTTTGCCTCTACGTTGCCACTACTTTACCACTATTTTGTGACCACGGTAGTGTGATCGCTTATTTTTAGTTACACCTACCACCCACATGTGTTCCACAAATATTGTGCGACTACTGTGTGATTAATGTGCGACTATAGCAAAGCCACTACCATATAGTCGCATATTGGTTTCCAAAAAAATGACTACACAATGACTACATAGCGTGGTTGAAAAATGGTCGTAAATTGATCGTAAATTGCAACCAATATGCAACGACAGTTTTTAGTCCCAAAAGTGGTACTAATATGCGACTACAATTGCATAGTCGCAATTGAGTCGCATATTAGTTGCAAAATGGTCGCAAAATAGAGTGGCAAAATAGTTGTTTTCTTGTAGTGCTAGTCCATGGTTTGACTTGAGACCAAGAAATGATCCTTCATTTCATGTACTTGTTGATTATCTTTTCACCTTACTGCTAGAATTTTTGGGCTTCTTTTGGATCTTCTATAACTTGTAACAAACAAAGAATAATGTGATTTTGTGTTGCAAAATATCCAATGAATTTCATATTGTATTATTGGTCTATAGTGGTGCAAATATGTCCATTTAAGTGCTTCTTGAAGCCACTTGGCTCATGCTCTTGTCAAAGATGCAGCTAGTATAAACAATGTTTTTTCATGTTCAAGCTCATCATCTTTTGGTTCACGCTCACTGTCCATTGATCCAACCTTAGTGCTCCTCAACTACATCATCCCCTTCTCTTAAAAAGGATTTGTCTTCAAATCAGACTCATCTACAACAAAAGGGAGTAAATCAAAAACATTGAAGCTAGAACTCACATTATACTTGCTTCACAAATCAATCTTGTAAACATTGTCATTGATCCGTTTTAAGACTTTGAATGGTCCATCAATTATTGACATCAGTTTGGACTTCTTTTCAGCTAGAAGCATTCTTTCCTCAATTGTACTCGAACAGTTCAGTAGGCTCAAAAATAAGTTGATGTCATCTCTTGTTTGCTTGCATTTAGTATTGCTCAATCTATTTCTCAATGTTCAGCCTTGATTTCTCACGTATCTGCTTAACAAGGTCAGTTTTTTTCCCATGTATGCTAACTCTCTCATTCAAAGGTAAAACCATTAGATCCAAAAGAGTTAGATGATTGAAGTCATAAACAATTTGAAATGATGTGTGTTTAGTAGTAGAATAAACTGAATGATTATAAGTAAATTCAACATGAGGCAAACAATCTTCCCAAGTTGTAATGTTCTTCCGAATAATGGCATGTAAAAGTGTTGACAAATTTCTATTTATTAATTTAGTTTTTCCATCAGTTTGAGGATGGCTTATAGTTGAAAATAACAATTTAGTCCCTAACTTAGACCATAATATTTTCCAAAAATAGATAAAAAAAACTTAACATCACGATCAGACACAATGGTTTTAGGCATTCTATGCAATATTAGAACTTCCCTAAAGAACAAATGAGCAACTAGTGAAGCATCGATAGTTTTATGGCACAGAATAAAATGTGCTATTTTAGAGAACCTATCTACAACCACAAAACTAAAATATCTTCCTTTCATAGTTCTAAAAAAACCAAACACAAAATCTATGGAAACATCAGTCCAACACTCTGTAACAATGGGAAAAAGAGAACACACATACCATGCAGTTGTACTTTAGACTTAGCTTGCTTACAAGTCACACATCTGCCACATATCTTTTCCATGTCTCTTTTCAGGTGTGGCCAGTAGAAGTGGTCCTACAAGACACTTAATATTTTGACAACTTTGAAATATCTTTTAACCTGCCTCCATGTGATTCCCTAACAAGCAAATACATCAAAGAACAATTAGATATGCACAATATCCGAAGCATACAAATCTTTAATGTGTTGAAATCCAAGTAGCTTTGCATCAAGAGTACTAAGTAAGACATACCTCTGAGATAATGCATCAATAACAACATTTTATTTACCTTGTTTGTACAGGGTGATATATAGAAATATCTCAATGAATTGTATCTATCTGGCATGTCTTTTTTTCAGCTTCTATTAGTCTTTCTGGTGCTTAAGTGACTCATGATCAATGTAGATCACAAACTGCTTTGGCCAGAGATAATGCTACCATGTTTATAAAGCCCGTACTAAAGTATATAGTTCTTTATCGTAAGTAGGATAGTTCAAGGTAGCTCCTATGGGTCTCCAATTCTCTTTAATAACCACATCTCCAATTCCAACACCAAAAGCATCGCACTCAATCTTAAAGATCTTTAAAAAATCTGGCAAAGACAAAAGAGTTGCATTAGTAAGTTTTTCTTTTAGGAGTTGAAATGCATATCCATGATCCTCTTCCCACTTGAACCCAATATCCTTCTTGATCACTTCAGTTAGTGGGACAACAATGGTTCTAAAGTCTTTCACAAACCGTCTATGGAATCCAGGTAGCTCACGAATTGGTTCCACATTTTCCTCATCAGCCTTTATGCCATCTGCACTTACAAAAAAACCTAAAAACACAAGGTTATGCGTATAAATTGCACTTCTTTAAGTAATCAAACATTTTTTTTCTTTTCTTAGCACGTATAGAACAGATTTCAAGTGTTCAACATATTCATCAAGCTCTTGATGTGGATCAATATGTCAACGAAGTAGACAATAACAAAAATTTCAATGAATGTTCTCAATACATGGTTCACTAGTCTCATAAAAATGCTAGATGCATTAGTCAAACAAAAAGGCATAACTAACCATTCATACGAACCATGCTTAGTTTTGAATGTTGTTTTCCACTCATCACCTTGTTTCATTCGAATTTGGTGATACCCAATCTTAAGATCTATCTCAGAGAACACAAAAAAACCATGCAATTCATCTAAACAAGGGATAGAGTGGTGATACTTAATTGTAATATTGTTGATGGCTCTACACTCAACACACATGCTTCAAGATCCATCTTTTATAGTGACTAAAGCCATTGGAAGGGCACATAAGCTCATGCTCTCTCAGAAGTACCCTTTTCCCATAAGCTCAACAACTTGTTTATGAAATTCTTTGGTCACCATTGCATTAGTTCTGTAAGATGGCCGGTTTGGTAGGGAAGTCCATGGTATAAAGTCTATTTGATGCTTAATTCCTCATACTGGAGGCAATCCACTTGGATTTTCTTTTGGAAATACATCCTCAAAGTCTTGCAAAAGATAAACAGTACCACTAGGCAGCTCAAGCTCGGGGTTAGTAAGACTTAGACAAGCATGTTTGTATACAAGTAAAATCAAGGGTTGCTTGGAAAACAAAGCTCTCTTAATCTCACTCGGCCTGACAAAGAAGTTAGAGTGCTTGCTCACATGTTTGCTCGAACAATCTTTTTCTTGCTTTTGCTCACACTCTCACTCTCACTCTCATTTTTAAGGTGATTAGTGTATGGATCTCTCGAGTAATCTTGCTCCTTATTTTTGCTAAGGTGTACTTGATCTTAATAAATTTTTAGGGGCGGCGTAGGAACCAGCATAATCTTATTTGTTTTGAACTCAAATGAGTGATTGTTGGTGAAATCATCATAGGCAACTCTTTGATCATACTACCATGGTCTTCGTAAGAGTATTTGTCCAGCTTCTATTGGCAATATATCACATAAGACCTCATCTTCATACCTTCCAATACACAAAGGAATCTTCACCTAACTCACAACTGGTATTTCTCCATGGTCATTCAACCATTGAAGCTTGTAAAGTTTTACGTGGAACAAGTTGCATGCTGCTCATTCTCTTCAGCCTACTCAAGGACCTTGTAGTCACCAATAAGTTTCCTGCATCAATTGTTTCTTCACAATCTTCTAGTGAAAGTAGAATCAGAAACCACTTATTCCTTACTTACAGTAACAATGTCTCCATTGTTCAGTAGCAACATGGTATGTTTGTTTGGACAATCATTGACATAATGCCCCTTGTCATGACACTTGAAGTGTGCTATTTCCATGTTCCTTGTTTTTGTTTTGTTTATTCCTTTCTTGGTTTCTTGTTTGCCAACAGTTGGCTTTGTCTCAAACTTGGGCTTTTGGGGTGCCTTAGCTTCCTTGGAGAAATTAGGTTTCATTTTAGATCAACCAGCTCCATAAGACTGATGTGTAGTGCCTCTCCTCTTGAGCTGCTATTCTACTAGAAAAGTCTTGTACAACATCTCCTCCAAGTCCACATAGTGTTGCAACTCCAATCGATCTTGTATGTTTTTGTTCATGCCACTTAAAAATCTTGCCATTGTGGCTTCTATATCTTCCTTAATATCAACTCTGATCATAAGCGTCTCCATCTCCTGGAAATAGTCTTCCACATTCTTACTCCCTTGATTATGTCTCCTTAGCTTCTGATGTAGCTCACGATGATCGTAGTAGGTACAAAATGCTTTTTCATAATGACATTCATTTCATCCCAAATCTCAATTGAATGATCTCTATTGCATCTCGTACTTGTCACCAATTGATCCCATCACGTTATAGCATAATCACAAAATTCAGTAGTTGCTACGCTAGCCTTTTTGTTTTCGGTGTAGTTGTGGCAATCAAAGAAAAGCTCCACTTTCTTCTCTCATTGTAGATACGCATCAAAGTCACTCTTTGCTTGGAATGATGGGATTTCTTCAACTACTGCTCGTCTAGGCAGAATTATTTCACGACTGACAGGTTTTTCTTATGTTAGTCTTTGTTGTTGTTCTTGATCCAACCGTTGATGCACTGCCTTAATTTTATTTCGCTTTCTTTTGTTTTTTCTAAAGAAGATGATGATGAATTACAAGATGAATTGGTGGACAGGATGAAGAAATGAAAATATGAGAATGAGATAGAGATAGATACCGACTTAGAATAGTGCTCTGATACCAAATGATACGATACTAAATTGTATATTTTCCAAAAATCTCACTCTAATTTGGAATTGGATAGTTCTTATAATTGTTTAGTTTCGTGTAGCACCAACAAATGGGATAATTTCCAATGTATGAATTATCTTAAAACATATTAAAACAAAACAAGCTTGAAGTCCTTAGAATTTTTTTTGCAATAACTCCAACAAATGGTATATCTTCCTATCTTTGAGTCTATCTTACAACACAACACAAATTACTTTGGTTGTAGAATAGTCACATAAAAGAACAAATTACTTTGGTTGTAGAATAGTCTCATAAAAGAGGTGGAAAGTTCTTGATTTACCAATTTGATTATCGGATATGACACATCAAAAAATTAAAAAATTTACAATGAAAAAAAAGAGAAGACACTTTGTATAAAAAAAAATCTTTATTGATATAAGTTGTTGGATGATTTCTCACCAAAAAGTACTACCTATTTAAAGTAGAAGTGGCAACATAGGCATCTAAAATGTGTTTAAAGGACATTAAATCGTTTTAGAAACTAGAAGAAAAATGTGTTGAATTGACTGGTATATGGTTTGACTTGACTGACCACGAAATTACTCTTCATTTTAGGCTATTGTTAATCTTCTTTTCACTGATTTTTGTTTGGAATTTAGGCAATGGTTAATTTTATGCTGCAACATATCCAATGAATTTTATCTTGTGTTCTTATTCTAGAGTGTTGTAAATAAGTCTATTAAAAATATCTTGAAGTTGTTTGGCTTGTATTTTTGTCAAAGGTGCAGCTGGTACAAGCAATAATTCTCAAGTTTAAATTTCAATGTCAATATCATTTCTTAAAAAAGATATTTTTATTTTGTGGAAAATTGAGGAAGAATCGTATTTATTAAACTAAAAATTTTAATTACTATATCTTTGTTGTTTAGGGTTACTATGTTTATCTCAATTTAGAAGCTCAAAATTCATAACCATATTAATAATGATAATGGAGTTGAAGACAAGAAAAAGAAAAAAAGTAATAATTATGCTAATAGTGATGATTTTGTTTATTTATTTTAATTGGTTTTTTAATAATTTGTATATACACATGACAAACTTATGTGTAAAGATGTGGCACCTTTAAAAGGAGTTTTCTCTTACTTTTGTGAAGTAAATTTAAAAAAAAAACTAATTCAAAATTAAACTAAAATGCTCATAATAGATATATGTGTAGTTCTAAAAAGTATTATAATTTTTTTCAACATATCATTATTTTTTTTTCAAATTTTTTACAAATTTCATATAAAAAATAGCTACAAATATTTTTTAATAAAAAAAAATAAAACCTAAATTAAAATTAAAAAACACAATACTTTAGTTATTTATGTAGTTTATTTTCGTAAAACTTGTTTCACAAAATAATTTTTGGTATTTTTAAATAAAAGATAGTGATAATATTTTTGAAAAAACATAGAAGTGTAAAAATTGCATAGTATTTTGGAAGATTAATACCATAAAATAGTAGTTTTAAAATTTTTTATTCTAAATCTAACACTGTGAAACTAAAATTTCAAAAATATCATAAATAATTATGTGAAAATACTTATTTACTTTAATAAATTATGCATAAACATAAAACATTATATTTGGGTTCTTTTTATGCAATTTAGGATTTTATTTTTTATTAAGATGAAGTTTTAATGTATTTTAATATTAAATTATGCTGTTATTTAAAATTTAAACTAATGATATTATGTTTGAAATAAAAATTAAAATTATGTTATTTTAAATAATTATCCATTTTGGATCTAGTATTTTAAAATACGTTAAAGAAAAAAAATTTTGCATTACACTTATCTTGATTACATTTAGTAGTGATATTTTAAAAAAATATTATTACTATTTTTTCTTCCAAAATTATCAAAAATTTCATATAAAAATAATTACAAAAAATGTAAAAAATTGTATGGTATGTTTTGAAAATGTAAAAAATTACATCATCGTTGTAAACTAAAGAATCTTGATTGTAAATAGTACTTATTTTTTCAAACTATTATTACTATTTTTTTCTTCCAAAATTATCATAAATTTCATATGAAAAATAATTACAAATATTTTTAATAAGAAAATAAATATAAATTAGAATTAAAGAATTTAAGCACAATACTTTAACTAATTATGTAGTTTACTTTCGTAAAACTTGTTTTCAAAAAATTATTTGTGGTATTTTAAAATAAAAAATCAGTAATAATATTTTTTTTAAAGAAAATATAAAAATGGTATTCGAACAGTACGTAATAGGAAAAAAGAAAGAATTTGCATCCTCGTCATAAACTAAAGAATCATTATATGTAGATCTAACGGTATATATCTATCCACGTTGCAATCATGGATGAGAATGACAGTACATCAAGCAAGTGTTGGAAGCTGATCGACATTTGAGTCAGCAACACAAATCCAAAACGCTAAGGCAACGGAACAAAACCAGACGACACAAATCTTCGATCAACAAACCAAAGCAAACGATGTTACTCCGAGTTTCTCTCCAGCAAGGTAAAATCTGGATTCTCTTTGTTCACTCGTTTCAAAAATCTGTAGACTTCGATACGATCGATGCTAGCTTTTTGGTGTTTGTAGGTAAAAACAATCTGAGGTCTTTGAGACCTCAATTTCTCGGTCTTCGAAGCTGTTGGTTATCAACGTCGCCGGAGCCAAATCCTCCGGTGAGTTTGTTTTGGAGATTTCATTATTTGCTAAATTTTTCGGGAGTTGATCTAATTTTGGGTTGATTTGGTGCATTTCTGCTTCCGTTTCTGGTATTATGTGTTCAGAGGGTGAAAAATCTTATTGGAGGTTCTTTTGTTGACTCACAATCATCATCATATATCGACGTCATAAACCCTGTAAGCTGTGTTATTAGTCCTACGCTGAGTGTTTTTAGTTGGCTTACTCACTAAAAACGTAGAGATTTGAAGTAGCTTTCGTTCATTGTTAGGCGACTCAAGAGGTTGTTTCCCAAGTTCCATTGACAACAAATGAAGAGTTTAAGGCAGCAGTATCCGCTGCAAAGCAAGCATTTCCTGCATGGAGAAACACACCGATTACTACCCGGCAGCGTGTCATGCTAAAGTTTCAAGAGCTTATACGCAAAAATATGGTAGCTACCGACTTGGTTTCAGTTTGTTTCGCTCTTGACATGTCCTTAATTGAAACTTTTAATCTTTCTGTAGGAAAAACTTGCTATGAACATCACGACCGAGCAAGGAAAGACCTTAAAAGATGCACATGGTGATATCTTCCGTGGGTTAGGTTAGCTTATTGCTGCAGGTTTGATTATATGATTGATAAGCAGAACAGGACCTTGCCAGATAATTTTTTGATAATCATTTTCTCACGCAGAGGTTGTGGAGCATGCATGTGGAATGGCAACCCTACAGATGGGTGAATATGTTCCCAATGTGTCAAATGGAGTCGATACATATAGTATTAGAGAGCCGTTAGGTGTTTGTGCTGGCATTTGTCCCTTCAACTTTCCAGCAATGATTCCTTTATGGGTAACATGCTAAAGCCCTTTCTTATTATTGCTCAATATTGTTTCATTTACCATCAACCTGTAATACATATGTATAGCCTTAGTTCTTTATGATCCTTTTCTGTGCAGATGTTCCCTATTGCAGTGACATGTGGTAATACTTTTGTTCTAAAGCCATCAGAGAAGGATCCTGGTAAGCTGCTCAAATTTCTTAACCTCATTCCTTGCAACTATTTTGGTAACTAATGGATGCTCCGGTGATTTTTTTATTAATGTATGGGAAGTTCGAGATATATAGGCTTTCTGATTGTGTCGTAACATATTGTTGATGCCAGTGTACATACATCTTACTAGCAAACCCAATGTGATGGATGCTCTTAGATATAATAAATACCAATATTATTGGTTGACTACTGCCCACTATCACAATGAGGGTTCCCTTCTATTGATGGATTGTTGTTAATAATCATCTATATGGAATTTTTTTTGTCAGTTTATCTGTGAAACCAGCTTTCATATTGTGAAACCAGTTGTTAATATGACTTGCTTTCTCCAGGTGCTTCTGTAATACTTGCGGAGTTGGCAATGGAAGCTGGATTACCTAATGGGGTTCTCAATATCGTTCATGGCACCAATGTAGGTTATGCTTTTCTTCTTTGCTCTGTCTAGATTTCCTATTTAATAGGATTTGAATTGTTGAAGAAAGTATTCCTCTCAGGAAATAGTTTGGTGAATATTATCTTTTGCAATTAAAGTCACTTCAAAACTGTCTTGGAATATAATCTGTAAAGATTCACACTATTACCTTCACTTTCTTTGTCCTCAGTAATAATGCATCTTTACATGCCAGGATACTGTGAATGCTATCTGTGATGATGATGATATAAGGGCTGTTTCATTTGTTGGCTCAAACACTGTAAGTATATATTTTGCTGCTGATCTTTTGTAGCCTGCAAATTTGGGTTTGTGTTTTAGAGACTTATGATAAATAATATTACGAAATATTCACCTTGACAGTTTCCTGAGTAATTAGTTCAGCTGTCTAACACGTTAACTTACTACTTTCTTGCACATATAGTTATCTAATACAATAGATCTCTTAATAATCTGTTAACAAATCTGATGATAGCAGATTTGCTTTTCTTCTGAGCTCAACTTTTTGGTTTAACTTGTGTATATCCCGAATTGACATGTTTTGTTAAAGGCCGGAATGCATATATATGCAAGAGCAGCAGCGAAAGGCAAACGTATTCAGGTAACATCTTGCATCTTTTTCCCTGTAAAATTCCTCTTATTAATTCAAAACGACTCTATGTCAATTTGCTTATAAAACATCTTCTCAGTCAAATATGGGGGCGAAAAATCATGGACTTGTCTTGCCTGATGCCAACATCGATGCTACTTTAAATGCACTACTTGCTGCTGGGTTTGGTGCCGCTGGACAGAGATGCATGGCACTGAGTACAGTGGTTTTTGTCGGCAACTCAAAATCATGGTACTGCTAACTTCCTTTTCTCCATATTTAAATTGGAAGTCACTGGGGTGTAACCTTCTGAAATATCGAACATTCATATTTTGTGATAAACACGATTGCCTGTATTCTTTGTCTCTCCTTTGGCTTCTGAGCTCCACAACCTAAAGGTGATAAACAAAATTGGATTATATAGGACAATGTCTTTCTTTTCTTTTTCTATTTGGCTTGACTACTGTTGTTGTCCTGGTGTTCAAAGTAACCAAAGAAGCTGTGTAAAGCCTGTTGATTTTCATTTGATAGTATTAAACGATTAGCTTCAACTTGTCTAATACTAACTAGGGAGGATAAACTTGTGGAGCGAGCGAAAGCCCTTAAAGTCACATGTGGGACAGAACCTGATGCAGACCTGGGCCCTGTGATTAGCAAACAGGTATTTTCACATCCAAACCTCGGCTAAATGTCATGACTACTGCTGAACTGAACTTACATGTGAAACAGTCTTTGCGTTTGTCTGTTGTTTATTATTATTATTTTATGATTATACATATACCTTATTGTTACATTTCTATATGGCTAGGCCAAAGAACGGATATGCCGCTTGATTCAATCTGGTGTGGATGATGGTGCTAAATTGCTGCTTGACGGAAGAGATGTCGTGGTACTTTCCTAATCTCCATAGTTACTGCTATTGCAACAAACTCATGTCTTAGTACAGCAGTAACTTCCACAATCTTACTAGTAATAACAAACCATAGAAATCTCTTGTCCCATTTACGCTGGAATGACAGCGTTGGATTAATCTTGAAAACAACTATCCGTCTACTAGTCCGAGAAGTTTTATATTTTAACAAACAGGTTCCAGGTTACGAGAAAGGGAATTTTATTGGTCCTACAATTTTATCTGGTGTTACCCCAGACATGGAGTGTTACAAGGTATTATTCTGGTATTTCAGAAAAATAATCCATATACTAGAGGGAATTACATTTCTTTTCTTTTTCTTGGCACATTGCAGGAGGAAATATTTGGTCCCGTTCTTGTATGCATGGAGGTCAGATTCAGAAAAACTAGTTTGCGTTTCAATTATATATTAGTTCTTGTTTTATGTTCGTGTGAATTACGCTCTCACGATACCTTTGTGATACATTCATATAACAGGCAAGCAGCTTTGAAGAGGCCATAGACATAATAAATAGAAACAAGTAAAACATCCTTCTTACCTACCCCCACAATACTAATATAATCCTCTCATAATCTTCAACAACCTGCTATTTACGCCTTCTACAGGTACGGTAACGGTGCTGCAATTTTCACTACATCGGGTGCAGCGGCTAGAAAGTTCCAAATGGAAATAGAAGCAGGACAGGTTTGAAAAGAACTAACTTGGACTTTGTACACAAAAAGTACACACTTTTTCTGTGTGCATTTTGACATTGCTTGCTAATGTTTGCGCAGATTGGTATAAACGTTCCAATCCCAGTCCCATTACCGTTCTTCTCCTTTACTGGAAACAAAGCTTCGTTTGCAGGAGATTTGAATTTCTATGGTAAAAGGAACAGAAGTTTTAGTCACAACTTATTAAACACAAAGATGCAAGTTTGTTTGTTTGTTTTACTCTTTGCTTATATAACCAAAGTGGAATTGTTGCAGGCAAAGCAGGAGTTGATTTTTTCACTCAAATCAAGACTGTTACACAACAGTGGAAAGATATTCCAACTTCAGTATCTCTTGCAATGCCTACTTCTCAAAAGCCATAAATTATTACTTAAAACTTCACTATCTTTTTTTACTTTTGAATTTCGAATCAGGCTTCACAAAGAATGCCTTTAATAAGATTTTAACGATGCCTAGTTTCTTTCTAAATTAGCTAAAAACTACAATGATTCATACGTTGGGCATATTCATATGTTTTGAAAATTAAAAATGATATAATTTTTCACATGACTCAAATGAACGACTAATTTTCAAATTATAGTTCTGTGATCATTGTATCATTAACCTTTTAAGTTTCAAAAAATTTACACCGATGGAACAATCGTACAAACATATTTCTAGTTAGCAAAAAAGGGGTCAACTTCTAGACCCTCGGAAATTGGTCACCAATTCCATGCATGAAATGAAATTTGCCATGTGAATAAGGTTCGTAAATTTTATATTTTATACTTGTACTATGACATATAACGATTTGATCTAAATTATAACATATATTAATTTTGGTGGTGTTAGTTAAATCGTTAATAGTTACTAGTCAGATATTAGACATTTAATTTTTCTTTTGTCTTTGATGATGCAAAACGGCGTTATATCGGATCCATTTTTAATAATGAAACAAATCTGCGTCATTTTTTTCACTCCACATCGATATATAAAAGGGTGAAACATTATTTATTGCATTTCATCTCTTTCAAAGGCATATAGCTTATCTTTTCGTATGAATATGTTCTATTATCAAGATAGTCCGTTGTGATCCAGTTATAGAAAAAAAGCATTGAGCTGCAATTTTCCAGCCGATTCCACTTTCACAAACAACTCCAAATCGATAAAATTATCAACGGCATAAGATTATGATAGAGGTATTGTTGTAGTTTAACAAAGAATATGAAGTAATTTCTGTAAGATGTGTTAGGATTTTTTGGATTTTTGTAGTTCTTGAATTTCATACTACAGTTTATGGTTTTTGTAATATCTGAATTTTATATTGATTTTTGTCTATCAAGTGTGCCAAAATGTTTGTAATTTCAATTTTGAGAGAATTTATAAATTCTGTGGTTTTTAGAATATTGATAATGATATAATTTTTACTTGTTACAGTTGTGGAATATTTGAGACAATTGATGACGTTCTCAATTATGTTGGAGTCGAGGTTTTGATTGTAGAGATACAAACAGAAACATTGTTTACAAGTTTAAAAATAGAGTTAAGAATATCCTTGTATGGACATCAAATGTGGTATAAGCTCTCATTTGAGTGTGATATAAGCTCTTTGTATGGAAAATTTTGTGGCTGGTTCACTAGATTCATGCAATTGATGTTTATACAAATTACGTTGAGCCGTTTGCTGAATATAGTGTTGAACATCAAAAGGTAGATAGAATTCAAGTCGATGAAAAAGGACAGAATTGTTCCTATACCTAAACTATACATTCTTCAAATTTATGAAATCATAATCACAGTATACAAATAGATCAATAATAACAAAATTGTGGTTATCATAAAACTTATTGTTAAAAATGTATATCGTAATATTTTATTTTAGTTTCAATATACTTTAAAGAGTAAAGCATAAAACGTATGAATTTACATTTGAAATCTATTAATTTTGGTTATAGGTTATATTTTGTTAAGCCTAATTATGAAACAAAATAGTGTACATATCACAAAATAGCACCTATAAATTTTATATCCTAAAATCTAAATTTTATTATGACATCATTTGTGACTATCTATTTTCTCGAAACTCATTTACGACAAACAAAAATTATGTTATATATAAAAAAGATTAATGAAAAAAGATTATTGATGAGAACTAAAGAAAAATAAAAGGCGTGATAAATGATGTTATTGAGATGAAATAAATATTTTATTATTTATTAAGAGAATATTTATTTTTTAGAACTTACAACTTATTTTTACTGACCTACTTATTTATTCATATATCCTTAAAACAAAAAAAAACAATATATTTCTCAAATCATAAGTTTTGTTATTTACAAATTTATTAATCACGATAATATGTCATTTAAGAAAATTATGGTCATTGTAAAACTTATTGTTAATAATTTACAAATGGTAAAATCTAACCTCATATCGTATTAATTATTTCCAAACTACATACTCAACCTAAATCATATAAATTACATGAGAAATCTATTGATTTCGATTAGTGTTTATGCTTTGTTACACATAATTATGAAAGAAAACTACTTACATATCATACTATAATTAACATTTAAAAACACTATAACCCTAAATTCTAAACTTTATTATGGCACACTTATCCCTAATATATTATTTGGGAATCATTTTAAGAAAATAACCTTACCCTGACGTGTTATTAACAGAAATACCATGCTGACGTATCATCACCACAATGAGTTTTAAATTAATATATAAATAGAATTTATTTACTAGAATAATTACAATATATGCCATTGTTATTAATATGGTTACAGAATCAATATATTTTATTAAACTAATCAAAAAATATTATTAAATATGTTAAAAACAATTATTTTTTCATTAATTTAGATATACAAAAATTAATATTAAAAATAATTTTAAATAAAATTTAAAATTATATAAATATTTAATTTATATTTATTAATAAATAATATTATATAATTTACGAATACTTTTCCCACGCATGGTGTGGGTATAAATCTAGTTTCTTATTAATTAGTAGACATATGTAACCATATTTTCTAAACCATAAACTCTATTATCATAAATATATAAACACAATTTTTATCATAAAACATAACTTATCGCCTTACATATATTATAGTTGTGTCCAGTTTATTTATGAGATATGAAAAAATATTATTTATAAGATATGAAGAATAGATTATTTATGAGATATGAAGAAAAAGTTATTTGGAATTTATACTGTTAAATCCGAATATGAGATTTTACAAAAAGAGAAGGGATTCAAAAACAGAATTTCTGCTCCAAAGATCATCGTTCAATCTTCCTTAAGCGGCAGTATGGAAGGTAAAAGTGCCAAAAAATACAAAATTTTCTCTGACAATTGTTGTCGGGAGTTTTGGCCACTAATGGGCGTCTATTTCAGAAGTATATTTCGGGGTGATGTGATATGTGAGTTTTGTGGAAATGAGATGCAAGTTATAAACCATGCATTGTTCATATGTCCATCTCCAACGCTAGAAATGGACTTTATCAAATATACCATCCGTCCCAAATATGTTTCCATCAAACAATCTACTTAGAAATCTAAATTACTTACTATGGTGTATTTTGGAGAAACTGCAAATAGATGCTGATTTGCGTAGTTATCCATGAATTTTATGGTTCGTCTGGAAAACACGAAACGATAAAATGTATAATGATACAATTGTACTACCATTGATATTTTGGCTAAAGCACGAAGGAAATGTGAAGTTTGGTATGTAAAGTATATAATGTTTTTGGATGATATAGGGTCATGTGTGGTAATGACATCAGTTGTTGAGGTCCAAGATTCATAGTCCTTGGTGCATTCTTTATTCACTTGCTTCATTGACGGTTCTTGGAAACTTGAGGACCACACTCCAGGGGTTGGATCCTCAAGTTACAAGATAGAACTACATATCTTCTTGACATGCGAGATACCTAAAGTGGTCTCTTTCTCCCTCCATATGGAATTTTGTAGTCTCATTTAGGCTATAGCTAGCCTGCAAAAAAAAAACAACGATATTATACTAGTTTATTACTAATTATATGAACATTTTATCTGGTTAATGAATTAGAAAGGTGGCCAACTTTTGACGCCAAAGTCAAAGAATTTGAGTCACTTCTCATAGTCTACCTGAATTACCCCTTATTCATCAATCCTAAGAAAAAAATTCACAAACAAGTTTTCCTTAGAAACTCTATTTTTTTCTTTTATTAACACTTCTATTCTTTATTGGTTTGAGGATAGATCAAACATTTTCTAATCAAGACAAAAAATGTGTTAGTATGTTTCCATGTAAAAAAAAAATATTATTTATGAGATATTAAAAAATTGTTTATGAGAATGAAAAATTATAAAAAAGTGAAAATCAATGTTTTCGAGTTCAAATGAATACTTGATGCTTACTATCGAGGTTGAAAAAATGATATAGCTAAACATATAATAATCGTACCTATTTTTCAAAGATCGATGGATAAAATCAGTAATTAATTACTTAATAAATTTTCCATCAAATTCATCAAAATTTATGTCATGTCGTATTATGAAAAAATGAGTTGTCTAAAACTTTAGTGTCAAATTTAAATTTGTAAACAATTATTTTATTCATAAACAACTGGTGCTTTTATTAGAAAATAAATTTTTAATAACGAACAAATTTAATATAAATTTATTATGTAGTTATTAAAAATCTGATAAATCGTATATGCTAATCTAGTAATTATCTTTTAAAACTGCTAGAAATCTACCATAACTGAGATCTGATAAAGAAATATGTTAGGAATTATTTACATAAGTCTGTCATACTCTCAATATAAATTTGTTACCGATTAAATAAGTTTGCCATAGAATAAATAACTTTGCCGCAAAATAAATAAATTTTCCATAACTACAAATAAATATATCGCACACTTAATAAATATGTCGTAGACTTAATAAAACTGCCAGCGACTTAATAACTCCCGTCGACATAATAAATTGTCGCAAATTTAATAAATCTACAGCAAACCAAATAAATTTATCCTCGTTATATAAAAAACTGGTGTAGATTCTTCATGCCCGATTTATGCATATGCCCATTAAGTTCTATAGAATGTTTTGAATAAATATGTATTTTTCTCTAATGCTTTAAAAAATGGTATTTTCGTAATTACTTATCCCCCATAAATTCGACCGATATCTTCAGCTAAGAGTTAATTTTCTTATTCAATTTTATTTTTACAGCTATAACATTTAACATGGTTTCTGTAGTGAATTTATCTATGAAATTAGATAAATTAAACCAATGGTTGAAAATTATCTTAACATTACTATTGAGTTATATGAACACCATGCTTTGCAAAGGGATGAGTTCTTGGTTTTGCAAACTATGATTAAAAAAATGTAAACTCTTTATTATTTACTTGTTTTATGTTTTATGGTTTCAAGCTACCAAGAATGTTAGTGGTGGGAGAAGAACCCAAGGATGAATGTGGATATTGTCCCAAGCATTGTTAGCTGTTAAAAATTTTCAAGATGACGTAGAGCTTGATGAAGAAGATCTTAGTTGGAAAGAGAATGAAAAATATGAAAACGTGACCAACATAGTTAAACTCATTTAAAAACACGTTATCATATTTCTTGTATAATCAAAATAATTCTAATCATTCAATAGTGTTAATATACATCACACACTAAATCATATATCACATATGTTATAGCTACGAAATTAAGTTTTCGCTGATTATAAGAAAGCTAAGATGATATTTAATTCATATGTTATATATGTAAAACAAACTAATTTAAGTGTGATTTAATGTTATCATACATCTTTCAATATCAAAATAATATTTAATATTTAACAATGTTATTATACAAGTAAAATCCATTATTGAGAAAGATGATGACTTTTATAAGATTTGTTTGATCGAATGAAAAACATATAGAATCGTCAACACCACCACATATATTATCATATACATTATTATTTATATCGTTAACATGAATTATCACTACTACTCTTTAGATATATTATAAATCAAATGGTAACATATACACTAGTCTGCGATATCTTATATTAATGTTACACTCGAATCTATAGAAACTACAATGTATTTAACGAATGCCGCACTTTATTGCAATTGTGTGGTCCATATTTATTCTTGAAAATCGAATTTAAAAATGGTATTTCCAACAACACTACTACTTTTTTATATAGAGTTTAAATAAAATTGTAGCATATTCAACAACACTACTACTTTTTTATATAGAGTTTAAATAAAATTGTAGCATATACATTAATATGTGATATCTCATATTGATGTTACATGTGAATCTATACAAAATACATCGTATTTAATGAACGCCGCTGAAATCGTATGGTACAAATTATGTCTCGCAAATCGAAGCGGCACGGTGCTGAAATCATGCTAACTATCAACATCATATCTAGCTGTCAGATTTGTTGTCAGATTACGAGTTATTGTATGCAAGAACAATTTCATCTATTTATGCAAAAATGAACACTCAAAATGGATTATTGATTTTTTTTTTTCCATTTTGCAAGTTTATGATATTTTCCTCGTCATTTAGTCCATTACCTCTAAAAAAATTTTATTATATTTTTGATATATATATGTAACATACTCCCGAGATTTACATTACAAATACATTAGAAAAAACAAATAATATGAAAGAGATATACATTAGAAATTTCATTTTTAAGAAATGTAAAAGATGAAAGGAAGAATCTTCGTCTATCTAGTTATATAATAATAATATATATTAAAAATAAAATATATGATTATAAAATATTAAAAATATAATAGAATATACACATAAGAATTAGAATAAAAGAAATGTGACGAAACATCGATATGTAGTAATGTGATTTCAAAATTTTGAATCTAAAGCAAATAAGAGAAAAATGCATTGGTATACATATAAGCTAAACAAAATCATGCGAACTGCTAGATAGGTTATAAGTTTGATAGAAATTATGTTTTTTTGTAAACATGAAAAAGAACCGGTTTAATTGTTTTAAACAGAGAAATTCAAATATCGTTGATATAACTTTTTAAAAATAGAATTTATATAAAATATATATATTACTAATTTCTAATTGAAAATAGTTTTAATCAATCAAAATTTTCATCTTAATAGTGAGAGATTCACAGTTATCTAAAATTATTATTATATATTTATTTAAAAATGATATCATCACAATGAATTTTTTTAATAGGATGCCAACCTTATTGGATTCTTGAAGTCATTAAAAAAGGAAGTTACAGAGTTGTTTGTGCAGCTATTGATACACATGCATGAGAGAAAGTGGCTATAAGATTAACAATGTCTTTGAACATATCTTTGATGCTAACCGTTATCAGATTCTTAAGAGTGAGTCTCTCTATGTCTCTAATTTCGTCATATCAGATTCTTAAGAGTCAGTCTCTCTATTTCTCTGATTTCTGTCTTTCCATATCACCAATTCATTTTCTCCACTGCGATTTGATCTTCCTCCATAGCAATTTGATCTTCCTCCATCGCGATTTGATCTTCTTCCATCGCGATTTCGACTTCCCGAAGAATTTTAATGTTTCCGTGACTAAAATCTATTATTTACAAAAAACAGATCAAAATGACTATTTTAAAAAAACATTAGACCAAAACAACATTGTTTTGGATAATACTATAAAACGACATTGTTTTAATTATAATTCATTCATAAACGATTTCAACAAAACGACATCATTTTTAATACAAATCTTACATGGTAGGCACGACATTCTGTTTAACAGAAAAACAAACGGAAACATGTTTTTTGGTAGAAATAACCCTATTTTAACATGTATACATAAATTTTATTCTTTTGATCACCACCGGTAGCTAATCCTGTCAAGCGGGTCGGACTCGCCCTATGGCGGGTTGAACATTTTTTTTCATAAATTTTTTTTATCCATAAAATCCGCGAGTCATTTTTTTAAAACCTGCACCCGTCCCGCATTAATCTAGCGGATTTACGGGTGACCCGCAACCCGCTTCGTTTTTTAAATTTAAAAAAATATTTAATTAAAATAAATCCAAATAATAATAAATCTAACATTAATACATCAAATATATCAAAATTCAATTTTTAAAACACCAAATTACACAAATTTTGAACATCAAATTTGGTATTAATTTAGGATTAAATTAGTTTATGATTAAATTGGTTTATGATTAAATTGGTTTAAATTTTGGTTAATTGATTTTGACTCAAAATTTACGGGTATTCGCTAACCCACAAAATAATAAAACGAAACCCGTACATGTCTCGTATACCAAAACTTCGACCCGCATCCACCTCGCATCCACCCCGCATATAAAAGTTTTTTTTGACCCGCATCCGCTCTACAGCGGATCAAACGGGGCGAGACCTGCGAGTAATGAACCATAATGACAGGCCTACCAACAACTATGGTTATGATTACCGTCAACATAACAATTGCATATATAATATATATTATTCGTTTCTCTATCATTGATGATTATGGTTACGATTTATCGCAAATTTTTAGTTATATCAATGTTTAAATCAATCATTAAAAAATTACAACGTAAAATAGAGCGTTTGACTAATACTATTGATATCAACTTAGTGCGATAACTAAACAAATCATCATCTATAATCTGATATGGAATAAGCACTTTTTTCCCATAATGAGTAGACGTTAAAGTGAGATTTATAAAATGTTTCTTATTAATAAATAAGGGATACCTGTACCAAGATCTTTACAAAACCCTTTCGATTATCGATGACCCCTCCGTCGTCCACCACCGCCGCAGCGCCACTGGGATCATCCCTGATTCCGATTGTTAATAAGCTTCAAGACATATTCGCTCAGCTCGGAAGCCAATCAACGATCGAGCTTCCGCAAGTCGCTGTCGTCGGAAGTCAAAGCAGCGGTAAGTCCAGCGTCCTTGAAGCACTCGTCGGTCGCGATTTTCTCCCTCGCGGAAATGATATCTGCACGCGCCGCCCTCTACTTCTCCAGCTACTTCAGACCCAATCTCGCTCCGATGGTGGATCCGATGAAGAGTGGGGAGAGTTTCTTCACCTCGAGGGCAAACGTATCTACGATTTCTCTGAGATACGCCGCGAGATTGAGGTTTTCTTTTCTTTTCGAATTTCGTTTAATTTTGTAACCTCCATGATGGCTTAATGTATGTGTGGCAATGTTTCTAGGCTGTTACGAATAGATTAGCAGGAGAGAACAAAGGTGTATCAGATCAACAGATTCGTCTCAAGATTTTTTCCCCTAATGTTTTGGATATCACTCTTGTGGATCTTCCTGGTATCACCAAAGTTCCTGTGGGTGATCAGCCAACGGATATCGAAGCACGTATAAGAACGATGATACTGTCTTACATCAAGAAACCTAGCTGCTTGATACTGGCTGTTACACCCGCTAATACGGATTTAGCCAATTCAGATGCTTTACAAATCGCAGCAAACGCCGATCCTGATGGTAAGTTTTGTTAGCAAGTCAATTTTGGAATGTATACGTTTCATGGTATACCAAAATATTCACCTTCCCTTTGCATATAAATTTTATGTTCTTAGGTCATAGAACAATAGGTGTAATCACAAAGGTGCGATTTCTTTCTATCCTCAGATATTTCCTTAAAACTTTCTTCTTTTCAGATTTAGTCGCAATTCGAAATGGCAAACTATTTTTTCTAATGGCTACTCTATTTTTTTCTCTGATTCAGTTGGATATTATGGACAGAGGTACTGATGCTCGGAATATCCTTCTTGGAAAAGTAGTTCCTCTTCGACTAGGATATGTGGGAGTTGTAAATCGTAGTCAGGAGGTAAACCCTGCTAACTTACACTGCATATTGTTTTTGTTATATCATAATGAGTCGAGGCCACTTCTGCCTTTGTGGTGTCTTATTTTATGCTTAAATATAATCATCTTTTACCTTCAGTATTTAGTCATTTCACAGTTATATTAACCATTCTACGTTCTATTCTCGGTTAACAGGATATTTTGCTGAACCGCAGCATCAAGGATGCTCTTATTGCTGAGGAGAAGTTCTTTCTTAGTCGTCCAGTAAAACTGCATCATTGTCTCAACTTGCTTTCTCAGTGTTGCTTTAGGTGATCAGCTTATATTTTTATTTTTCCAAACTAAACAGGCTTACAGCTGTCTCACTGACCGTTTGGGGATCCCTCAATTGGCAAAGAAATTAAATCAGGTATTTATCTGCATTTCGAATCTCCTCTTGTCTTTGTTATAATCTCTTATATTCTTACAGTAAAGACACCAGCTCCCTAAGAGAGATGCTTTCTGGATCTCGATGTGTTTCTAATTGAGACTAATTGACATTTGTATGTAATATTCACGTTTCCTAGCTATACGTAGTCTGATTGTACCCATGTTATCACAGCAGGAGTTAGGTATTTGGAATCAGAATTTTTGATATTCACTGTATTTATATGAAAAATGCATTATGTTTCTTAATTTATATGATGGATTCATTTTCTGTGATTTGATTAGTCCTTTCTTCTAAAGATGGCATGTCATAGGTTTCTTAGCTGGCCATCTTTGTTGTAAAATTAGAAGCTTTCTAATGGGTGGTATACCCTTTTTTTATTATTTGCAGATCCTTGTCCAACATATCAAGGGACTGCTTCCCAATTTAAAGTCACGTATCAGCAATTTATTGTTTGCTACAGAAAAGGAGTATGAGAGCTATGGGAATATAACAGAGTCCAGGGTATGTGGTTTTCGACCAGTTTTAGTGTACTAATTTATCCAATCCATTCTCAATGATGACATTGATATTTGCTTTGCTAGCTTGTAGCCAACTATTTTATTACACTTTTCCGATGTATGTGCTTCCTTATTGATATTTGTGGGAACCTTTTCTGTATGTTTTGACTGGAACTAACTAACTGTTGATATATAGAGTTAGTTTTTGAAAGTGTTAAGATTTGTTGGGAAATTTTTCTGCCAAAATTGGCTAGTCAATTTCATAAGTATCTAGATATGCTTTCCTATTTAATTTCCTTATCAAATATGCTTGACTCATTAGATTATGTCATTAAAATATATAACTTTTTCATTGTGAGTATTTAACTTGCATCTTTTTCTGGGTTTGTACTGTTGCGAAATTTATAGGCTGGTCAAGGAGCTCTTCTTCTCAATATTCTTACAAAATACTGTGAAGGTAAAATTTGAAGATGGTTCTTTCGGGTTATTGGACAAGAGGTGTCAGTTTATGCTTTTTAGGTTGGTATTTGTTCTCATGAGTGAACTGGTCGTACAGCATACTCCACAACCGTGGAAGGGAAAAGTAAAGAAATGTCTACATCTGAGCTCTCTGGTGGAGCAAGAATTCACTATATCTTCCAATCAATCTTTGTTAAGAGCTTGGAGGTTTGCTTGTACAATTTTATATTTTCCCTCAGTCTTCAGTACGCTTCATGTTTTGAGTTCTTGGAAGCATGCCATTTTTGCATTTATGAGTAGACTACGTTTAGTTGTGAAAAAAATAATAGGTGTTCATAGAAGTTGAATTTTTTGTACCTTTCAAGCATCTGAGCTGTAATCACATTTCGCTGTACTTTTGAAACACCTGATCTGTAGTCGCCTGAAATCGATCTGTATATTTTCTGTTGTACAGTATGCATTTCAACCGACTGATTTAATTGTGCTACTTGTTTCGGGTTCTATGAATTCAAACTTATTAGTTTCTCTTACTTTTCTTCCGAAGGAGGTTGATCCATGCAATGACTTAACAGATGATGATATTCGGACTGCAATACAGAATGCCACTGGTCCCAGATCTGCATTATTTGTTCCAGATGTACGTTTATATCCTAAGCATTTGGCAACTTCGTTCTGCTTATCAGGACTTTTACATACTTAACTTGGTTTTCTACTTTGCTAGTAACTCTTATTAGTGTCTTTTGTTTTCATTCTCTTCTGCATAGGTTCCATTTGAAGTTCTCGTCAGGAGGCAAATATCTCGTTTATTAGATCCCAGCCTTCAGTGCGCCAGGTTCATTTTTGATGAGCTAGTGAAGGTGTGATTTATTATTTGTTTTTCTTGCAATGCTTACTGCTAAGTTACTTGATCACGAATTTTCTATCTCTGTACAGATTAGTCACCAGTGTGTGAAGACAGAGTTACAGCGCTTTCCAGTCCTGCAAAAGCGCATGGATGAGGTTATTGGGAACTTTCTCAGAGAAGGAATTGAACCTTCACAAGCAATGATCCGAGATATTCTTGAAATGGAGGTATATACGAATAATTTAAGATCAACATAATCATGGTTTTCATGGCCAGTTATCTTAAATTTGCTGAGATATTTATACAGTATAGACAGCGTGTAACAGAAGTCGCAGACATTAACTCATTAAGTATCAGTCTACTGATGTATTTTTTATCATAATGTTGAAGTAGAACGAGCATGTTCTAAGTTGAGCAAAGTTATTACTCTCAGTTTTATTGATTGTAACCTCTTTAAACTTGGAAAATGATTGTTCGTAGCGAATTCTGAGTTATTTTTTGTCTATGGTTGCAATTTGCAGATGGATTACATAAACACCTCACACCCAAGTTTTATCGGGGGAACCAAAGCGGTGGAGGTTGCAATGCAACAAGTCAAGTCTTCTAGGATTCCACATCCTGTTGCACGGCCAAAGGTTTGAATTAGTCTGAGCAAAGAATTAATATTGCTATCGTGTTTAAGTGTTACTCTTTCTGGCTTGTGCACTTTTTTACTTACATATTCCTTGTGACTTAACAGGATGCAGTGGACCCTGAGAAGACAGCTTCTTCTGCGAGCCAATCGAAATCTCGATCTTTTCTCAGCCGACAAGCTAATGGAAATGTCACTGATCAGGCATGTCATTTGTCCATGTTATGTAATTGAATCTGTTACATCTTTCGATACTATCTTTGTAGTTGGACTCTTGCTTTGGAAAACTCATGAAAAGAGTACATATATCCAGCTAAAGACTCCTTATATACAACTTATTTCTATAACATTATTCCACAGGGAGCTCTATCTGCAGCAGATGCGGAAAAATCTGCACCAGCTGGTAATATTCTTATTACAGTCATTTTTCACCCATGTCTATCTCATTGTATATATATGACTTAACTATGAGCAGACATGTCTTTATTTGTTTTGTGTAGAATTTGACTATAGCGTTTTTGAAAATCTGAGAATTAATCAGGAAACACTAGCTGGGGTGGTTTCTCATCAATTTTCCGGGGTAGTGATGATGGTCAGGCAGCTGCTAAGAACAACTTATTAAACAAACCATTCAGTGAAACTACTCAAGATGTGTATCAAAACTTTTCGACGATCTATTTGAAAGAGGTTTTACATCTTGCGCATTATCATGCTCCTCATATTGCCAATACATATCACTTTACTTGCCATAATGTTTGGTTTTTTGAAGCCTCCAACTGTTTTGAGGCCATCTGAAACTCGTTCAGAACAGGAGGCAGTTGAGATTCAGATAACAAAGCTATTATTGAAATCCTATTATGACATTGTAAGAAAGAATATCGAGGACTTGGTCCCAAAAGCAATCATGCATTTCCTGGTTAGTGTGATCCCTTCCTCTGCTTAAAAAATCTATAAATTGCACATTGTGGTTTTACTTGAAAACTTTGTCTGGCAAGCAAAAAAATAACTAAGTAATGTTTGACAACACGACCTGTAGTAACTCGTAAAAGGGACTGATAACTATTCTACTTTATCGAAATAAACACAGGTAAATTACTCAAAGCGTGAGATGCACAATGTTTTCATTGAAAAGCTTTACAGGTAATGAAAGAAACCGTCTGATTGTTGTGTGATGGGTGTCTTTTGTTTTGATGAACTACCTTGGGTGGATGGGCAGGGAGAACTTGATTGAAGAACTGTTGAAAGAGCCGGATGAGATAGCGATAAAAAGGAAACGCACACGAGAGACTCTTCACATTCTACAGCAGGCTAATAGGGTAAAAGTTTTAAACATATGTCTTGAAGAAATTTTGCAATCTTGTTTAAAATGTGATTTTTTTAAGTCACTATATAATTGATATGGTTTAAAAACAGACATTAGATGAGTTGCCGTTGGAAGCAGAATCGGTCGAGAGAGGATACCGAATTGGTTCGGAACCGAAAACACTAGGAGTTGCTGAGTTCAAGAAGTGATTCTCTAATGGGTAAGGAGACGTATTCATGAATTGAAAATTTGATTTCACGTATAAGTCTCTCATTCGTTTCGCTCATGGAAAGATTTGTTTTCTAATTGATTCTCTGTGGTTAGGGAAATCAGAAATGTATTTTAGGGTTATAGCTCAATATTTCTATGATAACCAGAGGTTTTGGTGTCGTCTTGTTGTGTGGTATGAGTGTTATATGTGTTTCTTATTCTCCTTGAATAATTATATAACGAGGAGACAAAACGGTTTACAACTTCAATCTTCATTTGAGGTAAGACCACACTGTATTCTTCTTGACACTGCGGAGGACCATATTTTCAAAAAAAAAAAATAGTCTGTGATTTTGATGAACAATATGGCTGATTGGAAATTCTGGTAACAGTAATACTGTGTTTTCTTCCCAATATGCTTTAAAAACGCTACTCAACTTAAAGTATGGAATGATCTAATGGTAAAGAAATTTGATGCTTTTTTTAAACTTAAACAATAGTTGGGATTTGTTTGCATTACCAAATCAAGACGCAGTCGGTAGTCAGTAGATACACGCAACAAAATTTAATTGAAAGATATAAAGATATAAAGATATAAAGAGGGAACAACAAAATTGAAGAGAGGATTTGAACAAAATTTTTGTTACAATTGTGAAATTAATTACGTTGTTCATACACTTCTTCATCTTGTTGCCTTTAACCAATAAGACATATTCCAAATGCATGTTCATAACACTTTTTTATGTCGATCTAAATGAAGTTTCCTTTGGAATTTTGTTGTTCCAAATCTATCCAAATTTTTTTGTGAGCATAAAGAAAACATTTGTTGTTGATGCAAGATAGGCTTGTCATTATGATTCATAACCCGCGGGTCCCACCCCGTTTGACCCGCTGCAGGGCAGGTGCAGATCGAGAAATATATATATATGCGGGGCGGATGCGGATCAAATCTTTGATATAGCGGGACATGTGCGGGTTTGGTGTTTTTTTTTTCTGCGGATTAGCGGGTACCCGTAAATTTTGGGTCAAATTAATTAACTAAAATTTAAACTAATTTAATTATAAACCAATACCAATTTAATACTAAACCAATTTAATACCAAACCAAATTTAACCAAACCAACACTATAAAACTAAAATGACCTAATTTCCAATCCTATTACATTCAGGTTCAGCTGCACGAAAAAATATTCTGAGAAAATCTCCACCTAATTCCGGCGACCTCCAGCCAGTTCCGGCGATCTCCAGTCATTTCTGGCGACTTCCGACGGTGAGCGTCTCTCTCTCTCACTCTCTGTTCTCGATTTCTTTCTCTCGTTATCTCTCTCTCTCGTTTTCTTTCTCTTTCTCTCGTTTTCTCTCTCTCTCTCTCTTAGACTTTCGAAGTCTCTCTCTTAAACTCTTTCTCGAAGTCTCTCTCTCAATCTCTCTCTCAATCTTTCTAGATCTCTCTCTCTGTCTCTCTAGATCTCTCTATATCTCTGTTTTCGTTAAGCTATGTTTTCGTTGAGCTATGATTGCAAAACTCCATCAAACTATGATTGCAATATTATATTATAAGAGTTTATTTTAATTAAATATTTTAAAAAAATTTAGAAAACAAAGTGGGTCGCGGATCACCCGCAAACCCGCTAGATTAATGCGGGGCGAGTCCGACCCGCTTGACAGGCCTAATGCAAGAAGTAAAATAGTCTTTCAACAAGATGGTATACAATCCACTTTTTCTCTATCTTTCAACTTATTTTTTCTCTTTCTTTCCTCGGTAATCGTGCAAGACGATTTATCATCCTCTCATGATCTTTTCTTTTTTCTTTCTCCGGCGTCTCTCACGAAGTCAGTCACCCCCCCCCCCCCCCTCTTTTAATCCTTCTTTTCTTTATGGGCAAAAAAAACCTCCCAAACCCATATCCTGCTCTTGCTCCCTTCTCTTTTAAAATCCCCCACCTCGCTTCCTCCATCTCCGCCCCTAAACCCATTCTGGATATTGTATCTTCTTTGGAGAGGTGGGTTCCTCTCCCGCAGCTCCTGCCTACCTCTCTCGCTTGTGGTAGTGTCGGATCTCCTCCTTTGTCGTCTATGCTGCCCCTTAGTGCTCTGGTAGTACATTATTTCTCTCCTATTGCGAAAGCTTTTGAAAAAATGGATCCAAAAAAACTGTTGGCCCCTCTTCGTCGAACTAACCCGACTGAAATCCCTCAATATTCTACGAAGATGCTCCGACTGCTGACCTACAGGTTCCTTCAAGATCTCGAAATCCGATATCTTAGTGTGACCTAGTCAAAAACTCTTCAAAACGGCTGGAGAAAAAAGGTGTTGCTTTTACTCTTCCATTTAAGGAAGTTTGTGTCAAAATACCCAACTCCGTCATCGAAAGCAACATGAAAGATAGGGACTTTTTTGTTCTTGGCCAGTTCTATTCCAACCCTCCGTCTCAAGGTGTCGTCCACTCAATTGTCAATGGTATTTGTAGCAGAAGCCAACGTGATATTTCGGTCTCGAAAGTGGAAGGAAACACATTTTTGTTTCCCATACTGAACCCCTCCACTCGTATCTTTCGCATATTGAAACGCAAACAATGTTTGTTGCGAAATGAGAGCCTGAGTTCGTTCCTGAGAAGTTGGAAGTATCCTTAGCTTATATTTGGTTGGAATTAAGGCATGTCCCCTTCTAATTCTTCAATGAAGAGGGACGGGAGTACATCGTGGGTATGGTCGGTGACCCAAAATTACTACACCCTTCAACAGCTAATAAAACAAATCTCGAGTGCCAAGGTATTCACTATCATTGACACGCGCACGCCTTTGCCAAAAGCAGTAAACGTCCAGTTCGAATTACAAGAAATCAAAAGAGTGGGTGTTTCCAGTTCGTGAATACCCCTAGTGTGCACTTTTTGTAAAGAGATTGGGCATAGTATCAAGCGTTGCAAGACAACTTCGAAACGTGTTTAGGATGTAATTCCTCTTTGCAATCGACTGATAAGTGCCCTCGCAAAATGCGTAAGCGGGCCAAGGCTCCAAAGTGGACAGTGTGTAACTAAGTCGGTTGTGATCTAGATCAGGATGCCAAGCCTTCGCCGATGATCCCATTCACACTAATATGGTAGGGATTACAACAATTGATTATTCTGAAAACACTAATATGTTTTCATTGAGCTATGATTGCAAAACTCCATCAAACTATGATTGCAATATTATATTATAAGAGTTTATTTTAATTAAATATTTTAAAAAAATTTAGAAAACGAAGTGGGTCGCGGATCACCCGTAAACCCGCTAGATTAATGCGGGGCGAGTCCGACCCGCTTGACAGGCCTAATGCAAGAAGTAAAATAGTCATTCAACAAGATGGTATACAATCCATTTTTTCTCTATCTTTCAACTTATTTTTTCTCTTTCTTTTCTCGGTAATCGTGCAAGACGATTTATCATCTTCTCGTGATCTTTTCTTTTTTCTTTCTCCGGCGTCTCTCATGAAGTCAGTCAGCCCCCCCCCCCTCTTTTAATCCTTCTTTTCAGCTCCCCCCCCTCTTTTAATCCTTCTTTTCTTTATGGGGCAAAAAAAACCTCCCAAACCCATATCCTGCTCTTGCTCCCTTCTCTTTTAAAATCCCCCACCTCGCTTCCTCCATCTCCGCCCCCAAACCCATTCTGGATATTGTATCTTCTTTTGAGAGGTGGGTTCCTCTCCCGCAGCTCCTGCCTACCTCTCTCGCTTGTGGTAGTGTCGGATCTCCTCCTTTGTCGTCTATGCTGCCCCTTAGTGCTCTGGTAGTACATTATTTCTCTCCTATTTCGAAAGCTTTTGAAAAAATGGATCCAAAAAAACTGTTGGCCCCTCTTCGTCGAACTAACCCGACTGAAATCCCTCAATATTCTACGAAGATAGCTCCGACTGCTGACCTACAGGTTCCTTCAAGATCTCAAAATCCGATATCTTGGTGTGACCTAGTCAAAAACTCTTCAAAACGGCTGGAGAAAAAAGGTGTTGCTTTTACTCTTCCATTTAGGGAAGTTTGTGTCAAAATACCCAACTCCGTCATCGAAAGCAACATGAAAGATAAGGACTTTTTTGTTCTTGGCCAGTTCTATTCCAACCCTCCGTCTCAAGGTGTCGTCCACTCAATTGTCAATGGTATTTGTAGCAAAAGCCAACGTGATATTTCGGTCTCGAAAGTGGAAGGAAACACATTTTTGTTTCCCATACTGAACCCCTCCACTCGTATCAAGATGGTAAACTAAAGGCTTTCGCATATTGAAACACAAACAACGTTTGTTGCGAAATGAGAACCTGAGTTCGTTCCTGAGAAGTTGGAAGTATCCTTAGCTTATATTTGGTTGGAATTAAGGCATGTCCCCTTCTAATTCTTCAATGAAGAGGGACGGGAGTATATCGTGGGTCTGGTCGGTGAGCCAAAATTACTACACCCTTCAACAGCTAATAAAACAAATCTCGAGTGCCAAGGTATTCACTATCATTGACACGCGTACGCCTTTGCCAAAAGCAGTAAACGTCCAGTTCGAATTACAAGAAATCAAAAGAGTGGGTGTTTCCAGTTCGTGAATGCCCCTAGTGTGCACTTTTTGTAAAGAGATTGGGCATAGTATCAAGCGTTGCAAGACAACTTCGAAACGTGTTTAGGATGTAATTCCTCTTTGCAATCGACTGATAAATGCCCTCGCAAAATGCGTAAGCAGGCCAAGGCTCCAAAGTGGACAGTGTGTAACTAAGTCGGTTGTGATCTAGATCAGGATGCCAAGCCTTCGCCGATGATCCCATTGACACTAATATGGTAGGGATTACAACAATTGATTATTCTGAAACCCTCCCTCTCCCCTTCCTTGTCTCTCAAAGGAAAAAGAGTGATCCAAGATTTGGTTGTTGTTTTTTAAACTATGCCAGAACCCGGTCAATCGTCCGACTTTGCTACTCGGGACCTAGGTAGCCCCTTACCAAAAGCTTCAAAGCAGGATTGCTAGTCGGAGGAGACCGCCCTCAGTTGACATTGAGTTAGACTCACCGACTCAGATTCCCCCATATTTGGTGCTTTCCTTATCCGGTTCTTCCGATAGTAACTCTTTCGAATATGATAATGGGAAAAGCCGAAGGTTTAAGAAAACTCTTGAGATAGTGACTTTTAAGAGGAGGCCTAAGGGCTCCCGAGGCAAGAGCCTCAATCGCTAAAGCGCTCCCTTATGTGAATAAATTATTTTTTTGGAAGGTAAGAGGTTTTAATTCCAAAGGTTACCTTAATGATTTTGAGAAGTGAATGAAGCTCAACTAGCCAATTTTTGGTAGTCTCATTGAGACTAATGTACATAAGACAAATCAACTTCTTTTTATCAACTCAATTTTTTCTGGCTGGTATTTTGAAGAGAATTATGATTTCTCTAAGCTTGGAAAGATATGGATTTTTTGCATCTTTCAGTGAAAATGACGATCATCTCAAAATCTCTTCAAATGATCTCGTGTGATGTGCAAATCTCACCTAAGGAGCAGCCTTTTTTAGCGCTTTTGTGTAAGTTTCTATCGATGAAAGAGGCCGAAATCACCTTTGGAGTGAGATCATATCCTTCTTGGTTTGACAAGATGTATATGGGAAGCCTTGATTGATCATGGCAGATCTCAACTAAAGCGTCTCGCCTAACGAACACTCAAACCCTTCAAATCAACTAGTGGACGCTAGAATGAGGACCCTCTCCGATTGTCTTCTCCAAGCGGATGTCTCGGATCTTACGTTCATGGGGTTATTCTTTCACATGGTGGAATAAGTAAATGTTGCACCCTATTGTAAGAAGCTTGATCGGATTTTCATAAATGAGGAATGGAGCGCTCGGTTCTGATCGGGTTTCGGACATTTTGAGGAATCTTATTTCTCTAACTATGCTTCGTCCAGAGTTGTGTTAAGACCGCTCGTGCAGAAATAAAAAAACTCGTTCAAGTTCTTAAACTTCCTCTTGGATACCCCCGAGCTTAAGGAAATTGTTGTTGAGGTTTCGTTCTCCAAAAAGCTACAATGTTTTAGATTTGTTTCGCGTATCTAGAAAACTCAAAGCTCTGAAAGCGTTAATACGTCTGTTCAATCGCAAAAACTTTCAAATCTTGAAAAACGTGTGTTTGAGGCGCTTGAGACTTTACAAGCTTGGCAACGAATACTGATGGATTCTCCCAGTCGTGTCATAGCGGAGCACGAGTCTTTGGCCTACAAACGTTGGTGTGAACTAGCGGTGGCTGAAAGGAAGTTTCTTCTGCAAAAATCAAGGATAAATTGGCTAAAATATGGTGACATTGGATGAAAATAGGAACACAATTGATACTCCTATATCGATCCAAGACCTTTTGTGTTTGGTTTTTCTCAGATCTTCTTGGAGGACCGGAATCATCACTGTGTGTGTCTAAGGAGATTATTGCAAGTCTAGTCCCATTCAGATCCTCTGATTCGCACTCATCTCTCTTGGCATCTGATTTCTCTCGTGAGGAGATTAAAGCGGCTTTTTGACCTGCCTAAAAATAAGACTTGTGGATCGGATGGCTTCCCATCATAGGTCTTCATCCAATGTTAAAACATAGTTGGCGCTCAAGTGAGGTTCGCCATCTTGAAATTTTTAAGCTCAGGATTGTTATTATCTCAATGGAATGACCCAAATCTTTTTTTGATTCCCAATATCCTAAATGCATCCAGGCCCCTAAGAGACCTCCGACTAATCTCTTACCTTAACATGCTCTTTAAGGTCATTTCTAAGCTACATTGCCATCTAAAGGTTATTCTTTCGGATTTGATTTCAAGATGTCAAACCGCTTTTCTCCAAGATAGGCTACTTGCCGAAAATGTGTTACTTGCTACGGAGCTGGTCAACGGGTATAACAGTAGCCACCAGGGCAAAAGGGTTGTGCTTAACATTGACATTCACATGGCTTTTGATAGTATATGTTGGGATTTCTTTTTTGCTACCTTCAGAGCTATAAACATCCCGAAAAGAACCATATATTGGATTCGTAGCTGCATTGCATCTGCTTCCTTCTCGGTTTTGGTAAATGGGCAGATGGGTGGTTTCTTTAGAAGCACCAAAAGGTTGAAGCAAGGCAATTCCTTATCCCCATATCTCTTCATCATCGGTATGCAAATGTTCACCCACAAATTGAATTCAATTTTTCTTCTATTGCGATAGGATTTCATTTGAAAATAGCCTCCTTGGAAATTTTCTATTCAATGTTGGGAGACGATGGAATGATTTTCTTTGATGGATCCCAGAAATCTTTGCAGGAGCTAGTTGATACTTAGGGAACTTTTGTAAACTTGTGAGGGCTACATTTGAACATACAGAAATTGCAGCTTTTCACTATGGGAATGAACCAATCTGAATTTGAAAGCCTATCAGGTTTTGAATTCCCGCTTGCCTCCTTCCCCATTTGATACCTTGGGCTCCCACTCATGTCTAGGAAATTGAAGATCTCGGAATACTCTCCCCTAATTAAAATATTGATTAGGTGTTTTAGAAAGTGGGCGGTAAAATCCTTATCTTTTGTTGGAAGACTACAATTTTTTGTCATCGGTAATTATGTTAACGGTTAACTTTTGGGCATCGACCTTTTTGCTGCCGAAGGGTTGTATCCTATCTATTTAGTCCATTTGTTCTCACTTTTTATGGTCGGGAAACATCTATTTCAACCGATCAGAAAGAGTTGCTTCGACCTAGGTTTGCCTTCCAAAAAATGAAGGCGGTTTAGGCCTTCAGAGGCTCGATAAATGGAACACAACGTTTTGCTTGAGATTATGTTGGATGTTGTTCAATCATAGTGGTTCCTTATGGGTTGCTTGGCAGAGAAACTACAACTTACAAACCAAAATTTCTGGACTATCAACCCCTCAGCTACGGGTGGTGCTGGAAATCTCTCCTCAAGCTACGTCCTCTTGCTTCTTCCTATTTTCGTTGCAAGGTGGGAAATGGAAAAAAGCTAGTTTTTGGTATGACTCATAGAATCTGTTTAGTCCCCTTATCCAATTCATTGGCTCTAACGGCCCTCGGCTCTTGCGAGCACGCTCTACAGCCGTTGTGGCGGAGGTCTATGATAGGCACAGTTGGCTCCTTCCCTCGCCGTGTTCGGATGCAACCCTCTCTCTCCAAATATACTTAACCTCTATGACAAACCCAACTCTAATCTTACAGAACGATGCTTACTCATGGATCATTTAGGGAATCGATTGCAAGGCTTTTTCAACGGCAACTACTTGGGAGGCCATCTGTCCTAAGCAAGCAATAAAGCACTGGTAATACTCAGTTTAGTTTAAGAGTGCTACTCCACGACATGCCTTCACCGTTTAGACTGCCCATCTTGATAGTCTTTCCACAAAAGATAAATTTGCTACTTGGGGACTGTAGTTGGATCTTACATGCTCCCTCTACCTCGGTTGCACCGAATCCAGGGATCATCTCTTTTTGCGATGTTCGTTTGCGGAGCAGCTTTGGTCGCTTGATTTTGCTGGACTTCCACTTTATGTGTTATACTTCCACACTTTGGAGATACTCCTTGGTTGGTATGATTAATTTTCCCTCACAATACCAAAATTTTTGCGAAGACTTGTCTTCCACTCAACGATTTATCACATATGGAGGCAGCGAAACAACCTCCTCCATAACAAGTAGCATGTCACACCGATTGAATTGTTCAGAATCATTGAGAATCAATATATTTGCATCATCATTCTACAGATTGGGTCCATATAAGGGAACTATACTTCGTGTAAATAATGTCATACAACAAATACAATGTTGATGTTGTTGTGTAATGTGAATGGAAATGAATAATGTACTCTTACAATCCAGATTAAAGTCTTATAAGAATCTTTCATGTATCCATGCAATTAACAATGCTTGGTACATTAAAAGCAAGTGTGTCCAATGCATCAGAACTCTCAGAGCTCTCAAACCGAAACCGGGAATTGAATGTCTGTTAGTCTTTGTCTGTCTCCGATGATGCAGCCTTTCCCGAATACTTGTTGCGCCAAACCTGTTTATTATTCTCGATAGTGTTATGATTTTGAGAAAATTCAGTAAGCCCTTGTCTGAATGCTCCCAGTGTAACCCCATTACCAACCAATATGCTTGTTACTCCCATTTTTGAAACCTGTTTACTCACCATTAGCAAAGATTCAATCTTTAGTGCACAGAGTAAATACATTGAACATATGAAATCCAATGTAAGCTCAATTAGCACAAAAGTAGCTTATGTTATTAACTGATTTAATGTTTCTGTCTTCATCATCAAAGAAGAGCATTGCAGTAAAAGGCACTGTTGTCTTTGTGTGTATCTTCTGAAAATGTTCTGTCTTATGACTCCAACTTGAAAATATTTCCTGAAACAATCCCAAAAGGATCAGTTCCTTCTCCACATTTCATCACTTGAATCACCGATTTGAACCACATTGGAAGAGACACATAAGGAGATTACTAACCTTGGCGATGAACATAGACTTAATGTTCAATTTGTCAAGGAATGTGTTAGCAATATCTGAAGTTGGAGATCTTGAAGCAATAGCCATTTCGATCCCCTTTTCCTTTAAAGCACTCAATATACCCTTTGCTTGTGGATACAAAGACGGCATCTCACGTTTCGAACGGCATTCGCTGAAATCGATTCACAAAATCTCTTATAAACCACAAAATTTGACAATTCGAGGCTAAGGTTACAATATATTGGACATATTAATTCACAGACTGAGAATGGTAAGTCTAAAATAGTTCTGATATCTTCTCCTTCTGTGAAAAGGCTAAAACTCAAACTCTACATACAATTCCACTGTTAATGGCGATTCAGATTTTTTTCCCCTTTTGATTTATCAAACAAGTTCTAAAAAATTGGGGATGGAAATGAAGAAAGAAAAAAGTTACCAGTAAAAAGGCCAGAGAGTATAATCGAGATCAAAAACAACAAGTCTGGGAAGAATTTGAAACATTCCTATTATCTGCATCGCTTCATCTTTCACCTTCTCCTCCGCCATCTTTCTGCAAAACAGAGCGGAGAAAAAAATCAGAGAGAGAGATATAATATATCTCTGTTTGGCTGTGCGTTTTATAATACTCTAAGAATCGAGACGCTAAAAGACATGTGTAGACTTGCCCTCTATTTTTCCGTTTTTGACGAAAAGACCCTATATTTTGGTAAATCTTAAGAAAATAGTATTTAGTATAATTTCAAATATGTTGTTAACTTGTAAAAATAAGAGAAATCTGCGCTTATAGCAAAAAAATTTCTCCAAAATTAACAAAATAATTAGTGTTAAAAATAATGATTATCATTTCCACTGACGTAATCAAGTCGGTTAATTGTTCTATATATATATGTTTTCTCTAAAATTTTATCAGTATGTAGAAAACTTTCTCTCCTCTTTTACTATAAAGTTTATAATTTTTTAAGATAATCTGTCATCAACTTTTAATATTATTCAACACGTTATCATCTCGAGTGTTTCTATCATCTATATGAAATTCTAAAATAAAATAATATTCTGTTTTATTAATACATATGTATATAATATGGTAGGATGTGTCTCCTGAATATTATATGGTAAGTTATGTCTCCTGAATATTAATGGTAGGTTCTGCCTTCTAAATATTATATGGTAGGTTTTATCTCCTGAATATTATATAGTAATCTCTGTCTACTGAATATTATATGGCGGGCTCTGCCTTCTAAATATTATATGGTATGCTCTGCCTCCTGAATATTATATGTTAGGCTCTGCCTCCTGAATATTATATAGTAGATCCTGCTTTCTAAATATTATATGATAGACTTTATCTTCTAAATATTATATGGTAGGCTCTCTCTCTTGAATATTATATGGTAGGCGCTACCTCATTTATATGGTAGGTCATTCCTCCTAAAATTATTTTAATTTATGTATTATTATATTCAATAATATTTTATAATTTTATCATAAATTAATTTATGTCATCATTATGTCTAAAATTTTTAAAACTGATTATACATATTTATTCAAATAATAATAATCATAATAATAATAATAAATTAAAATCTATACACAAAATTTTATCATGATTAGTTATTAAAAATAATTATAAAATGATTTTTACAAAACTGACGTTTGACGTATTGTTTTATTATGTGTATAGTTATAATGTCAAATTTGGCAAAAATCGAGATTGCTACCATTGATATATCTGGAAAAATTACATGACATGTGCATTAGCTGTAAAAATGCATTTAAAAGCAAAAGAAATTTTTGGCACCATCGATAGGTCGGAAACAACGTTCGATTAGAAAAAAGCAAAAGCCATGATATTTTTATACCACCATATCCATGATGGTTTAAAAGATGAATACATCACAAAAGAAGATCCTGCAGATATTTGGCAATCACTCAAAGATAGGTTTGATCACCAAAAATATGTGATCTTACCAAAAGCCAAACATGAGTGGTTAAACCTCTGGTTTCAGGATTATAAAAGTGTAAGTGAACGGAATCACTTTTAAGATGATATTATGTGGAGAAAAAGTAAGTGATTATGATATGATCGAAAAACCTCTCCAAATATTTCACCATGGAAATGTAATCCTGCAACAACAATATCGAACAAAGGGATATACTCGTTATTCGGAGTTAATGCAAGTTCTCCTTGTTGCTGAACAAAATAATGAACTTGTGATGATGAACCATCAATCTCGTCCCACTGGATCATCTATATTCCCAGAAGTGAATGTTGCATCATCTAGTATAATAATTGGCAAGAACATGGACGTGGTCAAGGCCATGGTCGTGGTCGTGGACGTGGACGAGGAGGTGGACGTGGACTAGGAAAAGGAAGAGGTTTTTGTCTCAATGAATTCAAATTCGAGAGAAACAATAAAGTCCACGAAAATAAAGTTGGTCGCGTACCTACTGTACGCCAAAACATACAATACGAAAATATTTGTTACATATGTGGCATGAAAAGACATTGGTCTCGTACCTGTCGTAAACCAAAACATTTGGCCAATATGTATCAAAAATCACAGAAACAAAAAGGAAAAGAAAGTGAAACCAACTTCATCTCGGATGAACCCGGACCTTCTTTCGATGGAAATGTATATCTCGATGTTGATGATTTTCTGGTTGATTTCGAGAATACCAAAGAACAAGATAATTAAGTTTAATGTTATATATATATATATAGTTGTATTTAGTTTTCTCACAAACAAAAACAAAATTTAATGTCTTTTTGAAAAATATATATAAGTTTGAATTTTAATAACTTGATGTAAAATATTTTTGTTATAATATAAGTTTATTTTGAAATATGTGTGTTTAACCTTTATTAATACATCTTTATTAATATTTTAATCCAGAAAATTTATCTTTTTGAGAATGAGAATTGAGATATATGCCTAGCAAACAGTGATACAACACATACAATACTTAAAGATAAAAATTTTTCTACTATCTCATAATGAAAGATTCCGTCGGAATCATGAATACAGTATCAGGTAATGCAAATATTATCATAGGCTCCGGAAGAGCTAGTTTTTTAATGCCATAAAATTTGAAATAAATGATGCTTTGTATTCCCCCGAATCTCATAAAAACTTATTAAGTTTCAAAGATATCCGTATAAATGGATATCATATAGAGACAATGAACAAAAATAACATTGAATATGTTTGCATTACATGGGAGCAGAAACAAATATTGGAAGAATTACCAATGATGTCCTCTGGATTATATTACACAAAAATAAATATAATTGAATCGTATATTACGGTAAACCAGAATTTTACGAGTATATTCAAAGTCTGGCATAAAAGACTGGGACATCCTGGATCAGTCATGATGAGAAAAATTGTACAAAATTCTAATGGCCACCCATTGAAAAACCAGAAGAATTTTCAATCACGCGGGTTTTCGTGTAAAGCATGTTCTCAAGGAAAATGTTTACTCGGCCATCACCAACCAAAATTGGTATTAATGAATCTCCAGTATTCTTAGAAATAATACATGGTGATATATGGTGTATTCACCCACCATCCGGACCATTTCGATACTTTATGGTTTTAATTGACACATCTAGTAGATGGTCACATGTATGTTTGTTAACCACACAAAATATGGCTTTCGCAAGATTTATTGTCCAAATAATCAGGTTAACAACATAATTTCCTGATTATACTATAAAGAAAGTAAGACTTGACAACGCTGGTAAATTCACGTCACAATCCTTTAACGATTATTGTATGGCTCTCGGAATCGATGTTGAGCATCCGGTTCTGTATGTTCATAAACAAAATGACATGGCTGACTCTTTGATTAAACGGTTACAACTCATTGCTAGACCGTTAATGTTGAGAACAAATCTCCCAATTTCAGTATGGGGTCATGCTATATTGCATGCGACAGTATTGGGCTAGATATAACCAATTGCATATCATGAATATTCCCCATTAAAATTAACATCTGGCCAGAAGGCCGATGTATCTCATCTCTGAGTTTTTGAGTGTGCGGTTTATGTTCCTATAGCCCCACCACAAAGAACAAAGATGGGGCCACAAAGAAGATTAGGGATTTATATTGGATTTACATCATCAAGTATTATTTGATATCTTGAACCGCGAATTGGTGACATGTTTAGGGCACGGTTTGCCGATTGTCATTTTGATGAAGATGAATTTCCTACGTTAGGGGGAGGAATTAAACAACTGCAAGAAGATATTAAATGGTGTACGCCATCTTTGTTATATCTTGATCCTCCCACAAAACAACGTGAAATAGAAGTTCAAAAAATCGTACATTTACAAAATATTGTAAATCAATTGCCAGATGCATTCACATATACAAAAAGAGTGACGAAATCATATATACCCGCTATAAATGCCCCATCAAGAATTAATGTTCCTGCAGAACATGTTATGGTGATAAAATAAATGAACCCAGAGTTCAATTAAAGAGAAGGAGATCAATGGTCTTAAAAAACAAAAATCCCCGTAAGAAAAAATATTTAGGAGAACAAAATGAAAAAAGTCTGGAAGAACATCACAAAGAACGTCTTCAAAATATTTGTGAAAAAATTGTAGAAAAAACAATTCAAAAAGAATGTTCGGAAGACACATACAAATGGATTTTCGAAGATCCCGAGAAGGAAATTTGTCCAGAAGACGAACGCGATACAGAAAAATATGAGATTTCAATTAACTATACCCAAAATAGAAAATTATGTGTTAGAATGAAATAGATGATATTGTTGGAATATTCTCCTTTTCTGTATCTAAAGAAATTGAAAATAAAAATGATGATGTAGACCCAATGTCTGTAATATAATGTCAAAAAAGATCTGATTGGGATAAATGACAAATAGCCATTAGAAATGAATTATGTTCTCTACAAAAAAAGAAATGTCTTCGGATCCATTGTCATTACACCTAAAAATGTAGTGCCAGTTGGGTGCAAGTGGATTTTTGTAAGAAAAAGAAATGAGAAAAACGAGGTCACAAGATATAAAGCCCGTCTTGTGGCACAAGAGTTTTCTCAAAGGCCAGGAATAGATTATAAAGAAATATATTCTCCGGTCATAGATGCAATTTCATTTAGATATTTAATGAGTTTATCATCATCCAAAATGTTAGAAATGCACCTTATGGATGTCGTGACTGCATAACTATATGGAACCATTGATAGTGATATATATATATATATATATATATATAAGAATTCTAAAAAGATTCAAGATCCCAGAAGGATCACAGATCTCAAAAGGACCCAAAGAACTATATTCGGTCAAATTACAACGATTATTATATGGGTTAAAACAATCTGGACGCATGTGGTATAATCGATTAAGTGAATATCTGTTGAAAAGAGGATATATTAACAATGCGATATACCCTTGCGTATTTATAAATAAATCCCCATCAGGCTTTGTGATCATTGCTGTTTATGTAGATGACCTGAATATAATTGGAACTCAAAAAGAAATTGATAATGCAAGAATTCATATGAAAGAAGAATTTGAAATGAAAGATCTTGGAAATACAAAATTTTTTCTAGGAATCCAAATTGAGCATTTCAAAGATGGGATATTTGTCCATCAATCAAATTATACGAAAAAGATATTAAAATGATTTAATATAGATAAAGCGAATCATTTGAGTATTCCAATGGTTAATCGAGCGCTTAATATAAACAAGAATCCATTTCGATCTTGTGAAGATAATGAAGACATATTAGGTACTGAAGTACCTTATATGAGTGCTATTGGTGGACTTATGTATCTCGCAAATTGCACTCGCCCAGATATAGTATTTGCTACAAATTTACTTGCGAGATATAGTTCATCTCCTACATGCAGGCATTGGAATGAAATAAAACATATTTTTCGTTATCTTCAAGGTACCATTGATTTGGGATTATATTATTCTAGAAATCCGGAGTTTGATTTAGTTGGTTTTGCAAATGCTGGATATTTATCGGATCCACACAAAGCTCGATCCCAAACCGGTTATGTTTTCACAATTGGCGGAACTGCGATCTCGTGGCGATCTCAAAAATAAACTTTGGTTGCAACTTCTTCAAACTATGCAAAAATCGTTGCCATTCATGAAACATGTAGATAATGTGTATGACTTAGAAACATGATCCAACATATCGAAAGAACAAGTGGACTAACCAACAATAAGGAGCCAACAAAATTATTCGAATATAATGCTGCATGTGTCACCCAAATCAAAGAAGGTTATATCAAGAGTGACCGGACAAAACATATTCCTCCGAAATTTTTCTCCTATATCCAATAACTAGAGAAAAATCAAGAACTTGACATCGAATACATTCGTTTAAGTGATAATGCAACATGTTTTTTTACAAAAGCGTTTCTACAACAACGTTCAGAAAACATGTTTAGAATATTGGAACGCGTCATTTACGGGATCTATGAAAAAATTATATTTATCTTCTTGAGGGGAAGATTACGAATTTGTACTCTTTTTCCCTTATCATAATTTTTATCCCGATGGATTTTTACATGATAAAGTTTTTAACGAACCAGTACATAATATTTTTATAATAATAGATAATCAAGAGGAAATAATAAAAATAAAAATTATCATTTCCACCGACTTATTGAAGTCGGTTAATTGTTTTATATATGAATTTTAATAGTGCGTAGAAAATTTTCTCTCCTCTTTTACTATAAATTTTATAACTCTTTAAAAAAATCTTTCATCAACTTTTAATATTATTCAACAATTAGGTCGATTTTGTAATACTGTTTATTTCTCTTAAATCCAATAATACCCCTACCGGAAGTTTTTCTGTAATGTTTGTGCAGAAGAGAAAAATACTCAGAATAATGATTTGATAAGATATCAGTTTGCCCAAAAAATTCCGCATGTTTAGGAAAGAGAAAAATAGAAGTACATCACTTGTACATATATCTTCTCTTTGAGGATAACCAGTTTTGTCTCATTTCCAACTATTCTCTGTTTCTCGAAACCTTTTGTCCATTACGATCGTTAACCATTTGAAAAGGACTCCAACAGATGGAGGACTGCGCCAATATCTCAAATGTGTCTATTTTTTAAAAAAACAAATATTCATATCCTCTACTAATTTTTATACCTTCATAATTGTGCAATTCTAAAAATACGAATAATTTTTTATTTTCATTTTATTTAATTTATTCAACTTAAATTAATTAAAAAAAAATTTCCTCAGGTTTCTCTCTTCTCTCGCAGCGCGGAGCATTCACACACGACCAACATCGGATTCGTCTCCTCTTCTCCACTAACACCATTGAATTTGGTCCTCCAGCTCGCCATCGATGCCGTCACGAATTTCAGCAAAACTTCAACTTCCAAATTAATGTATACATTAACAAGGATTTGCGGAAAGTAGATTTATTTGTTAATTTAGGATGAAAACCACTCTATTGATTTACATTCAAGTTATAAATATGTTGTATAGGTCGATCTCGAACGAATTACTATTGAATACATTGTGGATGTTGAATTGTAGTGAATCGTTTGAAATTAAGAAAGATTTGAGGCCGAAATTATTGTACAGTTCTAGGAGAACTAGGTAGAACTGTGTATTACTAGATATTACAGATGAACAAAGTAAAACTACTAAAACAAGTATTAGTAATGAGAAAGTAAAACTAGTAGAACAAATATTACTGATGAGAAAAATAAAATTAGTAACACTAATATTACTGATGAGAAAAGTAAAACTAGTAAACCTAGTATTACTGATGATAATAATAAACAAGTATTACCAAAAAAGTAAAACTAGTATAACTGCTATTAGTAAAAGAAATATGTAACTGAGGATATTAACTAAATTTGAAAAGTCATTAATTTTATATGCACATTGAATGTATATCCATGATTTGTAGGTCTATTAGAACTTTTCACTGGCAATGAATGGATAGAATCGTAATAAATATTCGGTAGATAAAAATATATTACTGGTAGAACTAGTATTACTGAATGAATTTGCTAAAAAATTTTATATTCTTTTGCAGAAGACAATGAGAAACAACGTAACCATATATTTTGATTACGGGGAATTAATTTCAAAAGATTATATATGGAATTCGAAAGGTTGCATCTATGGTATAATGTTTAAGAATACAAGTGCGGAAGATATAACGTTGGCGATGTTATAAGCTAGCATATGCAGGAAGATTGCGATAGATAAAAGTAAGACGAAGTTGAAATTGAGTTACATTCCATTGTTAGTGGAAGATCAAATACCATAAGTTATTACCAATGATGAGGATGTGTCTGTTTATCTAGATACCATGGATAATGAGAAATGTATATGAATTTTGTATGTGGAGGTCATCAGAACAGATCATTACTTGGAGCAACTTTCAAAAGTGGGTCGAGATAGTTTGTGTGGTGTGAACTATGACGTCTTGCATTCAAGGGATGATGAAATTAATGCAAGTGCCATTGTACCGTACGTAGGTGGAGTAGAACAACATGATGGCGAAAATGAAGAGGATGGTACTAGAGAGGGGGAGAATGTACGACATGATGAATATATGGATAACGATTTTGATAGCTCAGCTATGCATGATAACTCTGTTGAGCTTACACAGGATAGTCAGTTATAGATGTATGGGAAGACGATATGGGTATTTTGATCGGACAAGAGTTTACAACGAAATAGGCATTGCAAGATTTGGTGGATAGAGCCTCATTTCAGAATTGTTTTAGTTTTATGATAAAAAAATCTGATAAAACGAGATTAGTTTTACAATGTCGTCAAGGAAGTTGTAAATAACGTTTACGAGCTGCGAAGGTTGGAAAGTTAGATTATTTCTCGGTTAGAACTTACAATAAGATACATACATACTCTCGGGCTATTTTAAGTACAAGCAACTATAAAAGAAAAGGCACACCAAGATTTGTTGTAGTTGTTTTCCATGCAGATTTTCCAGAACAATTGCACACCCCAACTGCTAAAAGTCTTGTATCTCTAGTTCAAGGTAAATTTGGTGTGAAACTGTCATATTCCACACCGTTGAAAGGGATAAAAAAAGTTTTTACTGATGTTCATGGTATTTCAGCAGAAAGTTATGAGATTTTGTATCAATAATTGTACATTTTGGAGAAGGTTAATCATGGTATAATAACAAGTGAAATTGGACGAAGCACAAAATTTCAAGTATCTATTTATCACATTGGGAGCTAGCATCAAAGGGTTTCAAGGCGTGAGGAAAGTGATAACGGTAGATGCAACTTTTCTTAAGAATGGATATGGTGGTGTCCTAATTTTTGCGACAGCTCAACATCTTATTTGTCACCATTATCCCATAGTCTTTGGGATACTTGATGGCAAGAACTACGCTAGTTGGACTTGGTTTTTCGAAAGCCTGAAAATCGTTGTTCCCGACTCTTTAGATTTGGTATTTATCAGTGATAGAAATGCAAGTCTCATAAAGACAATAAGTGAAGTTTACCCGAACGCACATCATGGATATTGTATATGGCATTTGTTTCAAATGTGAAAGGGCACATTTCTAACGTAAATAAAGACGTAGTTGATTGGAAATTCATGGAGTATTGTAAGATATATACAAAGGCTGAGTTCATGCGGGTTTATGGTGAATTTAGGTCTAGATATCCTTCTGCGACCAAGTATTTGGATGAAAAAACTAATGTTAAATATTGGGCAAGGTGTTATTTCCCAGGCGAAAGGTACGACATATACACAAGTAACTGTGCAGAGTCATTGAACAATGCTTTTTCGAAATGTAGAAAGTATCCCTTACTACCCATGATTGATGTGATTATCTCAAAAATTTCTGAATGGTTTAACAAGCATAAGAAAAATGCGGTTTCTGGATGGTACTACCACAAACTAGCGACTTTTGTAGAGAATTTAGTTCACAATACATGTAAAGAGGTAGCTGTCTTAAATTTGACGGAGCTAAACAGTTTCAAGTTAGAGTACGTTGTGAACGGAAGTGATGGAAAGACGTACTTGGTGAATTTGATAAGGAAAACTTGTAGTTGTAGACGTTTTGATATTGACAAGTACCATTGTGTACATGCAACAGCCGCTGTTATGAAATACATGAAACGTGAAGATAAATCACGTGATATCTTTTTTCATGATTTTTGCTCAAGGTATTATTTCGTGGAGTTGTGGGCACTAACATATAGCAGTACAATTTATGTAGTGTCAGATAAGTCTGAGTGGAATGTCCCGGATTAAATCAAAAACTTGTAAATCATGCCTCCAAATTATAACAATAAGATAGTAAGAAAGAGACTAAAGAGATTTCCATCTACCGGAGAATAGCGTAAAAGCACTAATAATAAAAGGATGTCAAGACGGAATTTGGCATACTAGTTATTTGGGAACGGTAATGGTGTATGAATAATTGTATTTTTTATTCTCTTATTTGGAAACGTTTGTAAAAGACAACTTTTTGTTTTGGACAACTACGTAACACTAGGTTGTACTACCAATATATCAGAACACTGGGTAACATTGGCATTACGAAACATCTGAAGTACAATTACGTAACACTAGGAATTGAATTTGATTTGAGAAATTTATTACAAAACAAATATAGAAGTTAACATAAACTAGTTTGTGTTATCTAAGGAACTATAAAATCTCATAAACATGTATTCAATATAAAAATTAAAAATCAATACATAGTAGTGTCTTATAATAATATTTTCTACTAAACACCTTATACTTTTATAACCACTTTGTTATAATCACTCATTTTGAAACGAAAACACACATAAGAGAACTTAAGAAATATCAATATATAAAATGATAACAAACATAATTTAACTGATTACAAACAACTGTAAAACTAAAAAACTTAATTTGTTTATAGGTAAAACTAATTTAGATCAAAAACACTAAAAATCACACTATGGAGTGTTCACAGCACCGGAAGGGTTTCTTTTCCTCTTTCTAGTGAAGGTACGTTGTAAAGGACGCTTGGTTGGAAGCTCGGTTAGAAGCTCGGTTGGAAGGTCGGTTGGAAGGTCAGTTGGGATCTCCATCGGTTATGGACTTTTAGCGCTTTCCACCTCCAAATCATCTTCTCCAACGCCTATGACTTCATCTCCGTCCTTTCAACCCTATAATCAAAATAATTAGTGTTACTTAGTATTATAAAATATTACTTTTTCCTCGAATCTAATTAAAACAAATACATTTACCATTTCTATATCAACGGTTGTATCATCATCCGTTACTGGACTTTTCTCCAGGCTTTTCTCAACGCTTTTCTCCACATCAACTACTCCATCTCCAACACCGTGGACTTCATCCCCGTCCTTCGCACCCTATAGTCGAAACAATTAGTGTTACTTACTATTATGAAGTATTACTTTTTAAGACAACCACATTTACCGTTTACGCATCAATGGTCCTATCTTCGACCCTATCTTCGTCTGCATCATCGGCAATATCCTCTTATCTTGGATTTTTCTGCAAATCCTACAATTCAAAGACAATTATAGTAAGTATTACTAAATGTTTGTAATACTAAGTAACACCTAATATTATCGTTTCATGTTCCCTAACACCACCGTAATCCATATCTTCATACATCATAGTTTTTTTCTAATTGCTCTTTGACGTGTTATTCCGCGAATACGATCTTTGTGTATATCCCATCCATTTTCTCATCCAATTTTTTGAAACCCTCCTCCATCTTCTTCACGACCTCTACCAATCCGGGAATGTGCACATTCTCACTAGGAGGTGTATTCTCCAATTGTTCAGCAAGGGGTGCATGGGGTGCATTCATGGGTTCTATTCGCGAAGCAACGTCGTCGTTGTATATTTCCTCGAAGAATACTGGTTTGTTCTCATGAAGTAGACGTGTCATCCAACTTCGAATAACAACATCATCATTATCGTCAACATCATCTACTTTATAGATTCCAGAAAATAGTGATTCTTCATCAGGGGATGCCACCAAGATACTTTCAATTTCCTGGAAAAAAAAATATCAACATTAGTTTAACATATTACAAGTATAAAATAGTAACACTACGAATAACTAACCTTAGTGCTACCAAGTGGTTTGTTGATTTCATCCAGAGTGAAGCCCTTCATAGCACCACTGATGGGGATATCAGGTCGTATGGCCGGCCAAGAGACCAGACTGGCCAACCAGGGAGCTTGTCCGAGACAGCCGGGCCATTTGGCACGTCTGCCGGCCCAAGCGGTACCACTGGACCCTCGACCAATAGGATCAAACCAATCAGCATTGCCGGCGGAGAGGCCCAAATCTCCGGCCCAACTCGTGGTGACATGGATGACACCGCCGGTCCCATTGGTGACGCCGCCGGCTCCAGGATCAATATGGCCAGTCCAGAAGACATTCCAGCCAATACCTCGCACAGTCCAGCCGGTACAGCCGATCCAGCTGAGTACACGAGCATTTTAACATCTACACAAAGAGACTCAGACCAGATAAGCTACCAGCTTCGGGACATGCATCTAGAGGCAGTCTCAACACCAGTGGTGCCACCAGGAGCAATGACAAGGAGCAGATCAAGAGCACTCTTCCACAAATTCAGCTTATGGGTCGATAAGCTCCTAGAGGATGATCGACAAAGGACAGTGGGCCAGAAGTACAAAGAAGAGTCCAAAGGCTTTTCAACAATGCAAGGGACTTCAAAGACTTCACGCGAGCTAGTTAGATGTGTGGGACAGAGGGCTCGTAGTACCTGTTAGCGCAGCTATGCAGTGGAAGGGAAGGAGCCTAAATCGACCCCTTGGGCTTTAGTGGCAAGAGAGGTCAGGGCCCAAAGATTCCTAACCCTGCTCAAGTCGAAGACTAGGAGCAAGGCGCGTGCATGCCACAAGGACGGCCACCTTCCATTTCTTGGCCGTGAGGTAAAAAAGGTAAGTTTTCAATTCGAATATTTGCCTCTTTCTGTTTTGCAGGGTAGGATTTAGATTGTTTACATTTTTGAGTCAAAGACATTTTAAGAATAGGTCCTTTTTCGGTTATGCACTTTTGTACATTTTCCATTTGTGCACTTTTGTAAATTTTCCTTTTTTTTCTTTGAGTCGACCCTAGAAGGTCAAGCTGTCGAGCATATTAATAAGGCTCCTTCCAGCATTGTAGTTCGGCAACTTTTTTGATATTAATAAAGTGCGAATTTTCTTACAAGTTTTCTTTCTAAGAATCTTATGCGCTTAGAACCTAGTCGAGACCAGCTTTCCTAGCTCTAAGTTTGTGATTTATCACGAGGTTCATCACCCCTCATGTGGTTCACTTCACCCTTCCGCCCAATACCAACCCAAAAACCCATATCCAAGAAGTATAAGGTCGAGTTTCTCACCTAACTTTCTGCACACAGCCCACGCGCATATAAGCCTTGAATCGAGGCTTGTATCATTTTGGTATCAGAGGTTAAAGCTCCTAAACCAGGTTGTTTCTATCCTTTAATTAGTCTTGTTTTTAATTTTTGCATTAGTTTAAGTCGCATTCAAGAAAAATAAAAAAATAACATCAAACTCCAAACCGAGTGCATCTAACTTCTACGTATATCACTAGGGCTTAGATTCACTTTTGCATTACCATTTATGTTTTCCTTTTGCTTAAATCATATTTCCATTATTTTTAAGTTAAATTAAGAAGAAAAGAAAAAGAAAATAGGAAAAATACCAAAAGAATTCGACTAGGACAGTTAGCACTAGTTGTCAAGAAAGTTTCCATTTTTCAAATCTTCCATTTTTTCAAGTTTTTCCTTTTCTCATATTTTCCTTTTTGCATTTTCTCGAATTCCCCTATAAAAGAAAACCATCCTAATCAATTTAGGAGCAGAATAACTTGTCTTTTTTTTTGTAGTACGCAATGGTAGAAGACAATAGAGAAGCAGCCAAAGCCATGATGGCCATGTTCACCACCCTCCAAACGCAACTCGTATCAATAGGCGAGAGGTTGGAACGCATGGAGAGGTCTGTGAGATTCCAGGCCATAAGGCACGTGAGAGCTGAGCAAGACCGTGCTGAGGGTCCTGAGCACCTTAGGACACGGCACAAACAGGAGGAGCCCCAGCCAGATGGAGATGAGGATGCACCACCTCATAACTATCACCATAGGCCGAGAGGACCTCTACGGCAACCAGAGGCAAAAGGTGATGGCTTCGAGCCATATGGACATCACCAGAGACCAAGGATGCCTCCTAGACATCATGAGGACGGAGATGAACACGCCTACAACCGGGTAACTCATCCTGATGTTAAGCTAACATCTCCGATTTTTGCAGGAAAAGTAGACCCCGAGGCCTACCTAGATTGGGAGAGAAGGATGGATCACATCTTCGATCACTACAACCAACCAGACCCTAGGAGGGTCTCCATGGCAGTAGCATAAATCATGGACAATGCCCTCATCTGGTGGGATAGTGAGGTGTCTAACCGAAGGAGGAAAAGATTGAGGCCCGTAGACTCATGGGTCGACATGAAAGACTCATGAGACAAAGGTTTGTCCCACCCTATTTTCATAGAGACTTGCAACGACGTTTTCGTACTCTTAAGCAGGGAACGAGATCAGTAGAGGAGTACTATGAAGAGTTTGAGAGACTAAGGAATAGACTTTTCAATGACGATGAGGAAGCTTTGATGGCACAATTTTTGGATGGACTTCAAGAAAGAATCAGCCGCAAGGTGGAAAGGCAAATCTACAATGACTTCAAGGACTTGTTCCACCTATTTGTCCAGGCTGAGCAGCACATCAAACGTAAGAGCCAAGACATCCGCAACAAGCCTAAGATCCTTGCGCACCAAGCAACATTCCCAAACCCGTAGACAAAGGCAAAAGCATAGAGATAGAGTCACGGTTCAAGAGCAAGCCTCCTGAACCAACCCGTGCCAAGAGAGAGCCTAGTAAGTCCTCTAACCCTCAAAGATCACGTGACATCACTTGTTTCAAGTGTAGAGGTCGCGGACACATCTCAAAGGAGTGCCCAAACAACCGGGTCATGCTGATTACGGAAGCTGGAGAGTATGAATCCCAAGATGAGGACTACGAACCAGAAGGAGAATACGGTGACATTGAGTACCCTGATGTGGGGGAAATGCTGGTCACTAGACGCATTCTCAGTGCAATGGTGGATCCCTCAGAGACCATCCAGAGGGAGAACATCTTCCACAACCGTTGCACCATCAAGGGCAAGGTATGTAACCTCATCATAGATGGTGGTTCTTGCACTAACATTGCTAGTGCGTACATGGTCGATAAGCTAGGTCTAGAGAAGACAAGGCACCCTCGACCGTATAGACTGAGATGGCTCGATGACAAAGTGGAGCTCAAGATCCATGAACAAGTCACTGTACCATTCAGTGTGGGCAAGTACCAAGACCAAGTCGTGTGCGACGTGGTGCCCATGCAAGCTGGCCATCTTCTGCTAGGAAGGCCATGGCGGTTTGACAAAGAGACCAGGCATGATGGCCGAACCAATCTCTACACTTTTGTGCATGACAAAAAGAAAGGTCAGCTTGGCTCCCCTTACACCTGCCCAGGTACACGAGCTACAACTCCAAATGAGTAAGGAAAAGAAACTTATCAAGTCTAATTTTCTTATTCAACCAAGCCATGTCCGGAGAGCTTTAGCCGCGAAGGATTTAATGTTACTAATGGTCCTCAAAGAAACTTTGAGTATAGAACAGGAACAGGTAGAGCTACCTCCTGAAGTAGCAACTTTCTTCAACAAGTTTCAGGATGTGTTCCCAGAGGAGATACCAGCAGGCTTACCTCCTTTACATGGCATAGAACACCAGATCGATCTAGTGTCCGGAGCAGCCCTGCCCAACCGGTCAGCCTATCGGATGAGTCCAGAGGAGTCTAAGGAGCTTGAGAAGCAAGTCAAGGAGGTCTTGGAGAGAGGCTATGTTCGAGAGAGCCTCAGTCCATGTACCGTACCAGTGCTACTAGTGCCCAAGAAGGATGGAACTTGGCGAATGTGCGTGGACTGCCGAGAAATCAACAACATCACAGTCAAGTACCAGCATCCGATACCACGGCTGAATGACATGCTAGATGAGCTGAGTGGAGCCATGGTCTTCTCCAAGATAGACCTTAATAGTGGATACCACCAGGTCAGGATGAAGGAAGGTGATGAGTGGAAGACTGCTTTCAAGACAAAGCAAGGGCTCTACGAGTGGACAGTCATGCCATTCGGCTTGACTAATTCCCCAAGCACCTTCATGCGCCTTATGAACCAAGTTCTTAGGGTGTACATCAGTAAGTTCGTTGTAGTTTATTTTGATGACATATTAGTTTATAGTAAGTGCTTAAGGGATCACCTCACACATCTTGAGTTGGTGCTTAAAACCCTTCGACAAAAAGAGCTTTATGCCAATCACAAAAAATGCATCTTTTGTACTGATAAACTTGTTTTCTTAGGTTTTATTGTAAGTTCACAGGACCTACAGGTTGATGAAAAGAAGATTCGAGCCATACAAGAATGGCCAACACCAAGCAACATCAGCCAAGTGAGGAGCTTCCACGGACTGGCCAGCTTCTACAGAAGATTTGTCCCCAACTTCAGCAGTATTGCCTCACCATTGACAGCAGTAGTGAAGAAGAACATGGGATTCAGCTGAGGAGAAGTTTAGGAGAAGGCATTCCAGGCCTTGAAGGATAGCCTTACACATTCACCAGTGCTAGTCCTGCCCGACTTCAACAAGAAGTTTGAAGTAGAGTGTGATGCCTCTAGAATAGGCATAGGAGCAGTGCTAACCCAAGGAGGGAGGCCAGTAGCATACTTCAGTGAGAAGCTAGGTGGTGCCTCACTGAACTACCCCACTTACGACAAGGAGCTTTATGCCCTTGTCCAAGCATTGGAGACTTGGCAGCATTACTTGCTGTTTAAGGAGTTTGTGATCTACACTGATCACGAGACGCTCAAACACCTCAGAGGGCAAACCAATCTCAAGAGGAGACATGCCAGGTGGATGGAGTTCATAGAGACCTTCCCGTACGTCATCAAATACAAGAAGAGCAAAGACAATGTGGTAGCCGATGCACTATCAAGGAGGTTTGCCTTGATAATCACCATGGAGACAAAGGTCCTAGGGTTCAAGCACATCAAGTACCTATACAAGACCCAAGGTGTGGTCAAGGAGCACTTCTATTGGCCACACATTAAAAAGTCAGTATAGGCCCATTGTGCAAGTTGCATCACTTGCAAAAATGCAAAGTCCCGAGTGCACCCTCACGGGTTGTATCTCCCACTACCCATACCTACACATCCATGGGTGCACATCTCAATGGACTCCGTTCTAGGTCTGCCCAAGATCAACCACAAAGATGCAATATTTGTAATGGTGGACAGATTTTCCAAGATGGCACACTTCATTCCGTGTGCCAATGTTAATGATGCCACACAAACAGCCGAGTTGTTCTTCAGGGAGATAGTACGGGTTCATGGAGTGCCAAGGACCATCGTATCAGACAGGGACACCAAGTTCCTCAGCCATTTCTGGAGGACACTTTGGAGAAAGCTAGGCACGAAGATACTCTTCTCTACCATCTGTCATCCTCAAACCGATGGCCAAACTGAAGTTGTCAACCGGACACTATCAACTCTTCTCAGGACTACCCTAGGAAAGAACCTCAAGACTTGGGTGGAGTGTCTGCCATTCATAGAGTTTGCTTACAACCGAGCCGTGCACTCAGGAACCAAGAAGATACCCTTTGAAGTAGTATACTGTTTCAATCTTTTCACACCATTGGAGCAAACGCCACTACCACCAGCACAGATGACCAACCTCAACGGAGCATCCAAGGCAGAGTTCATAAGGAAGTTACACCAGAAGGTAGCACAAAACTTGGAGAATAGGACTAGGCAGTACGTGACTCATGCCAACAAGGGAAGAAAGGAGGTGATCTTTCAACCAGACGATTGGGTGTGGCTACACCTACGGCAGGAGAGGTTCCCCAACCTAAGGAGTTCCAAGCTAGCACCAAAAGCAGATGGACCATTCAGAGTGCTGGAGAGGATCAACAACAACGCCTACCGGATCGAGCTCCCAGGTGAGTTTAATGTGTCCAACACGTTCAACGTAACTGACTTAGCCCCTTTCCATGCAGATGAACTAGTTTTGAGGTCAAAACCTACTGAAAAGGGAGGGGATGATGGGGACATCAGGTCATATGGCCGGCCAGGAGACCAGAATGGCCGACCAGAGAGATTGCCTGAGACAACCGGGCCATTTGGTATGTCTGTCGGCCCAAGCGGTACCGCTGGACCCTTGACCAACAGGACCGGACCGATCAGTATTGCCGGTGGAGAGGCCCGAACCTCCGGCCCAACTGGTGGTGACGTGGATGACACCGCTGGTCCCATTGGTAACGCCGCCGGCTCCAGAATTAACATGGCCAGTCCAGAAGACATTCCGACCAGTACCTCACACAGTCCAGCCAGTACAACCTATCCAGCCGAGTACACGGGCATTTCAATATCTACACAAGGAGACTCGGACCAGATAAGCTACCAGCTTCAGGACATACATCTAGAGGAAGTCTCAACACCAGTGGTGCCACCAAGAGCAATGACAAGGAGCAGATCAAGAGCACTCTTCCACAAATTCAGCTTATGGGTGGACAAGCTCCTAGAGGATGATCGACAAAGGACAGTGGGCCAGAAGTGCAAAGAAAAGTCCAAAGGCTTCTCAACAATGCAAGAGACTTCAGAGACTTGAGCTTTAGTGGCAAGAGAGGTCAGGCCCCAACGATTCCTAACCCTACTCCAAGTCGAAGACGAGGAGCAAGGCGCGTGCATGCCACAAAGATGGCCACCTTCTATTTCTTGGCCGTGAGGTAAGAAATGTAAGTTTTCAATTCGAATATTTGCCTATTTCTGTTTTTCAAGGTAGGATTTAGATTGTTTACATTTTTTAGTCAAAAACATTTTAGGAATAGGTCCTTTTTCGGTTATGCATTTTTGTACGTTTTCTATTTATGCACTTTTGTAAATTTTCCTTTTCTTTTTTTGAGTTGACCCTAGAAGGTCAAGCTGTCGAGCATATTAATAAGGCTCCTTCCAACATTGTAGTTCGACAACCTTTTTTATATTAATAAAGTGCGAATTTTCTTACAAGTTTTCTCTCTAAGAATCTTGTGCACTTAGAACCTAGTCGAGACCAGCTCTCCTAGCTCTAAGTTTGTGAATTATCACGAGGTTCATCACTTCTCATGTGGTTCACTTCACCCTTCCGCCCAATACCAACCCAAAAACTCATATCCAAGAAGTATAAGGTCGAGTTTCTCACCTAACCTCCTGCACACAGCCCACGCGCATATAAGCCTTGAATCGAGGCTTGTATCATTTTGGTATCAGAGCTTAAAGCTCCTACACAAGGTTATTTCTATCCTTTAACTAGTCTTGTTTTTAGTTCTTGCATTAGTTTAAGTCGCATTCAAGAAAAATAAAAAAAATAACATCAAACTCTAAACCGAAAACATCTAGCTTCTACGTGTATCACTAGGGCTTAGATTCACTTTTGCATTACCATTTACATTTTCCTTTTTACTTAAATCATATTTCCATTATTTTTAAGTTAAATTAAAAAAAAAGGAAAAATACCAAAAGAATTCGACTAGGACAGTTAGCACTAGCTGTGAAGAATGTTTCCATTTTTTAAATCTTCCATTTTTTCAAATTTTTCCTTTTCTCAGATTTTCCTTTTGCATTTTTTCGAATTTCCCTATAAAAGAAAACCCTCCTAATCAATTTAAGAGCAGAATAACTTGTCTTCATTTTTTGTAGTACGCAATGGCAGAAGAGAATAGAGAAGCAGCCGAAGCCATCATGGCCATGTTCACCACCCTCCAAACGCAACTCGCATCAATAGGCGAGAGGTTGGAGCACGTAGAGAGACCTATGAGATTCCAAATCATAAGGCACGTGAGAGCTGAGCAAGACCGTGCTGAGGGTCCTGAGCACCTTAGGACACGGCACGAACAAGAGGAGCCCCAGCCAGATGGAGATGAGGACGCACCACCTCATAAATATCACCATAGGCCAAGAGGACCTCCACGGCAACAAGAGGCAGAAGGTGATGGCTTCGAGCCATATGGACATCACTAGAGATCAAGAATGCCTAATAGACATCATGAGGATGGAGATGAACACGCCTACAACCCGGTAACTCATCCTAATGTTAAGCTATCACCTCTGAGTTTTGCAGGAAAAGTAGACCCCGAGCCCTACCTAGATTGGGAGAGAAGAATGGATCACATATTCGATCACTAAAACCAACCAGGCCCTAGGAGAGTCTCCATGGCAGTAGCACAACTCATGGACAATGCCCTCATCCGGTGGGATCGTGAGGTGTCTGACCGAAGGAGGAAAAGATTGAGGCCCGTAGACTCATGGGTCGACATGAAAGACCTCATGAGATAAAGATTTGTCCCACCCTATTTTCATAGAGACTTGCAACGATGTTTTCGTACTCTTTAGCAGGGAACCAGATCAGCAGAGGAGTACTATGAAGAGTTTGAGAGACTAAGGAACATGCTGGAACTCAATGACGATGAGGAAGCTTTGATGGCACAATTCTTGGATGGACTTCAAGAAAGAATCAGCCGCAAGGTGGAAAGGCAAATCTACAATGACTTCAAGGACTTGTTCCACCTATTTGTCCAGGCTGAGCAGCACATCAAACGTAAGAGCCAAGACATCCGCAGCAAGCCTAAGACGCCTTGGGCACCAAGCAATATTCCCAAGCCCGTAGACAAAGGCAAAAGCATAGAGATCGAGTCACGGTTCAAGAGCAAGCCTCCTGAGCCAACCCGTGACCAGAGAGAGCCTAGTAAGTCCTCTAACCCTCAAAGATCACATGACATCACTTGTTTCAAGTGTAGAGGTCGCGGACATATCTCAAGGGAGTGCCCAAACAACCGGGTCATGCTGATTACGAAAGCTAGAGAGTATGAATCCCAAGATGAAGAGGACTACGAACCAGAAGGAGAATACTGTGACATTGAGTACCCTGATGTGGGGGAAGTGCTGTCACTAGACGCATTCTCAGTGCAATGGTGGATCTCTTAGAGACCATCCAGAGGGAGAAAATCTTCCACAGCCGTTGCACCATCAAGGGCAAGGTATGTAACCTCATCATAGATGGTGGTTTTTGCACTAACGTTGCTAGTGCGTACATGGTCGATAAGCTAGGTCTAGAGAAGACAAGGCACCCTCGACCGTATAGACTGAGATGGCTCGATGACAAAGTGGAGCTCAAGATCCATGAACAAGTCACTGTACCATTCAGTGTGGGCAAGTACCAAGACCAAGTCGTGTGCGACGTGGTGCCCATGCAAGCTGGCCATCTTCTGCTAGGAAGGCCATGGCGGTTTGACAAAGAGACCAGGCATGATGGCCGAACCAATCTCTACACTTTTGTGCATGACAAAAGAAAGGTCAGTTTCACTCCCCGTACACCTTCCCAGGTACACGAGCTACAACTCTAAATGAGTAAGGAAAAGAAACTTATCAAGTCTAATATTCTTATTCAACCAAGCCATGTCCGGAGAGCTTTAGCCTCGAAGGATTTAATGTTACTAATGGTCTTCAAAGAAACTTTGAGTATAGAACAGGAACAAGTAGAGCTACCTCTTGAAGTAGCAACTCTCCTCAACAAGTTCCAGGATGTGTTCCCAGAGGAGATACCAGCTGGCTTGCCTCTTTTACGTGGCATAGAACACCAGATCTACCTAGTGCCCGGAGCAGCCCTGCCCAACCGGCCAGCCTACCGGATGAGTCCAGAGGAGTCTAAAGAGCTTGAGAAGCAAGTCAAGGAGCTCCTGGAGAAAGGCTATGTTCGAGAGAGCCTCAGTCCATGTGTCGTACCAGTGCTACTAGTGCCCAAGAAGGATGGGACTTGGCGAATGTGCGTGGACTGCCGAGCAATCAACAACATCACAGTCAAGTACCGGCATCCGATACTACGACTGGATGACATGCTATATGAGCTGACTGGAGCCACGGTCTTCTCCAAGATAGACCTTAAGAGTGGATACCACCAGGTCAGAATGAAGGAAAGTGATGAGTGGAAGACTGCTTTCAAGACAAAGCAAGGGCTCTACGAGTGGACAGTCATGCCATTCGGCTTGACTAATGCCCCAAGCACCTTCATGCGCCTTATGAACCAAGTTCTTAGGGCGTACATCAGTAAGTTCGTTGTAGTTTATTTCGATGACATATTAGTTTATAGTAAGTGCTTAAGGGATCACCTCACACATCTTGAGTTGGTGCTTAAAACCCTTCGACAAGAAGAGCTTTATGAAAATATGTGACTCATGCCAACAAGGGAAGAAAGGAGGTGATCTTTCAACCTGACGATTGGGTGTGGCTACACCTACGGCAGGAGAGGTTCCCCAATCTAAGGAGTTCCAAGCTAGCACCAAGAGCAGATGGACCATTCAAAGTGTTGGAGAGGATCAACAACAATGCCTACCGAATCGAGCTCCCAGGTGAGTTTAATGTGTCCAACACGTTCAACGTAACTGACTTAGCCCCTTTCCATGCAGATGAACCAGTTTTGAGGTCAAAACCTACTGAAGAGGGAGGGGATGATGGGGACATCAGGTCATATGGCCCGCCAGTAGACCAGACTGGCCGACCAGGGAGATTGCCCGAGATAGCCAGGCCATTTGGCACGTCTGCCGGCCTAAGCGGTACCGCTAGACCCTCGACCAACAGGACCGGACCGATCAGCATTGCCGGTGGAGAGGCCCAAACCTCCGGCCCAACTGGTGGTGACGTGGATGACACCGCCGGTCCCATTGGTGACGTCGCCGGCTCCGGGATCAAAATGGCCGGTCTAGAAGACATTCCGGCCAGTACCTCGCACAGTCCAGCCGGTACAGCCGATCCAGCTGAGTACACGGGCATTTCAACATCTACACAAGGAGACTCGGACCAGATAAGCTACCAGCTTCAGGACATGCATATAGAGGAAGTCTCAACACCATTGGTACCACCAGGAGCAATGACAAGGAGCATATCAAGAGCATTCTTCCACAAATTTAGCTTATGGGTCGACAAGCTCCTAGAAGATGATCGACAAAGGACAGTGGGCCAGAAGTGCAAAGAAGAGTCCAAAGGCTTCTCAACAATACAAGGGACTTCATATACTTGGGCTTTAGTGGCAAGAGAGGTTAGGGCCCAAAGATTCCTAACCCTACTCCAACTCGAAGACTAGGAGCAAGGCGCGTGCATGCCACAAGGACGGCCACCTTCCATTTCTTAGCCGTTAGGTAAGAAATGTAAGTTTTCAATTCGAATATTTGCCTCTTTCTGTTTTGCAGTGTAAGATTTAGATTGTTTACATTTTTGAGTCAAAGACATTTTAGGAATAAGTTTTTTTCGGTTATACACTTTTGTACGTTTTCCATTTTTGCACTTTTGTAAATTTTCCTTTTCTTTCTCGACCCTAGAAGGTCAAGCTGTCGAGAATATTAATAAGGCTCCTTCCAGCATTGTAGTTCGACAACCTTTTTTATATTAATAAAGTGCGAATTTTCTTACAAGTTTTCTCTCTAAGAGACCAGCTCTCCTAGCTTTAAGTTTGTGATTTATCACGAGGTTCATCACCCCTCGTGTTGTTCACTTCACCCTTCCGCCCAATACCAACCCAAAAACCCATGTCCAAGAAGTCTAAGGTCGAGTTTCTCACCTAACTTTCTGCACACAGCCCACGCGCATATAAGCCTTGAATCGAGGCTTGTATCAACTATGCTTGAACTTCGTCTTACACATTCGTGGACATGTGCATCTACACCTGAAACCTCTTCCCGAAATTTCTTTCTAAGCTCGGGAATTGCCTCAAACACTAGAAGCTACACAAACGAATATTATTAGCTTCCATTATAAAACAAATACAATTTAGCAATACTTAAAATCATATTTACCTCTAACGGCGTACAAAATATAGGTATAGTCCACTGGGAACCCTTTACCACCCCTCAGAAGTGATTAATTGTATGCGAGATCTCTCGTATAATGTAATCAAAAGACAACCTCTCCCATGGAAATGTCTTGTAGAGATCGAGATCGCTCACAACTCGTTGGAAGAATGGCTCGACGGAAGGTGCATCTTCTCCCGTCTTCGTTTGTCCTATAATAATGTTTGACAAGAAATATAACACCGTCATCTTCAACCTATCTTGTGATGGCCTCATACCCTTCAACTTCTCCTTCACGTCTGCGTATCTCACCTTTTCTTCCCTTCCAAAATGTTTTTCGATAAAATCCATACTACCCGGACTTTGGTAGTTGACGGGATAATTTTGGCATTCCAACCCGGAGATGAGTGCGTGTTCCCTTATCCCATACAGGATGGGAGTTTCGTTTATGACAAACCAAATAAATACTTACTACACAGTTTTACCAAGTTGTACAAGTATTACTACTTTTACTTAGTTTTACAAACTTATAAAACATGAATTTCACTACATAGTTTTATCAAGTCGTACCAATACTACTATTTTTGTTCAATGTTACTAGTTTTTTTCAGTGTTACTAACCAGAAATTATCAATTTTACTACATAGTTTTACCGAGTGATTCTAGTGTTACTAGTTCTGTTTAGTTTTACTACTTTTGGTTAGTGTTACTAACCCAGAAAATATCAATTTTGCAACATAGTTCTACACAGTAGTACTAGTACTACTATTTTTCTTTAGTGTTACTAGTTTTACTCAGTGTTACTAACCTAAAAATTATCAATTTTACTAGTTTTATCCAATTCTTCTAGTTTTACTAGTTTTCATTAGTGTTACTAGTTTCACTTAGTGTTAATAACCCAGAAAACATCAATTTTTCAACATAGTTTTACTGAGTTCTCCTAATATCATTACCAAAAATATCAGTTTTACTAAATTTTACTTAGTTCTACAAGTAAGAATCAAAACATACCATGGAATCTCGGTCGAAAACAGCTCGCGAACTGTTTTCTTCGTCCTCGGAATCGGTTGGCTCTTCGTAAACGATTATAGATCCTTCCACGGTAGCTCTTCTTTCCACATTATCTTCTTGTTCATGCGGACTTTCTCCACATCTGTAGGTAGGATTTTTCGTTCGAGGCATCCTGCAAACAACAAACGAATTACCACACCCGAAATCCACACAACCTAAACGAAATCGACACAAACGAAGTTCTCTTATGAAATTTCAAGTTAATCCCTTAGGTTTACGGAATTTTACTTCGATTTGGCGATGGACATTATTCCGGGTTTGAAACGAAATTGTTTTCGGGTGAGGGTGAGGGGTTGAAGACGATTTTCAGTAGAGAGATGGCCAATTTCGGTTGAAGAAGCAAATGGCAGGGGGGGGGAGAGAAGAAGTTGAAGATCATGTGTGTGGAGTTGAAGATTGTGGGTGAGGAGTTGAAGATTGTTGAAATCGATTTTGAGAGGGATATTGTCGCGTGAGGAGTTTCGATTTTGGGTAAAATTTTTACCCTAATTTACGTTTTTACTAAATATAAATTTCTTTTTTTTAAATCAAACCGGGTCCACCCGATTTCAATGGATTAGGTGGGTATTTTCATGTTGGATATATAATTATTATCAACTTTCAGATTTTTTTGGTCATTTACTTATATTTTTTTTTAAAAATAAATGCTTAAAAATAAAGAGTACATTTAAGGATTTGATTCAATTTTTTAAGGGTATTTGACCAATTGATTCCGGAGGGCTTCGGCTCATAAACGGCTGGTAGAAACCATCCTCCCAAACACGATAATGGCTTCCGGAGAGAATACCGGCGGAGAAGTATGTCTTTTTTAACAAAATATTGCTTTTTTCACTCACGAACTGTCCGATTTTAGGGGGGTTTTTTTCTCAAAGGAAACTTTAGTTTTGAATTTAATCGAAGCACAAACTATTTGATTACTTTGAGATAGAGTTTTGGGTTTTGGTAATCACTTTATCTCTCAGATTTGTAGTCATTTTTTGCTCAAAATCAGCTACATTTTCGCAAATTATCGAATGACAAATTTTCGATTTATCATTTTGAGATTGAGTTTTTGATTTCAATAACCTGAAGATTTCTATTGATATTTTTTCCCAAAATCAATAGAAATTTTGAAAGTAGTCGATGACCAAATTTCGGATTATTTGAGATAAGTTTAGGGTTTTGTATTTTATTACGATGTCGATAAACAGAGAGAAAGAAAAATATGTGCGTGTTTTATTTACTGAAGCTATGTATTGTTTATATACAGACTAATTTAACTAACAGCTAACAAACTATTAACAAACTAACTGTTAACTAGTCTAATACACCCCCCCCTCAAGCCTGGGACTTTTGTCGAGAAAGAAACAGGCTTGAAATTGACATTTTAGACAAAAGAAAATGAAAAACAGAGGAAGATAAAGCTTTTGTAAAAATGTCAGCATGTTGATTCTGTGTGTTGACATGAAGAATGTTGAGAAAACCACACTTCAACTGATCTCTGACTTTGTGACAATCAACCTCCACGTGCTTAGTACGTTCGTGAAATACGGGATTGGAGGCAATATGCATCGCGGACTTATTGTCACAGAAGAGTTTAGCCGGCACAGAAGGAGAGACATGAAGATCCTTGAGCAACTGAGCAAGCCAGAGTAGTTCACAAGTGGCATCAGCCATGGAACGATATTCGGCTTCAGTGCTGCTCCGACTGACAACCCTCTGCTTTTTCGATTTCCACGAAATTAAGGAGGTACCGAGATATACACAATACCCAAAAACAGAGCGACGAGAATCAGGGCATGATGCCCAATCGGCATCAGCAAAAGCATTAAGGCAAATGTCTGAGGTTACCGAGTGAAAAAGGCCCTGACCAGGATTAGATTTCAAATAACAAACTACACGCTGTGCAGCAAGTAGATGAACATCCGTTGGTTTGGACAGAAACAGACTGAGTTTATGGACAGCGAATGTAATATCAGGCCGAGAAATAGTAAGATAGAGAAGACGACCAACCAATTCTCGATATGGCGTAGGATTGTCAAGTGGAACACCAGTCTGAGTACTGAGCTGAACAGTAGAGTCTAGAGGAACAGAGCATGGTTTAGAACCCAATAATCCAGTAGATTCTAACAAATCCAGACAATATTTTCGTTGACTCAAAGAGATACCACGAGAAGAACGAGCAATTTCCAGACCAAGAAAGTATTTTAAACTGCCCATGTCTCTGACTTTAAAGGAACGACGAAGAAGATCCTTGGTTTCTTGAATCTCTGATTCAGAATTGACGGTGATGATAATATCATCAACATAAACAAGAAGAGCAACCAAGGAAGAGCCAACTGTTCGAACAAACAGAGTATGTTCAGCAGCTGACTGTTGAAAGCCAGCAGCAAGAAGAACAGAGGAAAATTTGTGATACCACTGCCGGGAGGCTTGCTTAAGCCCATAGAGAGATTTGTGCAGAAGACAAACCGGATTAGGTGGTAATTTCTGACCTGGAGAGGGAGTGTAACCAAGAGGTAAAGCCATATATATTTCTTCATTTAGAGAACCATGAAGAAATGCATTGGATACATCCATCTGGAACAAATTCCACCCAAGCCTGGCAGCAAGTGCCAACAATAGTTTGACAGTAACTAGCTTCGCAACAGGGGAAAAGGTGTCGATAAAATCAACGCCTTCTTGTTGCGTGAAGCCCTTAGCAACAAGGCGAGCTTTATGACGATCAATAGAACCATCCGGGTTATACTTGAGTTTATAAACCCATTTACATCCTACAACGTTTTTACCCGGAGGCAAAGAGACAACGGAGAAAGTATTGTTCTGTTCAAGAGAAGCAAGTTCATCATTCATGCTTTTTATCCATTGAGGTGACTTTATGGCTTGAGCAAAGGTTTTGGGTTCAATTTCAGTGGTAATGGACAAAAGATAAGATTTATAAGAAGGAGATAAATGGTCATAACAGAGGACTTGAGACAAGGGAAATTTCACAGGGAGTAATGGATTGTTTGAATTAGCTAAAAGATAACAATGATACTCAGAAAGATAAGTAGGTACCTTTGGAGTTCGATGTGATCGCCGAGTATTCAGGGTGTTGCGAGTAGCCAAATCCATGACAGGTTCCTGAGAGGAAATTGGAACAGTAGGAGAAGAAGATGATCCATGAGAGGTAGAAACAGAAGTTTCAAACAATGGATCATCAGAAAAAGAGGGTGGGAAAGAGGTGTTTGGTAAGATGAAATGGGAAAAAGGGTCAGAAAGAGGAGAATCAATGGAAGATTTAAAGGGAAATGTTGTTTCATGAAAAACGACATTTCGAGAAACAGATATCAAATTGGTTTCAAGATCCAGTACTTTATAACCTTTGAAACCAGAAGGGTAACCAAGAAAAACGCATGGTTTGGCCCTTGGAGAGAACTTGTTGCGAAATTTAGGAAAAGTAGAAACGTAGCACAAACATCCAAACACACGCAGAGAAGCATAGTCTGGAGGTTTATGCAGAAGTTTTTCAAAAGGAGAAACATTGTTTAACAGAGGGGAAGGAAGACGATTAATCAAGAATGCAGCAGTGTTGACGTAGTCCCCCCAAAAAGACAAGGGAACATGAGACTGAAACATAAGAGCTCGGGCAACATTCAACAAGTGTTGATGTTTGCGTTCGACCACTGAGTTTTGCTGAGGAGTATCAACACAAGAGTGGTAATGAATCATGCCCTTTTGTTTGATTAATTCAGAAAATTCGAGCTCAGGGGCATTATCCGAACGAATTGCTTTGACTGGTTTGGAAAATTGGGTTTCAATGAGTTTAAGAAATGTAGGAAAAACAGTCAAAACAGAGCTCTTTGTAGGGAGAAGGTAAACCCAAGTAACTCGAGTTGCATCATCAACAAGAGTTAAAAAATAACGAAAACCTTCAACTGTTTCATGAGAGAAGGGACCCCAGATATCAAGATGAATAAGATCAAAAGCGTCAACAGCTAGATTATTGTGAGAAACAAACGGTAATCGTTTTTGTTTGGCCAGAGGACAAATTGGACAACAAGAGTTTTGAGGAGGTTTTGAAAAAGATATCTGAGAAGTAAGACTGCGTAACTTGGCTGCAGAAGGATAACCAAGACGATTGTGCCATAAATCTCCATCAGCAACCAAGGATCCGCAAAACAGAGGAGAGGAAAGTTCTTTGGCAGTGAGCACATAAAGATTCTGGAAGATTTTACACTTCCCAATCGTCGAACCCCGAGTAAGATCCTGAAGTAAACAATGTTCAGGAAAGAAATGAGCAGAGCATGAGCTAGATTTTGCCAAAGAACTGACACTTAAAAGATTGAATTGAAAAGAAGGAATATGTAACACATGGTGTAGTGTTAAACGAGGAGAAAGAAGGATAGAGCCAATATGAGAAATAGCAATAGAAGTGCCATTGGGTAAGGAAACTGTCATGTCTTTGACTGCACGAACATCCGAGAATAAACTGAGATCAGAACACACATGAGCAGTAGCACCACTATCTATAATCCAAGCATCAGAGGGTATAGTATTTGCTAATGCAGAAATGGAGTGGTGATGATATGTAAAAGTATTGTTTTGAAATAATAGAGAAGGTGAAGGGAATGGGATGTTACCAGCTGTAGCAGTACAAGCCATAATGCCATTCTCAGTAATTGATGAAGCAGAATTAGAACTAGACGAGTCTTGACCAAGAACATGATTGTTCAAGTGGGATATGAGATTTTGAACTTGCTCAGTGGTAAATGAGCTAAGATCCAAAGTAGTGTGGTTCGAGGCAGGAGAAGATGAGGCAGTGACAGGGTCCTTAGTGAGAATATTTGCAGCAACAACATTCTTGGGAAGGTTTTGAGGCTTCCATTGTTGTGTAGAGTTTGGACGAGGAAACTGTTTTGGAGGAAGAGAGCTCGACTGAGTTGTGGCTGGTCCTTTGTAATGAATGTGGCCAGGGGGATAACCATGTAGTTTATAGCATTTGTTTACTACATGTCCTGACAGACCACAATACGTGCATACAGGTCGAGACCTAGGCTTATAATTGGTATAAGCTGTAGTATGCTGAGAATCAGAAGTAGTCTGAAACACAACATTATCCACAGAAGCAACTGGCCTAAGAGCTCGCTGTTGTTCATCCTGGCATACCATATTGAATACTTCTTCAATGCCAGGTAGAGGTTTAAGCAAAAGGACTTGTCTCTTGGTAGAGTCAAAAGAATCATTAAGTCCCATAAGAAATTTCATGATGCGATTTCTGTCGAGCATGATCTTCCAATTTTTAGCTGCTGCGCACTCACATTTGCCACAAGTGCATAGAGGGAGTTCAACAAAATTGGTGTAGGTTTCCCATAATGTCATTAGTTTGGTATAATAAGAAATAACATCACGGGACCCCTGAGCCAACAAACATAGCTTTTGTTCAATCTCAAAGATACGAGTGAGATTATCCTGCTGAAATCGATTCATGAGGCTATTCCAGACTGCTGCAGCAGTTGGCAAATACAGCAAACTCGCACTAATATTTTTCGCAACTGAATTCAAAAGCCAAGTGGATACCATATCATTACATCGAGACCAAGAACCAGCATTAACATCGTCATCTGCTGGTTTTCGAATGGTTCCATCCACAAAACCGAGCTTATTGCGAACATTTAGTGCTAATCGAACTGACCTTTTCCAGGAGTGAAAGTCGGAGCCTCCTGTAAGTTTTTCGGAAACAAGAACGAGGCCAGCATGATCATTGCTGTGAAGATAGTAAGGATTTTTGTACAAATCAGTGCTTTGTCGAGAATTCATTGGATAAAGAGAGAAATCCAAAGAATTTTATGAATCGAATGAAAGGAACGATCGAGCAAAGCAATGAAGGAAAAGCGTACGAAAATCAAAGAAAACTGAAAAACAGGGAATAGACGAGTGAAAGGATCGTCGTAATGCAGGTAAGGAAGAAATCAAGAAAAAGATCGCAAAACAATTGAAATCTTGATGCACTCATGATCGACGAAGAGAAAATGCGGAAGAAAAATTCTGCTCTGATACCATATTACGATGTCGATAAACAGAGAGAAAGAAAAATATGTGCGTGTTTTATTTACTGAAGCTATGTATTGTTTATATACAGACTAATTTAACTAACAGCTAACAAACTATTAACAAACTAACTGTTAACTAGTCTAATATATTTCGGTTTCTCTATAAGATTTTCTAGGGATTTTTCTGAAAATAATGAAATCGGATGGTATGTTCTTCCATTTGGTGACACCGATTTTTCTACCAACTTATTTATGACTTTTTTGACTATTCACCCTATCCCATTAGCCCACCACTACTGATGCATGTTATATGTTTCAATTTTGTTTTTGTACCTCAACCGCATGTTTTGTAAGGATGTTAATGTTAATTATAACTTTGAACCCATGTATCCTGTTAATGAGTCAGACATATGTTACTTTGGAATCTACAATGCATATTACAGAGTTAATTTCATGAATTATATATATATATATATATATATATATATATATATATATATATATTTATTGTTATAGATGTAATATGTGATATATCTTATATTTTCATTTTTGATTTTTATAGTGTTTTATGTGTATGAGTCCAATTTGATGCTACAGTCTAGATTGTTTTTGTTGGTGAAGAATCAGCAGGTCAAGGTGTCAGCGTTTATCATCCATTTTGGAAGATGAAATCAATTTTTAGTGCATTTGATGAGGATGAGCGCAAAAAAATTAAAACTCGTCATTTCAAAAATTTATTGTTATTTGCGAGATGTCAGCATACTTTGGAATTTTCTTCTCAATACATATACAGATACATGCATCTTGAATGACTCTAGGTCCTTTGAAAACCCTCCCCACGTATAAATCATTCCGGTCATGCATCCCAACTACAAATTCAATAACACTGTTATGTTGAATGTTAAACTGAATGCTTGTTACACAATTATGGAAAGAAATTATTGTTTGTTACAAGAAACCTACAATCAGTCGGTTGTCTTCAACTGAATTCTCATCAATCGATGATATTTGTATAGGTAGTGATAGTATCTGATTGCTCCCACAACCAATAGTCAGTCTAAAAAAAGGCTCGCTTGGACCAATATCGTCGAACATCTTTCCTTTTCCTTTGTTTATGTGAGGTCAAACAAATATTCTCCAAACATCACTCTGGTCATTAGTTCCATTACCTTCCACTATAAGATATTATCATATTGTACATTGTTAAATACTATTTCCAAGTACATTTGTTGTTCCAAGGAAACTTTTTTAGCTGCTATGAATTATTGCAATCTTGTGATCCATCAAGATGTATGGTTAGCTCTAGAAACACAGCAGACAAATCAACTGTTATCTCATTAGCATTGTCAAGAATCACATTCTGTAGCTCGACTTTCACATAATATTTATGGAAATCTCTCCGTCATGCTCCTTCTTCTGCTTCAGAAAACTAGCAGTTCATCTTTCATCTTCGATAAGCAATTCATTCAAGACAGACAACCTGCATGAAATTATTCCATTCAATGCAAGCAACTCTTACACAAAATATCATCACTAACATGTTCAACAAATATATATAATGGTTATAAAGCTAAAAAAAAAACATTATTCCTGCACTCAACATCGTTAGTGAATACGTCGAATTCTTCACTGAAATTTATAGTTTGTAAATCAAAACTTTTCCGCATGATATTTCTAGTTATAATTTCTCAGTAAAGTTTCAAAATTGTGGAAACCCCATAACTCAATAACTTGTAAAGTTACTTGTCTATTAGGTTGTCATTTTTTTCATGTAAAACCTAATTTCTCAAGGTTTTCTCAAACCTAATTTACGTAACTTTATGACCTAAATAACATATAAAAAAAATATAAACCAATCTTCAATTTGTCTCATTTCACACCATCTCTACATTTTCTACGAATCATACAACCAGAACATGCAAAAAAAACAAATATATATATATATATATATAAGACAACTTCATTTCTTGGCGTGTTCAACCTCTTTCCCCAGCGTTACTACACGTAAAAGCCTTTTTCTCTTTAAGCATACGTTTCACCAATATCACACACAATCTGAAAACATTAATGTATATATATAAAATTTGTTCCTATGAACTTTTAAAATCTTAATTTTGGAAAACAAATTCGATATGTATCTGAGTCGAAGAATGCAGACAGGAGGTTATGGAGTGTACAGGCAGGGACTTGCTGAGGTCTTACAAATATACAATAAGGTCGAGACAAAGACATATATGAATCGATGTCCTACGATTATTCGATTTGGAAGAGATTATCATAACCAATTGAGTTCACAACCTTTCAAGTCATCAAGTCAAGTTAATGCTGGGAAATATATTAGAAATTGTTCCAAGAACTTCAAGATGCAATCTTCTACTCCAAACCCATGGTTTAATTTACCCTCTTGGTACCTCTCTCTCTCTCTCTCTTAACTAATTTGAAATTGATGTGTAACTTGATGATGATCCAGCATTATTTTTTACTGGTGGAAAATGAATTTTAACATGTTCTTTAATTAATATATTTCTTTAATATTAAAAAGGAAGTGCAATAGTAAAAATTATTTTAATTTTCTCATTAACTTTAATTTTATGTTTTATTTTATTAACTTTAATTTTATGTTTTATTTTATTTTATTAACTTTAATTTTATGTTTTATTTTATTAACTTTAATTTTATGTTTTATTTTATTAACTTCAATTTTATGTATTATTGTTTTTATTAATTTCAATTTTATATGTCAATTTCTCTAATAATTGAAAATAAATATTTTATTATTTTATTTTCTCTTAAAATAATAAATAATACAAACCAAAAAAAATGATTAAATTTTGTATTTTTGATTTTCTTATGTTAAAAGTAAATATTTTAATTCTTTTCTTTTTCTCATAAAATAATCAATGATACAAACGAAAAAAATTTATGTATGATTAATTTTTCTATTTTTATTTTTCTTATATTATTCGATAATTTAACAAATTCAAATCAAAATTGAAACTAAAACTTTAAAAGTTATATTAGTTTTTAATATTGACATTTCTTTTTTGTGAACTTTTTAACCAAAAATTTTAATTCAAATAATTATTTTTATATCAATTTTTTGTTTATAATAAAAAAATAAAATAACATATAAATTATTAATATATTATATAAATCTTAATTATTTTATTTTAAAATCATTAATAATCTGCATATCATGCAGCTAGTACTTCTAACTACTAAGTTCCATATACAATATATTATAGTTTTTATTTGTGCTTGAAGTGATAAATTTAATATTTAAATAGAAAGTTAACATGAGAAGTAATAAATGGTTTAGTTGTTGTACCACCTCTATGTATATCCCTAGAGTTCGATTCCACTTTCACTCATATGAAAATGTTAAATTTTCGTATGAATATATTGAAATATTAGACTGGTTCGTTATGGTACAATGATAAAAAAAAAATAGAAAGTTAACATAAGATAAGCTCTAAGGTTTCTCTATAACTCAAATGATGGTTCCATAGATTAATGATTTTGACCATAATCTTCCATGTATCATTGATATAGGATCAAGATTAGATAAAACTAATCTATAGATTATGTAATGGAAATTTTTATTGGAACTAATTTGGATTCTAACAAGCAGGGGAAGATGGGTCATAGGTTCTGCAATTTCCTTAGTATTATCTTTTTGGAACAATAAAAGGATTCAAAAACTGAAACGAATCGAAGGTAACAAAAATATTATCAACTCTGCATTACTCATTGCTCTTTTATTTACTCTTTACTTGTTTAATTTAATTAGTCACATTGCTTCATTGTTTGGATTGGTAAAAAGAATTAAATCACATTATTTTGTAGTAATAATTTGTAGAAATGAGTATAAATGAGAAGGATGTGATGCAGGAGAGGCTGAATTGGTTGTAGAAAAGGTAGAGGTTGTAGCAGAAATGGTGGAGAAAGTGGCGACAGCGACTGAGGAAATGGCTGAAGAAATGACAAAGAAACTGTCTGAAGAAAGTAAACTTAAACAAATGGCTTTGGTTCTTGAACATATTTCAGAGGTTGCTGCTCATGAAGCACATCTAACCCAAAATTTCCTTCACAAGGTACATTTTTGTCTATGAAATATCTTATAAATCTTACTAAAATGTAAAACTAGATCCGGGCATTTGGATACCCATTCTAGGTTTAGATCCTTTTTTTCAAGTTTAGGATATTTCGGTTCTAGGGTGTAGGATCCATTCAAATATTTTTAGAATATTTAGTTTGGTTTTATACATATTCAGTTTGATTCTATCCGGGTTTTGATCGGGTTTGGGTACCCCACATATTGATAAAAACGTAAAAATTAGTTAAATATAAATAAAATTTGATTAAATTTTGACTAATTTAACTAAGAATTTTTTATTTCGATTATTTTGGATATTTTGGTATAAAAATAAGTAATATTTCAAGTCTAAATATAATTAATTTATTTAGGTATACAAATATTTCAGATACTTCGAATACCCATTCAGTTTTGGCTTGGGTTATTCAGGTATAAGAGTTAAGTGTAGGATCCGTTCGTTTATTTTGTTGGTTCCGTTTGGGTTATTCTAGTTTCGGATCGGGATATTTTGGTTCTAGGTTTAGGATACATTCAAATATTTTAGAATTTTTAGTTCGATTTGATACGAGTTTGGTTCGATTCTATCTGGGTTTAGGTAGGATTTGGCTATCCCACATATTGATAAAAAAACAAAATTTTAGTTAAATATGAATTTTTAACTAATCTAACTAAGAATTTTTTTTCCCAGTTATTTTATTTATTTTGGTATAAAATAACTAATATATTTGGTTTTATAATTATAATTTTAGATAATTGTGTTATATCACACCTGAATATAATTAATATATTTAAGTATATAATTATATTTTTGATATTTCGGATATTCATTCGATTTTGATTTTGGTTTTGGTTCGGGTTATTTGGTTATAAGAATATTAAGTGTAAGATCCGTTCGTTTGTTTTGTCGGTTCTGCTTCGGTTCTGCTTCGGTTGTGTATCCGTTTTTTCGAGTTGATTTTGGTTTGGTTTTTCGGTTACGGATATTTTGTCTAAAGCCTATATAAAAATGTGAATTTCCAAGAGGATAATATTTTAAAGGCACGTTTTGGAAGCATTTAATAATAACATCCAAACTTTTTGATTGTGATTGGAAAATAAAAACTTCAGGTGGAAAAATTAACGCAAGATTTTGATGATTTGGAGGCAATGATAGAGCCTTTAGTAGACAAAATTGTGGAAAATGCTGAAACAAAGCAACAGGATGATGATGATGATGAAGAAAAAGCAAATTCTGAGTTGCCTTCACGTCATTAATCTCTTCATAATCTATTTGGACGAAAACAAACAAAAGGTTTTCAAAACTCTGTTTATAATTTATTCGTTTCTTAATTCTTTTCAAAATGTGTGTGAAAAGCTATTCAAAAATATGTAATCAAAACTTATATGACTTTACTTATTGACAGTAACATTTTGAGTTTGATTACTATACTATTTACTACCCCAAGCAAACACTTCTTCCGATTCATATTAAATAATATTTTATATTTAGATTTTTATTTGTTTATTTTATATAAATTATTTGATTTTTTATAGAGTAATACTCAAAATAGTATTTTTTAAAGTTTTATTATAAATCTATCTTTATAAAATTAAAATTCTAAAATAATACAAATAATTATGTAAAAATACTTATTTACTCTAAATAAATTATACATAAATTTAAAATATTATATTTGAATTCATTTTTTATAATTTAAGGTTTAATTATTTCTATTAAAATATAGTTTTAATGCATTTTAGTTTTAAATTTATGGTATTATTAGAAATTTAAACTAATGATACTATTTTAAAAACAAAAATTTAAAAAGATACTACTTTTTTTTATTTTAGTTAAAATTAAACCGTGTAAGTAGCTTTAAAAGAAATAATTAATGTAAGAAATTCATCTTCGTATGAAAATGTTACACTATTGAACCGATCCGTTGTGGTGTAGTGACAAAAAAATCAATATAAAAAATTCAATTACCAATACAAATCTCAAAAATCATTATCTAATACTCTAAGAAGTCAATTATTGATGTAAAATTCTTGTAATAGCTTTACGACAACAAACTATTTGATTCCTAATTCATCATGATTCAATGAAACTATATACTTGAAAATTTTGCTGAGAATTTCAAGTCAATTTTGTGAGGAAACCAACAAAGAAAATCAATGTCATTACATTTTCCAGATATATCAAAATAGCAATTTTGATTTTTGCCAAATTTAAAATTATAACTATACATATAATAAAACAATATGTTAAACATAAGTTTTGTAGAAAATATTTTTATAATCATTTTTATTATTTAAATAAATATTTATGATAAAATTTTGGGATATAGATTTTAATTTTATCAATATGTATGATCAATTAAAAAATATTTGGGGAACAATGACGACATAGATTAAAACAATTTTATAAATACTTTTGATAAAATTTTGAAAGTTAACACATAAACTAACATAATTTCACGAGGCATAATTTTTCATATAAGTGAGAAGGTAGTGTCTTGCATAATTTTTTTTTAGAAGACAAGGTCTTTCCTAGATTTTTCTTAGGAGACAGAATCTCTTATAAATTTTTAGTAGGCATGACATTCCATCAATTTTTAGAAAACAAAACTTTATATATTATATATATATGTATTAATAAAAAAAACCTTATCTTCTTTTAAGATTTTAGGTATTGGATGCTTATACGTCTTGTATAATAATAGAAAGATGAAAGTTTATTGATTATTCTGATTTTTCTAATCTTATATTTATTTCTGAAAAAGGAGAAGAAAGAGAGAAGTTAATTAGTTTTTACATATATCTCTAATATATTATTTGATAAATATTTTAAAAATATAAGTTTATCTGTGCTATTAACAGAATTACATGCTGATGTCTCATCGGCACAATGAGTTTTAAATAAATATATAAATGCGTTTAAATTACTAGAATAATTACAATATATGTCATTGTTATTAATTTGATTAAAAAATTAATATATTTTATTAAAATAAGTAAAAAATATTATTAAATTCATAAAAACAATTATTTTTATTTTTGAATTTACATATATAAAAAATAATATTAAAAATATAAATTAAATTAAAATTATATAAATTATTAATTTATATTTAATAATAAATAATATTCTATAATTTACGAATATTTTTTCCCATATATAGCGTCGGTATAAATCTAGTATGTATGTCGAGAGTAAAAATGATCAACTTACTAAAGTGGATCATAGTGCAATGGATAATCCATTGCAATATTCCTCAATTAATCTCCGCAATTTTACCAATATCTTCGTCACAATCAATGGTTCAAAAACAAATAAAATGGATTGTATAAAAATCTCTTCAAATATCCGAACTTCAATACTTCCTTTTGTATAATCTTTCATAAAACTAAAATCTACTACTATATAAAATCACAAAGGAACTCTATCTCAATACTCCTTTGTTTGCCAAGTATCATCCCTCCATCATAGAAAAATATTTTTAAAAATTAAAAATATAAAAAGCAATTCTCTAATGGCAAATGTATAAAATAGCATATTTTTAAGTTTTTATTCCAAAAACAGCATCATTATTTTAAATTTCCAATAATAGCACAAATTTAAGATTAAAATGCATTAAAAATATATTTTAATAAAAAATTAAATCCTAAATTGGAAACAATGAACCCAAATATAATATTTTAAGTTTATGTATAATTTATTTAGAATAATTAAGTATTTTTACATAAGTATTTGTGCTATTTTTGGGATTTTCATTTTGGGATGTTAGATTTGGAAGAAAAACTTTAAAAGATGCTATTTTAGGGTATTACTCATTCTCTAAAATAACTCTTTTAAATTTTTGTTGCAAAATTAGTATAACTAGTTTAAATTTCTAATAATAGCATAAATTTAAAATTAAAATTCATTAAATCTATATTTTAATAGAAAAAAACTAAACTATAAGTTGGAAAAAATAAACCCAAATATAATGTTTTAAGTTTATGTATAATTTATTTAGAATAAATCAGTATTTTACATAATTATTTATGTTATTTTTGAAATTTTAATTTTATAAGGCTAAATTTAAAAAAAAAAACTTTAAAACATGCTAGTTTAAAGTTATAAGGCTAAAGTATTACTCAAAAATAAACTATATTATTAGAAATGTTAATTTAACTCATCATATAAATATTCCAAAGTTTGCCTGATGAACTTTCTGAGAATTCATCAATACAACTGACATTTGTTTGTTGGTAACCTACAGATTCAGGGACGAGGCTATTCTAATACACTCATGGTAAGTATAGCCGTCAAGTAGCCCATTTAGAGTAATACCTTAAAATAGCACTTTTTAAAAATTTTCTTCCAAATCTAGCATTATAAAATTAAATTCCCAAAAATAGCACAAATACTTATGTGAAAATACTTATTTATTCTAAATAAATTATACATAAACTTAAAGTATTTTATTTGGGTTCATTATTTCCAATTTAGAGTTTAATTTTTTCTATTAAAATATAGTTTTAATGCATTTTAATCTTAAATTTGTGCTATTATTAGAAATTTAAATTAATGATGCTATTTTTGGAACAAAAACTTAGAAATATGTTATTTTAGACATTTGCCCGCCCATTTATTAGATTTTGTAATGGGCATAAAGTCCGCTATCGTTTCAAGTGGCTAGAGCTGGATTTTAGGTGAAAACCGAAAAACCCGAACCGACCGAACCGAATTGTTAGATCTTCTTGAGCAGGCTATATGACACACTCGAGTTGTGAGTCGATTTGCATAAAAAGGCTGTCACACGCTTGATGGCATTTTCTTTTGTTCGTAGTCTTCAAAGAGCTTCATCTCTTCTTAGATCTTCATACCCACTTATCATCTCTGCCAGGTTTGTATATCTGAGACCATACTACGTAGTGTGAAATGTGATTATACTGCAGCTGCAACTAACGCAAAGTCCTGACCAGGTCGCTTCCACAAAGCCAAGAATTTTCTTATTCAAATTAAATACATTTAATAGTTTTGTTAAACCAAAGTGAACCGAAGTGAACCAAAGTGAACCGAAGTGAACTGGATAAACCGAAATAAACTGAAATAAACCGAAATAAACCGAAGTTAACCGAAATAAACCGAAATAAACCAAAATAAAACGAGAAAAATTGAAATAAACCGTAATAAACCGAAATAACACGACAAAAATCTAAATTTAAATTTGTTAAACCAAAAATAAATTAGATTTCGGTTTAATTCGGAACGGTTTTATTTACTTAAAATCGAATCGATTAAACCGATAAAAAAACGGAACCGAACCTATTGTTAAAATTTTTTTTTCCAGACGTTTTTTCTCAAACCGAAAAACCCAAAAACCGGATAAACTGACCCGAATAAATCGAAAAAACCGAAAATCCAGGCCTACAAGTGGCTAAGTGGGAATGAAAATGTTTCCAGTGAAAATCGAACATAGGGAGACCAAGTTTACACAATATATTTGAGCTTTTTACCACTTCGCCACTACCACTTGGTTAATTATTTTATCAAAAAGTTTAAATTGTTTTTTACAAATGTATGTTTTTGCTATTTATGTGAATAATATGATGTAAAACTGTATTTTTTTTATCATTTTAAGATATCACACATTTAATGAAACAATAAAAAAGAATGGAATATAACACATTACTTTGTGAAAATAATCCAAAACTAAAATTTGATTAGTTTAAAATTGGGCAATTGACTAAAATAGCACTATTTCAAGTTTTTGTCCCAAATATAACACTAATCATTTAAATTTCCAAAAATAGCATAAATTTAATACTAAAATAATTAAAAACTTCTTCCTAATGAAAAAAATTAAACTCTAAATTAGAAAAAATAAACCCAAACTTTATGTTTTAATTTTATATATAATTTATTTAAAGTAAATAATTATTTTTACATAATAATTTGTGCTATTTTTGGAATTTTAGTTTTAGTGTGCTAAATTTGTAAGATAAACTTAAAATAGTGCTATTTTAGGGTATTACTCTTTAAAATTTGTTGAATTATTTATTAGTTCACGTAGTGTGAATTGAAAAATGATTATAATTTTTAAGTAATAAATTAATTATGTGATATATATATCATCAAATGAAAATGTAGAAGAATTTTATCTCATTAGTCATTAAATTATATCAATAAGTGAAAAAAATTATTGATAAATACATTATATTTTTATTATTATATAAAACTTAAAATTATCACTAATTTGTTGTTCCATATAAAAGTTATATGAGTTTGGATCAGATAAATTCAAATATGTGTTTTTTTCCAATTTTTTACAACCAATTTCTTTTAGTTATATATTTTTCATATACTAAATATATATTGGAATAAAAAAATCGGTGCATATTCACTAGTTTTAGTAATATAACATGACAATATATTTTTTCAAAATATTTCCTATTTTAATAATATAGATTAAATAATTTACTCAACGTACATATAACATTATTATTATTACATTTGATTAAGATATTAAAACATATTTATTATATAATATTTATAACATTTATTTGTATCTGGTGGAATTGTTTGCTCAAGTATTCAAACAATCGATTCATTCTTCGAATAAATTTTGAGAATTCAGAAGAAAAAACCCTAAAAACAAGAAAGAGCATAAGTTTAGAATGTCATCAATTTATCATAGAAGAATTTTGTTGTGTTGCAGAATTTATTCTAACAATCATTTTTGTATGTAAAAGGAAAAGAAAAAAACTTTTTGCATTACCTCCGACGCCGTAAGCAGACATTTTCTCTTCTCCTATCTCTCTCTCACCGACGGTCCGACCTACCGGCGCTTGTAAAATCCACATTTGATAGCTTCCTCTACAAAATTCAGCCATGGTTGAGGAAAAGAAGAAGAGGAACAAGAAGAAGAAACGTGGTGGTAGCAAGAGGAAGATGACCATTGAGCAAGCTGAGGCTTTCAAGTCGGTTACCGATTGGCTCTTCGTTGGTTCTTCTTCTCCACCTCTCTCATCTTCCTCTTCTTTCGATGACTTTTCCGTTACCATCAATAATGGCTCTGTGAGACGTGGAGAGAAATTGTTGTTCGAGCTTCATTCACATTCAAATCGCAGCGATGGGTTTCTATCGCCTTCAAAGCTCGTGGAGAAGGCTCATAACAATGGGGTTAGTTTGAGATTTTATGGGTTTTTGCTGTGTTTCTGAAATGATGATAATTTTTCAGATCTGCAAATGAATCCGGTAATGGTGGATAACATTAAGATTAACAGTTGCTCTGATGAGATTTTGCATCACATTGGTTTCTCCACAAACACATAAAGTTCACTGATTTTTAGGTAGAGAGGTTAACCATTAAGGATTGTAGCCTGCTACCATTGTTTTCGTGGTCTAAGGTGTAGTGGTTTTGTTTGATTTGGATTTGTTTGTTTGGGTAATTCTGTAAAGAGTAGTTCGAGTGAGATAACGTTTTATGCTTGCCAGAAAATTCTCTTTTGATTTCACCGTTGGTGCTTTTGAATAAAATTTACAGTTGAGTTCTTGATTGCATGGTGTCAAAGATTTGATTTGCTTCTCAATGTGATTAAATCAGGTGAAAGTTCTTTCTCTAACGGATCATGATACGATGGCTGGTATCCCCGAAGCAGTAGAAGCAGGGCGTAGATTCGGTATCAAGATCATTCCGGGTATTGAGATCAGCACATTATTCTGTTCCAGGTATCATCTTTATGTTTTTTGATATCATGATTCAAATTATTCTCACTTGTTTGACTTCTGAATAGGTTAGTCCATAACATAATCTCTGCTGGAATATCTAAAATGCACTGATAGATACTTACGGAATTACAGAGAGTCTAGTTCTGAGGAACCAGTGCATATACTTGCGTACTATGGCGCTTCTGGTCCAGCAATGTATGATGAAATGGAAGATTTCTTGGTGAAGATTAGGGATGGGCGTTTTATTCGTGGGAGAGAAATGGTCTTGAAATTGAATAAACTAAAGATACCTTTAAAATGGGAACATGTCACCAAGATTGCAGGCAAGGATGTTGCTCCAGGTAGGCTGCATGTAGCCCGAGCGCTTCTTGAAGCAGGATACGTGGAGAATTTGAGACAAGCTTTCACTAAATATTTGTATGATGGTGGACCTGCTTATTCTACGTAGGTTCTGCTTCTTCCTTAGTTTGGCTGATTTTATGAAACCTTGTGGATTTGAGTGTTTCTGATAAGTATTGTGTTAGTCTATTTCAGGAGCATTGTATTACTCTAGATGGTTTTTAGTGGATTGTAGCTATGTTGATAGCTCATCAACTGTATTTGGCTTGGTTAGCTAGAGATCTAACATGTTTGAAGGACTTTTAGGCATGATGTGGGGGTATGCTTGATTCGTATATGATTTTGCTTTTGGCACTGGTCGAAAAGTTAGAGAGTTCTCTTGTTAATCGAGTGTCTTCTCTAGTGCTGTCATTTACTGGTTTGTAACCTAACAAACTTTTATTTGGTCTGTTCGAATGGTCCTTGTTTCAGAGGGAGTGAGCCTATGTCCGAGGAAGCAGTAAAACTTATATGCAAAACAGGTGGTGTAGCTGTTCTTGCACATCCGTGGGCGTTGAAAGATCATGTCAGTGTTATTAGGAGGTTGAAAGATGCTGGACTTCATGGGATCGAGGTTTATAGAAGTGACGGCAAGCTAGAAGGTTCTTTCTCCCTCTCTCTCTTCTCTCTCTAATTATTGATTTGGGTTCACTGATGTTTCATGTTAACTGAACAGTGTTTAGCGAATTGGCCGATACATACAGTCTACTGAAGCTAGGAGGATCAGATTATCATGGAAGAGGAGGACGCAATGAATCAGAATTAGGAAGTGTAAACCTTCCCGTGACCGCTTTGCGGGATTTCTTGAACGTTGGACGTCCTATATGGTGTGAAGCCATTAAAGGAACCATGAGAACATTCCTTGACCAACCATCCGATTCAAACCTCTCCAATATCTTAAGGTTCGATAGTTCAAGGATTCTGAAAGGAAGCTCGGCTTGGTCTTGTGGTAAGGAGTTGATGGACCGATGTTTAGCAATTTGGTTGACAAGTGATGAGAGAGAAAGCGACGAGTTTGAAGATCTCAGATTGAAACTCTCTTATGTATCAATCACCTCAAAGGGATCATGTGTCACTACTAGTCCTTGAATAGTTCACTCACAAAGTCACAAGTTTGTGTATATTTGTTTTCATTTTCGTTATTACACAATCAAACCTGACTAGTCTTATTTTTTTTGTCACCTGGCATAATGGGCTGGTCCAATATACAATCATTTTAATACGAAGATTTAGTATGAAATTAATACGAAGATTTAGTATTTTCATACGAAGGAAAATGGAGTTAAATTTTACATTTATGACATTTCTGAGATGAACATAAAATTTGTGGAATCAATATACCATTTACTGCTTTCATCTGACTAGATTCATACTTAAGTCCGGTTTGGAAAAAAATATTTGTAAATTATATAATATTATTTATTATTAAATATAAATTAAATATGTATATAATTTTAATTTTATTTAAAATTATTTTTAATAATAACTTTGTATATATAAATTAAGGAAAGAAAAATAAATGTTTTTATGAATTTAATAATATTTTTTGATTAATTTAATAAAATATATTGATTTTTTAACCAATTTAATAACAATGACATATATCGTAATTATTATATTAATTTAAACTTATTTATATATTTATTTGAAACTTATTGTGATGATAATAATTCAATATGATATTTTTATTAATAACATGTTATAATAAAATTATTTTTAAAAAATATTTTTCAAATAATATATTAGGATTTAATGGAGAATAAAACATTACGACATGTTTACTAACCAAATTAAGACATTTTGATTCAAATCCAATAGTCCGGTTTATCTTGTAGAAACCATCCCAATTATCAAAATAACTTTGATTACTAACAATTAGTTAGCCCAACAAAATCTACGAATCTCGAGTCATTAGTGATAACTAATATAAAATATAGTTATAGAATGTGATGTTATAATTCTAAAGAATGTCAAAAGTAAACGACGACAGAAACTGTCACCTTTGCATTCATTTGGGTACACTTTTCACCACTCTCTCTCATCATTACACTCACTTGCTTACAGTTCATTGTTTCCTACAACTTTTTTTATTCGATTTTAGTTTAATTCGACAGATTGAAATAAATTGTTTAGTCAACAGATATTTTAATAGCTATGTTTTGTTCAAGATCATTTTTTAAAATAAATTACATTTTGTAATTCTAAAAAACAACTAATAAATTAAATAAGTATTTTACATAACTATTTGTACTATTTTTATAATTATAATTGAGAAAATGGTCATTAAAATATTAAATTATTGTGTTTTTACCATTTAAATATCAAATTTTTAATAAAATAATTAAATAACGATTTGTATTTAACTGTGCTGATTAACACAAGAAATATCACAGTTAACTCTGTTACTTATTTTGAAAACAAAGTTAACGGTGCTACTTCTAGTGTTAATATTGACTAATCGCATATATAAATCGACTTTGTTAACTACAAATCGTTATTTAACTGACTCATTAAAAAATTCAGTGTTTAAATGACTCAAACGCAACATTCAAAATTTTAATGACCATTTTCTCAATTTTAATTTTATGGTGTTAAATTTAAAATAAAAACTTTAAAATATGTTATTTTATAATATTACTTTAATAATTTTATAGCCCAAAGTTTGTGTGCACAATGAAAGATAAATATTTGATGTACAACTCAATGTATAAATTTGTTTATTTTTGATAAATACAGAGTACATAATTTTTTCACAAATCATTAATATATTATTTAAGAAATATTTTAAGAAAATAATCTTATTTTGACATGTTATTAGCATAAATATCATAATGACGTATCATCGCCACAATAAATTTCAAATAAATATATAAATAGATTTAAGTTACTATAATAATTACAATATATGTCACTGTTATTAATTTTGTTAGAAAATTTCTATATATTTTATTAAACTAACAAAAAAATATGATTAATTTCATAAAAAATATTTTCTTTTCTTAATATATATATAAAAATTAATATTATAAATAATTTTAAATAAAATTTAAGATTATATAAATATTTAATTTATATTTAGTAATAAATAATATTATATAATTTACGTTATATAGTATTTCCATTATATATCGTGAAGAAACTCTACAATCTCGAGTAATTTGGCAACGACAGAATAATTAAAATTTCATAAAGCAATTACACTGAGAAAGCAATGATTCATGTCTTACCTTTCGGCGAAAAATTCAAAATAAACAATAATAATATTATCAAAAAAGGTAATTCCATTTATTTAGCAGCTTAGAGCCCCAGAAAACACACATCATCATCTTATTCTTCTCACATTGCAATGGCGTCAAGAGCAATGAAGAAAGCTATTCTGATGATCTTTACGATGGTTGCGTTAATGTCCGGCGAGAAAGTAATCGCAGTGGACTGTTCGTCACTGATATTAAACATGGCAGATTGTTTGTCGTTCGTGACGAGTGGAAGTACAATTGAGAAACCAGAAGGAACATGTTGCGTAGGTCTCAAGACTGTGGTTAGGTCAGGACCTGAATGTCTTTGTGAAGCTTTTAAGAACAGTGCTTCTCTTGGTGTTACTCTTGATCTTACCAAAGCTGCTTCACTTCCTTCTGTTTGTAAAGTTGCTGCTCCTCCTTCTGCTCGTTGTGGTCGTAAGTTTCTTTTTTTCAGAAAGTTCATTATATGATAAATATGTTTGTACATTTTGTTGAGTTTTCAAAATGTTGTCTTTTGCAGTTTCTGTCTCTGCATCTTCTCCTGCTACTGCCCCTGGTATGTTTGTAAATAGTAGATCTGAGCTGAAACCGAGTTTTTATTTAGTTTTGTTTAAAATTTTTTATTCAAAGTAGGTCTTTGTTAGGTTTTACATAACAAAAATTTATTAAAATGATAAATGAATAGTTAGTTTAATTCAAATTATTATCTGTTTTCTAATAAAACATCCCTTACTTTAAAAGGAGAATTTTCAAAAATATCAAACCCATTTTATTAAATTATTGGAAAAAGATTATCATTTAGAAATAAACCTTGTGTTTTTGTATTTTTGACATAAATAAACTTTAGAGTTCTAAATATATCACTAGTAGTGTTTTTTTAAATAACACAAATTTAATATGAAATAATTATACATTTTTTGTATGTAGAGTTTATATGGATAAAAGATAAACTTAGTTTTTTTGTATTTTTGACAAAAATAAACTTTAGAGCAGAATTTTACTTTAACTATATCCTAGTAATTGTTTTTTAAAATAATATAAATTTAATATAAAATAACTATATAATTTTTTGTATGTAAAATTTATATGGATGAAAGATAAACTTCGTGCTTTTGCATTTTTGGCGAAAATAAATCTTAGAGCAGAGTTTTGCTTTAAATTATCACTAGTAGTTTTTTATGGCAATTGAATAAAATAGTATTATTTTAAGTTTTTATTTCAAATATAACACTAATAATTTAAATTTCCAAAAATAGCATAAATTTAATGCTAAAATAATTAAAAAATTCTTTCTAATAAAAAATTTAAATCTTAAATTAGAAAAAATGAACCCAAACATTATATTTTAATTTTATATATAGTTTATTTAAAACAAATAATTATTTTCAAATAATAATTTGTGCTATTTTTGAAATTTTAGTTTTGGTGTGCTAAATTTGGAAGATAATACTACTATTTTATGGTATTATTTTTTTCATTCTAAAAATAATTCAAATTTAATATAAAATAATTATACATTTTGTGTATGCAGACATCTAAACACAAAGTTAAAAAGGAAAATTGCTTAAATAGCATTTTTTATGTTTTCATTCTAAATATACTAATTATTTAAATTTTCAAAAATATCAAAACTTTAATATTAAATAATTAAAATTTTCTTTTAGAATAAAAATATAAATTTTGGTATTTTAAAGAATTTTTGAATTTAAATCTCACAATACAATTCGTTCAAGAATATATTTGAAATTGTACTCATAAAAACAAATAATATTTTTTTTTCTAAGAAATTATTGAAAATTCTCAAACTAGATATTCTTTTTCTCATTTGTCTTCACAACTAATATTTGTATTTATTTATAATGATTTAACATGTGTTGGGTATGGCTGTGAGCAGGTGTATCTCCAACAGCAACAGCAGGTGCACCATCGTCGTTGTCCAGTGAGACAAGTGCGGCAACTCCAGTTCCAGTTCCCGGGAGTTCGGATGCGTCTTTAGTCTCTGTCTCTTTCGAATTTGCTCTCTTTATTGCCTTCATCTCTTTATATTTATATTAAGGAATACTATTTTTGTCCATTTTATTGCTACATTAATTGAGATCTTTTGTTCTGAAGAGTTTGGTGATACCGATCACTTTTTTTCCATCCATGTTTTGATTTTATTAATGAGAATTCTTTTTTTAGCTTTCTATTTTTCTCTCAACTCGATTTCTAATATTAATTAAGCTCAATCATTTTCACACATATGGAGGGGTCGTCGACATTTGTGTTTTTTAGATTTGGTTTGGTTTTGATTATATCAATTTGTTTTTGAATTGAACACAAAACTATAACAAAACAAAATTAATAACTATTATTATAATTTTTTGTATTTAACTATTTTATTTATTTAAAATTAAAAATATTATATTATAAATCATTTTGTTTTGGATTTGGTTAGAATTGGACACAAAACTATAACAAAAATTGGAATAAGTATTATTATAATTTTAAATTTATTTAATTAAAATATTAGATTTAATGAATTCAGTTTGTTCTAAATGACAATTAACAAAATAACACTTTTTAAAATTATTGTTCTAAATATAACACCATTTTTTATCCACAAATTTGATATTAAAATATTTTAAAATTTCTTTCTAATAAAAAAACCTAAATCCTAAATTAGAAAAAATTCAAATATAATATTTTAATTATTTATGATAAATCTGTCTTTTCAGAAAATAATTTATGCTATTTTTGGAAATGTAAGTTTGCAGTGTTAAATTTGAAACAAAAGCTTAAAAATGTGCTATTTTAGAGAATTTTTATTTAGTTTTGGTTTGAGTTTGTTCGAATAATACCTTATAAAAACTTATATATATGGGCAATTCTCTAAAATAACATATTTTAAAGTTTTTGTTTTAAAATAATATTAGTTCAAAATTTCCAATAATAACACAAATTTAAGAATAAAATACATGAAAACATATTTTAATAGAAAAAATTAAAGCATAAATTAGAAAAATAAACCCAAATATAGCATTTTAAGGTTATGTATAATTTATTTAGAGTAAATAAATACTTTTACATAATTTTTTGTGTTATTTTTAGAATTTTAATTTTGAAGTATTAAATTTGTAATAAAATTTTTGAAAGAACTATTTTAAAATATTATTCTTGTTAAATAATAGTAAAGAGAGGAAAGATGAACAAAACTTTGTTATTATAGATGTTGTACAAAGAAAATAAGGGAAATGACTGTGTTCATTATTTTTACAACTACATATATTTATAGAGGTGATAAACCGACTTCAGTAAGTCGGTGAGAATAATCACCATTTCTAACACTCTCCCTTGATTATTCGTTATTGTAAAAATATTACGTACTGCCTCGTTAAAAACCTTATCATGTAAAAACCCAATGGGATAAAAAAACCATGATAAGAGAAAAAGAGTACAATTACGTAATCTTCCCCCTAAAGAACATGAATATAATTTCTTCATAGATCCCGTAAATAACGCATTATAATATTCTGAACATGTTTTCTGAATGTTGTTGTAGGAAGTGCCTTAGTGAACAAATCTGCTGCATTATCGCTTGAACGAATATACTCGATGTCAATTTCTTGATTTTTCTGTAGTTCTTGGATATAGGAGAAGAATCTCGGAGGAATATGTTTTGTCCGGTCACTCTTGATATAACCTTCCTTAAGTTGGGTGACGCATGCAGCATTATCTTAGAATAATTTGTTGGCTCCTTCTTGTTGATTAATCCACTTGCTCTTTCTATATGTTGAGTCATAGATCTGAGCCATACACATTCTCTACAAGCTTCATGAAGGGCAATGATTTCGGCATAGTTTGAAGAAGTGGCAACCAAAGTTTGTTTTTGAGATCGCCACGAGATCGCAGTTCCACCAATTGTGAAAACATAACCGGTTTGAGACTGAGCTTTGTGTGGATCCGATATATACCCAGCATCTGCAAAACCAATGAAACCAAACTCGGGGTTTCTAGGATAAAATAATCCCAAATCAATCGTACCTTGGAGATAACGGAAAATATGTTTTATTCCACTCCAATGTCTGCGTGTAGGTGATGAACTATATGTCGTAAATAAATTTGTAGCAAATGTTATATCTGGTCGAGTACAATTTGCGAAATACATAAGTCCACCGATAGCACTCATATAAGGTACTTCAAGACCTAATATGTCTTTATTATCTTCACAAGGTCGAAATGGATCCTTGTTTATATTAAGTGATCGATTAACCATTGGAGCACTCAAAGGATTTGCTTTATCCATATTAAAGCGTTTTAATATCCTTTTCGTATAATTTGATTGATGTACAAATATTCTATTTTGGAAATGCTCAATTTGGAGTCCTAGACAAAATTTTGTCTTTCCAAGATCTTTCATCTCAAATTCTTCTTTCATATGAGTTCCAATTATATTCAGATCATCTACATAAACAACAATGATCACAAAGCCTGATGGAAATTTATTTATAAATACGCAAGGGCATATCGCATTGTTAATATATCCCTTTTTCAACAGATATTCACTTAAGCGATTATACCACATGCGTCCGGATTGTTTTAACCCATATAATGATCGCTGTAATTTGACCGAATATAGTTCTTTGGGTCCTTTAGAGATTTTTGATCCTTCTGTGATTTTGAATCCTTTTGGGATTCTCATTTATATATCACTATCAAGAGTTCCATATAGATATGTAGTCACGACATCCATAAGATGTATTTCTGATCTTTTGGATGATGATAAACTTATTAAATATCTAAATGTAATTGCATCTATGACCGAAAAATATATTTCTTCATAATCTATTCCCGGTCTTTGAGAAAACTCTTGCGCAATAAAACGCGCTTTATATCTAGTGACCTCGTTTTTCTCATTTATTTTTCTTACAAAAACCCACTTACACCCAACTCGCACTACATTTTTAGGTGTAATGACAATAGGTCCGAAGACATTTCTTTTTTGTAGAGAAAATAATTCATTTCTCATGGCTATTTGCCATTTATCCCAATCGGGTCTTTTTTGACATTCTATTACAGACATTGGGTATGCATCATCATTTTCATTTTCAATTTCTTTGGATACACAAAAGGAGAATATTCCATTAATATCCTCTATTTCATTTCTAACCCATAATTTTCTATTTTGGGTATAGCTAATTGAAATCTCATATTTTTCTGTATTGCGTTCGTCTTCTGGACGGATTTTTTCTTCATGGTTTTCAAAAACCTGTTTACATATGTCTTCCGCACATTCCGTTTGAATTGGTTCCTCTATAATCTTTTCACGAATATTTTGAAGACGTTCTTTATGAGATTCTTCCGGAACCTTTTCATTTTGTTCTCCCGAATATTTTTTCTTACGGGGATTTTTATCTTTTGAGCCCATCGGTCTCCCCCTCTTTAATTGAACTCTGGGTTCATTTATTTTATCACCATCAACATGTTCTACAGGAACATTAATTCTTGATGGGGCATTCACAGCGGGTATATATATGATTTTGTCCCTCTTTTTGTATCTGTGAATGCATCTGACAATTGATTTGCAATATTTTGCAAATGTACGATTTTTTGAACTTCCATTTTACGTTGTTTTGTGGGAGGATCAAGATATAACAAAGATGACGTACACCATTTAATATCTTCTTGCAGTTGTTTAATTCCTCCTCCTAACGTAGGAAATTCATCTTCATTAAAATGACAATCGGCAAATCATGCCGTAAACATGTCACCAGTTCGTGGTTCAAGATACCGAATAATACTTGATGATGTAAATCCAATATATATTCCTAATCTTCTCTGTGGCCCCATCTTTGTTCTTTGTGGTGGGGCTATAGGAACATAAACCGCACACCCAAAAACTCGGAGATGAGATACATCGGGCTTCTTCCCAGATGTTAATTGTAATTGGGAATATTCATTACATGCACTTGATCTTATCTGGACCAATGCTGCCGCGCGCATGCAATATAGCATGACCCTATACTAAAATTGGGATATTTGTTCTCAAAATTAACGGTCTCGCAATGAGTTGTAACTGTTTTATCAAATACTCAACCATACCATTTTGTGTATGAACATGCAGAACTGGATGTTCAACATCGATTCCGAGAGCCATACAATAATCATTAAATGCTTGTGACGTGAATTCACCAGCATTGTCAAGTCTCATTTTCTTTATAGTATAATCAGGAAATTGTGCTTTTAACCTCATTATTTAGGCAATGAAACTTGCGAAAACCATATTTCGTGTGGTTAACAAATACACATGTGACCATCTACTAGATGCATCAATTAAAACAATAAAATCTCGAAATGGCCCACATGATGGGTGAATAGGCCCACATATATCACCATGTATTTTTTTCTAAGAATACTGGAGTTTCATTACTAATTTTGGCTGGTGATGGCCGAGTAATAAGTTTTCCTTGAGAATATGGTTTACATGAAAACTCGCGTGATTGAAAAATCTTCTGGTTTTTCAATGGGTGGCCATTAGAATTTTGCACAATTTTTCTCATCATAACTGATACAGGATGTCCTAATATTTCATATCAGACTTTGAATGTATTCGTAAACTTCTGGTTTACCGTAATATAGAATTCAATTATATTTATTTTTGTGTAATATAATCCAGATGACATCATTGGTAATTCTTCTAATATTTGTTTCTGCTCCCATGTAATACAAAGATATTCGATGTTATTTTTGCTCATTGTCTCTATGTGATATCCATTTGTACGGATATCTTTGAAACTTAATAAGTTTCTATGAGACTTAAGGGAATATAAAGCATCATTTATTTCAAATTTTTTTCTCTTTGGCATTGAAAAACTAGCTCTTCCGGAGCCTATGATAATATTTGCATTACCCGATATTGTATTTACGCTTTCGACGGAATCTTTCATTTTGAGATAGGAGAAAAACTTTTTATCTTTAAGTATTGTATGTATTGTAGCACTGTCTGCTAGGCATATATCTCCATTCTCATTCTAAAAAAAATACATTTTCTGGATTAAAATATTGATAAAGATGTATTAATAAATGTTAAACACACATATTTCAAAATCAACTTATATTATAATATAACTATTTTACATTAAGTAATTAAAGTTCAAACTTACATATATTTTTCAAAAAGACATTAAGTTTTGTTTTTGTTCGTAAAGAAACTAAATAAAACTTTATGTATATAACATTAAACTTAATTATCTTATTTTTTGGTATTCTCGGAAACAACCAGAAAATGAGCAACATCGAGATATGCATTTCCATCGAAAGAAAGTCTGGGCTCATCCGAGATGAAGTTGGTTTCACTTTCTTTTCCTTTTGTTTCTGTGATTCTTGATACAGATTGGCCAAATTTTTTGGTGTACGACAGTTACGAGACCAATGACCTTTCATGCCACATTTGTAACAAACATTTTCGTATTGTATGTTTTGGCGTACAACAGGTACGCGTCCAACTTCATTTTCATGTACTTTATTCTTTCTCCCGAATTTGAATTCATTGGGACGAAAACCTCTTCTTTTTCGTCGTCCATGTCCACCTCCTCGTCCACGTCCACGACCATGACCATGGCCTCGACCACGTCCATATCCTTGCCAATTATTGTAACTGGATGATGTAACATTCATTTCTGGGAATGGAGTTAATCCAGTGGGACGAGATTGATGGTTCATCATCACAAGTTCATTATTTTGTTCGGCAACAAAGAGAACTTACATTAACTCCGAATAACGAGTATATCCCTTTGCTCGATATTGTTGTTGCGGGATTACATTTCTAGGGTGAAATGTTTGGAGAGTTTTTTCAATCATATCATAATCACTTACTTTTTCTCCACACAATATTATCTTAGAAGTGATTCCGAACAACACGGAATTATATTCACTTACACTTTTATAATCTTGGAACCGGAGGTTTAACCACTCATGTTTGGCTTTTGGTAAGATCACATATTTCTGGTGATCAAACCTATCTTTGAGTGATTGCCAAAGATCTACAAGATCTTATTTTGTGATATATTCATCTTTTAAACCATCATGGATATGGTGACATAAAAATATCATGGTTTTTACCTTTCTCTCATCGGATGTTGTTTCCGACCTATCGATGGTGCCAAGAAGCTCTTTTGCTTTTCAATACATTGTTGCAGCTACTGCCCATGTCATATAATTTTTTCCAGATATATCAAGGGCAGCAATCTCGAGTTTTGCCAAATTTGACATTATAACTATACACATAATAAAACAATGCGTTAAAAATCAGTTTTGTAAAAATTATTTTATAATTATTTTTAATAAATAATTAGGATAAAATTTTGGTTATAGATTTTAATTTTTTTATAAATATGTGTGATCAGTTTTAAAAATTTTATGCATAATTATAATAAAATTGTAATTTAAAAATTATAATAAAATTTATATTTAAAAATTTTATGCATAATCATTTTATGTGTGATGACATAAATTAATTTATGATAAAATTGTAAAACATCATTGAATATAATAGCACATAAATTAAAATAATTTCAAGGAGGCATGACCTACCATATAAATGAGGAGGCAACGCCTACCATATAATATTCCAGAGGCAGAGCCTACCATATAATATTCAGAAGGCAGAGCCTGCCATATAATATTTAGAAAGCATAGTCTGCCATATAATATTTAGAAGGCAAAGCCTACCATATAATATTTAGAAGGCAAAGCCTACCATATAATATTTAAAAGACAAAGCATATCATATAATATTGAGGAGGCAGAGCGTACCATATAATATACACATGTATTAATAAAACAGAATTTTACCTTATTTTAAGATTTCTGGTAGATGGTAGAAACGCTCGTGCTGATAACGTGTTAAATAATAGTAAAGAGAGGAAAGATAAACAAAACTTTGTTATTATAGATATTGTACAAAGAAAATAAGGAAATGATTGTATTCATTATTTTTACAACTATATGTATTTATAGAAGTGATAAAGTAAGTCGGTGAGAATAATCATCATTTCTAACAATTCTATATATATTCGGATTATTATATAATTTTATTAAGGTTTGAAAATTTTAGTTCTATTAGAAACGGTTGGGTTTATGAACTCTGCCCCACCTCTATAGAAAGTTGCATAAAAGTAAGCGAATTTATGAGAGAGATCATTTAGAGATGAACACTTTTTAAACCGTATAATTTGAGAGATGAATTTTTTTATATTCATGTTTGCTAAATGGAAACTTTTCACTGTTATATTAGTAGAGACACACATTTTGTGTTTCTACTTTATCTCAACTTTTTTGAACTTCTATTCTTTTTCTTACAATTTTGTTTCTCTTATAAATTAAATCACATATATATATATATTGTTTTTTTTTTGTGATCTGAGATGATGATTTACGTACATAATATTTATATAAAAAAAATAAAAATACTTCACCGAAAAGTAAAAATAAGATATAAAATAAAAATACTTCACCAAAAAGTAAAAATAAAATATAAAAAGTTATTATCTATCCCTAACACTCTTAATTGATTATTCATCATTATCAAAATATTGTGTGTTGTGTCGTTAAAATTTACCACATAAATAAATTTTCTGTTTTTAAACATTTTTCTATAATCGAGAATGGTTATAACTCTAGAGAGGCATATGATCGATGCATCCATGATTTAATACTCATTGTTTATTAACCATATACGAGCAAAATTCAACTATTTTATATTTTTTTATACTTGCTTCAAAGTAACATTTATTTTGGTCTTGAAAAAGCAATAATGGTGATAAATTAAAAAATACAAATTTTCTTACTCTGGTTTACTCTTACCATTCAAAATTTAAATATAGTAATATATATATTTAAATTACTATAGTAAACCATTCAAAACTTCCATTTGATAAATTAAACGTTCACATAAAAAGTAATATATTTTGAAAAAGTGTTTTATGACAGTTAAATGAAAATATTTGTAGCCCATTTTTTTCACTTGACAAAAGAATACTATTATCATGCTTTTGATATGTAATGCACATATTTTCTTTTACTTAAGTAAATGCTCAAAATGCAATTAAAACGCCTAAATCAAATTTTCATATAATGTTCGTAATGTTTTTACACCTAGGCTCAACGTAAATCATGTAACAAAAATTTGAAAAGAATGTTCAGAAAGTAACTAAAACCATAGCACATCCAAATCAATTTTCATATAATGTTCATGATGATGTTTAAGATGGGACAAATTGTACATGGAAATATTCCTAATAAATTGTTGACATTTTCATAAAATATGGCTTTCACAAGATGGGCAATTAGATTCGGACTTAAACTAGAATTCAAGTCCTTACAATTTCGATTATAAATAGACACATATAAATGTTTTAGTAATAAATAAAAAAACTTGAAGTCTTATGAACTTGGTTAGATTTTTGTACACTAAATAAACCGAATGGAGCGAAATTGGGAACAACTTGAACCAAAATATATAACTATAATTGAATAGGCCTCTTAAAAAATATTTTGGATATTTGGATATCCAAATTGAATCAAAATAGAACCGAAAATCAAATAGTATCTAAATAATTTAAACTATGACTATATACCAAAAAATAATTATACTCAGATTTGAAATATTAGTTATATTTAAATTCCAAAATGATAATTATAAATATGAAAATATTAGTTATGTTTAAATTTGAAATAACTGATATCCGAAATAATTTAAATATCTGAATATTTTAACTTATATTTGTAAAAATTTAACAATATTTTGCAAATTTAACTAAATTTTAATAAGATTAAAAAATATTTCAAATATTTTTGAATAATTTGGAATAAATTTTTTTTTGTTTCATTTACTTTTAGATTATTTTGTTTTGAGTATTTCAGATATTTTGTGATAATTCATGTAAAAACTATATGAACCAAACCGAATCCAAATATATTACATGCCTTAGTTGGTTCTCAATTGTATAATATGAACCCATAAGTTATTCGAACCGAACACAAACCAACTTTTCTAGTTTTTAAATGAACTATATATCTCCCAATCCGAATTATCCAAAACTCAAACAAATTGAATCAAACCGATTCGAATACCGGAATGCCCACTCCGTAATTGTTCATGTTTAGTTAATAATTATCATACTTCATGAAAATGTCTGGTCCTTCTAAATTACTCCATTTACGTATTTGGATTCTATTGTTCCTTTTGAATGATCCAAGATTCCTATTGTTCTTGTCGAGAAGAGATTATTTTTCACGACTTGTATAATATTATAATGACATGTTTCGTGTTCGTTAAGGAGTTTTCCTTTCCACATTATCAAATACTACAATAAGTCAGAATTTGTAATATTTCTATTAGATTTTTATGGGATATGGGTTGATGAGAATAACGAGTGTTTAGTTTTCAAGTGGTAGTCGTAAGGTATTAAAACTTTGGGTTTATTTCCATCAATTATACGAATTAATGCAAATAAATTTATTTTTATTTATATATTTTTTTAAAAATTTAGTTACATAAATTGTGTTTAATTTTTTTTTATAAACTACACAAACTTCATTAATTATTCCAATCATTAGTAATTTTGTTAATGTTTATATGTTAAATTGTTATTAAATCTGATTTTAATTCAAAATCTGGTTTTATCTTCAAAATAAACCCAAATTAAAATCATATTTTCGAATTAAAACAAGATTTAATAGCAATTTAACATATAAATATTAATAAAATTTTGTAATTATAATAATTTATGAAATTTGTGTAATTTAATAAAGAAAAATATAATTTATATAACTAAAATAAGATCTAAAAAATATGGATGAAAATAGATCTAATCGCATAAGTTGGTATAGTTGACGGAAATAATCCGTAAAACTATAATCTTTCTTTCTGTCTTGAATTCTAGCCCTTAAAAAAGAAAAATTATTCTTCCAAAACATATATTAATTAATATTATATATTGACTATTATTATTTGTCTTCTCCTTGATGATTGACTTTTCTCCAAAGAGAATCTAAACGTCGTCTATTTAAATTTTGTTAAGGTATGATACTTTTGTTTTTATTCTCATTAATGATATTTGGTCAATTATTTTCTATTCTTTTAAGCAAAAGCATGATCATTTCTATGAGGCTTCTTAGTTATTTCTGAAGCATATTCCTACATGACTTTCCTGCACTCAAGACAACAAAATTTGGTCAAAAGTTTGTCTGCTAAACTCAAATACTTTGTATTGTGCCCTAATTATGGTATGTGTATGATAAGTGGTAGATAATTAAGATTCTCATAACTTGTGGAAAAAAAATATCATAACACATGTACTAATTTGTGATGACATACTATAAGATTCAATTTGGTTTAAAGAATAAAAATTAAAATTAATTTGTATCAATTATAAGCAATTTGTCACATATAAATTATTTATGATTAATATATAAAAGTTTTGTGTGAACTGAAAGCCACGAATTTAATTTGTATGTTTAGACTTTAGAGTTTCTCATCATGTGCTCGTCTGCATGAGTATCACACATGCATGGATGTTCACATTTAACAAACTGAATTCAAACAAAATAAAAAATGGACATTTTTTTAAAAATAGCACATTTATAAACTTTTATTCTAAAACTAATATCATTAGTTTAAATTTTCAACAAGATCATAAATTTAAAATTAAAATACATTAAAAAATTTTGCTAAAAAAAGATTAAACTCTAAATTGGAAAAAAACTCAAATACAATGTTTTAAGTTTATATAGAATTTATTTAGAATAAATAAATATTTTTTACATAATTATTTGTGTTATTTTAGAATTTTAATTTTTAAAATACTAGATTTAGAACAAAAACTTTAAAATATAATATTTTAGAGTATTACTCATAAAAATAGCTATTAATAATTTAAAATTTTGCGTCCAAAATATTTTAAATATTTTTAATGATATTTTAAAAAAATAAATGAGATAAAAGATTTAATTATATATGGGCTCGAAAGCTTTTTTTACTAAACTTCATAATAATATATAAGTTTTGTTCGTTTCGTCGCCTTAGGCGGCTACGGTTGCGACATATGTTGTTTGTTTATCTACCACTGGAGATTATAGTTGCGGTTGATCACGGATTTTTAGTCGCACCGCTGTTTTAATCATCGGTCGAAAAAATTGCATCGTAGGACGTTGCATCTGACGCAGGCATCTGACGCAGGACGCTGCATCTAATGCAGTACGCTACATCTACTGCAGGTAACTGCGATAGTTAAAGGAATCCCATCCGCAACCGCAGCTTACGACTGACAAACGAAAATGTGACTGACAAACGAACATACAACTGACAAATGAACATGCGACTAACAAACAAACATGATCATTTATATAATAAATGAGATAAAAGACAAATAACTTAACTTGTCATTTGAAAGAGAATTCCAATGGTTTTTAATTTCATTTATAGTAATCTTTATTTAAATACTATGCTTAAATATATTGTCTAGCATATAATAGACAATAAGAAGACATTGTGTGAATTCACTTGCCTTACAAAAGCCGTGAATGGATTGGCTGCTTCAGAAATTTCTGCACTCTATCCACTTGAAGGTGACATATATACACAATTTAATAGTGTCATAATTGGTACTTGATTAGAGTGTGTATATATATAGGTACTTAATAGATCAATTGTATTGTTAACATACAACTTGAAACTAGAGAATATGGTCAGTTTAATGTTCTTCAGTTCAGCCTCATGCTTATCAAAAACAATCAAGTCTAGGTACTCATTTACATTTTTATGCTCTATCATTATCTTATAATCGGTTTATATCTGACACATTGATACTTCTTCTTTCTTATATAGTTTAGACGTCGAGTTGAAGAATTTTGGTAAGATTTTCTCCAAATTGTGATATGAATGTGGTTTTATATACTTCTTTAATATATTATGTGTAACTGAAGTATTTAAACAAAATCTTTAAAAAATAATTTTATAGGATAGTAAAAAATTAGTTTTTTTTCAACATATTAAATATATTTGTAAGACCTACGCAAATAATCATAACTGAATGAACCGAACCGAAACTAAATCGAAAAACAAATTTCGGTTGGTATTTTGTTATAAAAAATTAATCGAACGGATATTATTTTGGAAAAGCATGGTTAGTGGCTACTAATCGAACCAAATCTAAAACTAAAATAATATTAAAAAAAACTAAATTATTTTTGGTTATTTTTGGTTATTTTTCAGTTTTTTTCGATTATTTTTTTGTAACGTTTGGTTATTTTGGTTATTTCGATTAATTTCGATTAACCAAATTATTTTCGGTTAACTGAATTATTTCTGGTTAACTGAATTATTTCCGGTTATATTTTGTTTTTAAATTTAATAACTCAACCGACCGAAACCAAATTAAAATATAGAAATAATCCAATGAATTTTTAATTTTACCAAACAAAAAAACTGAAATAAAAAATAACCGATCGAAACCGAACCGATTATCCGAATCTCCAGCCTAGTTAGTCATACAAATTTGTGCACTATATGTTCACGTAACTTTGTTCTCCTTATGTTTTGCTCAGGTGGCTGCACAAAACTTGTCCGTAACGTGAATTTGGAGAAACTAAAAAACAACTATTTGTTTCCTGAAGTAATTTCATAATCTCCCATCTTTATTGATCTTTTTTTTTTATAAATATGGAAATTGGGGTTTTACTAATTAACAGTTTTGTTTATATGATATTTTACTAACGGCTCGTAATTGTGTTGATATATTTAGATAAGCAGACGTGAGCTTGAGCATGTTGAAAAGCATCCAAATGCAAGACTGATAAGCCTTGGGACTGGTGATACAACACATCCTGTACCAGAGAAGATAACTTCAGACATGTCTAATGTAAGACTTGTTTCCTTTTATTTAAAAAAAAAATTCGAATAAAAATTTAGACTTAAAAAAAAACGGATTATTATTTAAAATTAAATAGATCCAATATTTTCTAATTTTTATTTATTTTATCAACAGAAATTAAATTAAATTTTAGTCAGAATTTATTTTATATATTAAAAAAAATTAAGTGGTTGTCTATACGGCTAAGCATCCGTGTAGGTGGCTAAGTGTCCATCTAGATGGTTAATGGTGACAAAAATTGCATCCGATTTGTTTGATCAATTTGAAAAATTGTCACGGTTAAATAGTATTTAGCGTATAGATAGATAAACACCGCTTTTTGAAAAAAGTAATATTTGGAAACGAATATATTCTGGTTTTTTACCACAATAATTTTCAATTCTTGTATACTTTCATTTTTTTAAATATTTTTTTTCCTTTTCTAATAACAAAATTGATTTTCTAAATAGCTTAACGTTTAGGTTTTCAAGTTTTTTTAGTTTCTAATGAGTTAAACCCTAAACTAAAGGTTGTTCAGTACGTTCTGAGTTTTAACCAGAACCAATACAACCCATAAAAACTGGTTAAATCCAGAAACCTACCAACCGGTTTGGGTAAATTATAAAAACAGATTATTTTCATTCATGGATATCCTTCAGCTAAAGTTAGAATTGTTGAATTTATACAAAACCCTAAAACGGCTTCCTGAGTTGACTATCTCCAAAGTCAGTTGTTGTCTTCTTGGTTCTACAAAATTCTCCATTTTGTCATGGTTTTTGTGTCATGCAAGTTAATTGTTTTTCTCCAAATTTTTGTTGTATGTGTCGGCCTTTTGTTGTCTCTAACCTAAAAGATAATGTTTAGTTGTTTATATATGTTTAGTATTAAATTAGGACAATATGAAAACTTTTGGAGTTATTTTGCAGATACCAAGAAAAATCATGTTTCCTTAGTGTCAACGCTTCGTGAATGTCTCTTTTTCGCCCTTTTCCTCCATTAATTATGCTTTTATAGAATAGGATTCGATATTAGGATATTTAGTTTGGTTTTAGTCGGTTATTTTTCAGTTTTAATTTTTTCAGTTGGTATGATTAAAGATCTAATCGGTTATTTTTATATTTTGATTCAGTTATATCTCGGTTTTGGTTGGTTTGGTTAAATTTAAAAACCAAAAATAACTGAAAATAACTCAGATAACCGAAAATAACCGAAATAACCAAAAATAACAAAAAATAACCGAAAAATAACTAAAAAATAACCAAAAATAACAAAAAATAATTCGATTTTTTAGATTATTTTGGTTTTCGATTAGTAACCAATAACCATGGTTTTCTAAAATAATATTCGTTCGGTTATTTCTTTATAACCAAATACCAACCGAAATATATTTTTTGGTTTGACTTCGGTTCGGTTAATTCGGTTCGGATTATTTGTACATACCTATTATAGGATGTAAAAAAATACTTTTTATTTGAATTTTCTATTCTAAAATGCATTTTGTTGTTAAGTTAAACTATTTTATATTATAAGACATTTTTATTTTATTTTAAATAAGAAATTATGTTTTTTTAATAAATAAATATCATGTTTGAATTGTTAATTTAAATAGTGAAGTAATTATTAACAGAGAGTAATTTAGTCAATAAACTTAAAAATGTTTTTTGAAAAAGATATATAGCTCTTTTAGAATTTAATTCTCTTTTAAGATATGTCTCCAAATTGTCTCAAAAGATTATGCTTTATAGTGTCGCAAATATTCCTTTTGTAATTGGTATTGTCTATTGTGCTTTTATAGTGTCAAGTTTGTTTGACTTGCATTGACTTTGGTTGTTTAGATCACTTTAATTGTTATATCTATTTTTTACTAATAAATGCTCTATCATTGATATGTGAAGATTGTTAAGAAACTTTTAACTTTTGAGAATGAATCTATCACTTGTTTCACATATTAAATAAAAAATTAGTTTAAAGATAAACCTCAATATCAATTTTTACTCATTGGCAAATATTAAGGAAAACCAAACGAAAAAATAACATTTCTTGATTTTTCTTGCGCAAAAGAGATGCTTCAAAGTTATTAATATATAATTTTGTATGTTGTATTTTGATTATTTCAGTTTGCACAAAACTTATCAACTGTGGACGGATACAGAGGTTATGGACTAGAACAAGGTGATAAGGTAATTATGATTTTCCCTAATTCACTGTGTTTTGACAAAAAAAATATTATGTCAACATATCATTGTTTATTCGTCATGGTTATTTTCTAAGGCAATTGAAAAAAATAATATTATTTTAAAATTTTGTTATAAAAATAACATCATTAGTTTAAATTTTCAATAATATCACAAATTTAATATTAAAATGTATTAAAATTCATTTTAATAGAAAACATTAAACTCTAAATTAGAAAAATAAATTCAAATATAATATTTTAAATTTATATATAATTTATTTAGACTAAATAAATATTTTTACATAATTATTTATGTCAATTTGGAAATTTTAATTTTAAAATAGTAAATTTGAAATAAAAACTTTAAAGTGTACTATTTTAAAGTATTACTCTATTTTTTCTAATTATGTAAACCTAAAATAAAGATTTTTTTTCACTCTGTTTGCATTTTTATTCTCATGAATATTTAAAACAGAGACTAATTTTCTACATTAACATCCTTTAGGCCTTGCGAAGAGCTATTGCTGATACATTGTATGGACACTTACGTGTGAAAAGCAATGAAGTTTTTGTATCAGATGGTGCACAAAGTGATATTTTTCGTCTTCAAGTATGGATCAATAGATGTTCTATATATAATATTTGACATACTTTTTCGATGTTACAATTAATTGAGTTTAATTTGCAGCTACTACTAGGTTCCAATGTAACCATTGCTGTTCAAGATCCCACCTTTCCGGTAGCTATTTTATCTTCTATTTAATTACATGTTTATTCTTTATAAATCCTTAATATATTATTTAAAAAATATTTTAATAAAATAATTTCGTCATAACGTGTTATTAACATAAATGTCAAGTTTACATGTCATTATCATATTTAGTTTAAAATAAATATATAAATAAATTTAAGTTATTAGAATAATTATAATATATGCTATTGTTATTAATTTGGTTAGAGAATCAATATATTTAATTAAACTAACCAAAAAATATTATTAAATTCGTAAAAAAATAATTATTTTATTTTTTTAATTTCCATATACAAAAATTAATATTAAAAATAATTTAAATAAAAATTAAAATTATATATATCTAGTTTATATTTACTAATAAACAATATTATATAGTTTGTAAATATTTTGTTCATACATGACATGAAATAAATCTAATTTGAACATTAAAAACGAAGCGTTGGACTAGCGGTAACATTGTATTCACTTTGGGAGATGACCTCTAACTCCCTAGTTTGAACCTGGTTAGAGAAATATCATATTTCGCCATAGTAGGTACGAATACTAATTCCTAGGCTTAAGAATACTAGAGCCGTGGCTTAAATTTCTTGCACATAAAAATGTTAAGTGGCTAAAAAATGTAAAGAGATATCTTCCTTTGAATGTTAATCTTATAAGTAAGATTTTTTTGCCTCTTAATCTAGCTTTTTGTTTGAAATCAGGCTTATATAGATTCAAGTGTGATAATTGGTCAGACTGGTTACTTCCATGAAGCAACCAAGAAGTACCAAAATGTTGTCTACATGCCATGTGGGCCTAAAAATAGTTTCTTCCCTGATCTAGAAATGACTCCAAGGACAGATGTCATCTTCTTTTGTTCTCCAAATAACCCTACTGGTTATGTAGCATCCAGAAAACAACTACATCAACTAGTTGACTTTGCAAAGACCAATGGTTCTATTATCATTTTCGACTCTGCATATGCTGCTTTTATCGAAGATGGCAGTCCACGTTCCATATATGAAATTCCTGGTGCTCGAGAGGTGAGATCAGTTTACATTCATATTTTTATGGCTTTTCTACTCAATCAATAAATAAAAGTACATCATTGTATATGGTCATGTTTGTTTGTCAGCCGTAGTTTCTTACGGTGGCGGTTACAATAAATTATTGTTCGTTTAGATTTCGTATCGGTCACATGCTGTATTATGCAGTGCAATTTTTTTTTACTATTGACTAAAAGAGCAGTGCGACTAAAAATCTGCGATCAACCGCAACCGCTACCGCCGAAGGCAGACAAACGAATAACATATATCGCAACCGAAACCGCAGTATTGACTGCAACCGCAGCCACAATCGCAGTATTGACCGCAGTCGCAGCTGCCTACAGCGACCAAACGAACAAGACTTATATCTTATATATTACTCTAGTCACATAAAAAAATTTCGATTTAAAATTATCTTTTTGGATTCATATATATATATATATTATATTTCATTAACTAATAATAATATTCTTTGTTAGGTCGCAATTGAAATTTCATCATTCTCCAAATTTGCTGGCTTCACCGGTGTTCGACTTGGTTGGACTATTATCCCTGATGAGCTTTTATACTCTAACGGTTTTCCCATTATAGACGATTTCCACCGCATTGTGACCACTTCCTTTAATGGAGCTTCAAATATTGCTCAAGCAGGTGGATTGGCATGTCTTTCTTCTGTTGGCATTAAGGTAATTAAATTACATAACATTTCTTTAAGATAGTTTTCTTCAACTTCCTTTATATATGTTTCTTGGGTTAAACATGATAGGAGATAAAGTCAGTTATTAACTACTACAAAGAGAACAGAAAGATATTAATGGACACTTTGGTCTCGCTCGGCCTCACGGTTTATGGTGGTGTAAATGCTCCATATTTGTGGGTACACTTTCGTGGATCAAAATCATGGGATGTTTTTGCTGAGATTCTTGAAAACACACATATTATTACAATTCCGGGGTCAGGTTTTGGACCTGGTGGCGAAGAGTATTTGAGGATTAGTGGGTTCGGACGCAGAGAGGACATTGTTGAAGCATCAAAAAGGTTGCAGAATTTCTTTAACACACGAACCAAACATTTTCTTTTTCTCTCTTCCGCTTCTAATAACAACTAAGTTGCAGACATCTCATGTTATGTGCAATCTTGAATAAGGCCTCCCACTTGTTGTATCATTGATGTATATTGTTGAATAATACAAACTAGAGGACCATGTTAATAATTTTAATATTCAATAAAAACATTTCATGTTAAAAATAAGTTTGCATTATTATTACGGAAAATTTTACAAAAAAGAATAACTAAGTGGAAAATAACAAAAATTCTTTTCAAATACATAAAACTAGATTTATACTCACACCGTACGTAAAGAAAAATATTCGTAAATTATACAATATTGTTTATTACTAAATATAAATTAAATAGTTATATAATTTTAATTTTAATTTAAAATTTATTTTTAATAATAATTTTTATATATGTTAATTAAAAAAGAAAAATAATTATTTTTTATGAATTTAATAATATTTTTTGTTAGTTTAATAAAAATATTGATTGTCTAACCAAATTAATAATAATGACATATATCGTAATTATTCTAGTAACTTAAGTCAATTTATATATTTATTTGAAACTAATTGTGGTAATTAAACGTCAGCATGACATTTATTTTAATAACATATCAGGGTAAGATTATTTTTTTAAAAACTTTTATCCAATAATATATTAGGAATGATGAAAAATTGTAAAATGTCATGATTATTCTGCATACTGAATTTACTAAAGTTAATGGTACATGATCCATGGTAAAAATATATGTTCCATATAAAATGTAATATTTATCATTAATAGAATGATTAAAAAGATTATATCAATTTGGCATGATCTATAAGATGACATACAAACCATCTAGAAAGAAAAGTTGTGTATCTTGTCAAAGTGTGGAAACATTTTCAAAAATGACATCTTATTTCCATCTGTTTCTTGATATTAAGATTTGCAAAAAAATCGATATGTAAAACAGTTTTCATCGTCTCTCCAGTTCATACAATTGTTAATGCACGTATTTATCATCTAATATGAAAATTCAAAACCATCAATCTATTTCTATGCTTCTAATTAGTACGAGGTTGGTGACATATTATCTTCATGTAGAATGTATTCTATAAAATCAGATGTCGCATCATACAATTCTCCACAACATTGAAATCAGTTTTATGATCATCAATCTAGTTGCAAATAATAAAATTGAATATATCTATTTACATCCTTTGTATAACAAATGTTTAGTTGCGTCTAACATAAAAAAAAAATCCATTTACTTCTAAATTATGTTATTCTACTCCATCTCCATTCTTAATGAGTAACTCTTTCACGAAACGTATTATTTTCTAAAAAGTTCATGCGTTTTCATCTACTTTTTTATAGATTCTGCTAACCTTTACGTAATATATTGTTCGTAGTAAGCATAATTGACCATTCAATCATTTTTCCATGGTTATACCAAATTTGGTAATATGGCATAAATCATATTTTATTACAAATGAGTCCATACTACATATAGTAGGAAAAAATCTACGATTTTGACATTTAAAACAAGTACAATACAGTTTGAAAAATTATAATCATGTATATCCATAAAAAGCTACTAACATTTTTGTAAGTAGACATGTCACTAGACCGTGCACAAGTTTGTTCATCGACGACAATGTTAAAACAATATTTTTTTAATTTTTTTAGCAATGTTTGTGGCTAAGGGTGGATGTTAAATAAGTGAAGCAAATGAATTTTCATATATATATATATTATATTTCTGATAGATTCTAAATAATTTTGAAAATCAATCGACTATAGGTTAAAAGTCGAATTTTCTGATGGAATAGTTCGAACTGACTGCTTTTTTTATTAGATATTACAACAATATTCTCAAATATGTCCATTTGGTCCCACATGTGTCCTTAGAAAATTTCCAAGGATTTTTTTATGTTGGAAATTTCATTAAAAATGATGTGTTCTCGTGTAATAATGTTACATACTGAGAATTTGATAGGATTGGGTTCTATCAAGTCCACAAAACACATTTCTTCATGCGCTTTTCCAATGGTCTCATTGCTTAGTTTTTCACATTCAAAACTGACATGACTAGTTCATAGGATTGAGCTAATCAAGCCCATATTTTCATTTGACATTAGGAATCCTTGAAAAATAAAGATGCCACTTTTTGATATGGTTTACCAATTAAAAATAAACAAAAAGTATTAGATATAATATAAATATAAATTTACCAATTCAGTAATAGACCTTTTGTAAGTTTTAGTCTCCGTGTTGTGTACAAAAATGTCATAACCAATCATGTTTGTTTCTTTGGTTTTTAGAGTATTGTAGTTGCTCTTTTCATCTGTCTACATTTCAGTGTAATCGTTCTAGAGTTTATTCGACATCCAATATGGAGGAACTATGTTTTTCTTCAATTTCTTCTTACACTCATATATTTTCTTCAATAGTTAATAGTGATGTAAGTTTGTCATCCGGAACTTCTTGCGGCTGCAGCTTCGACTGTGTCAAATTGTTGTTCGTTTTGCTATCGCATGTATCTACGGACAATCGCATCGGTTAGACACTGCGTCATGTATCACAATTGTTTTGACTAGTGGTTAAAACAGCGGTTGACCTAAAAATTTGTAATTAATCCCAGTCGCAACCATCGACGACAGATAAACGAACAACATATACCGCAGTCGCAACCGCAACCGCAACCATAGCTGCCGGCGACGAGCAAACAAACAACACTAATTTTGTATCGTTTGTAATTTCAAAGAGTTTTCTCGTATTTGTACGTAGTATTTTAAAAATCGTCATAAAAATTGATAAAAAATGTAAAAGAACCAAATCACAACTAATGCATATTTTTTGTTTTTATTCTAAAATTAATACTCGTTGTTAAATCGTTGTTTATCTAAGAAATATTAACATTCGTAATACATTTTTTGAATTAACCACAATGCTTCTTTTGCAGCTTCTACATGTTCTTGAGGAAATCCGAGTTCACTCACAATGCCTTTCATCCACAATGCTTCTTTTTCAGCTTCCGCCAAAGTCATATATTTGACTTCAATCGTAGATAAAACAACAATCTTCTGAATACATGTTCTCCAGCTTACCGTGTTTGATACAATCCTTAAATCAATGCCATAGTACTTTTAGATCGGTTGGAGAAGATTAGGCAAGAAGTTCGGCCTTAAGATTGTAGAATGGGGTTTTCTGGTGGATATTAGGTGGTGGGGGTGACGTGAACCACACGAGGGATGTAAAGCCTCGTGATAAATCACAACTTAGAAGCTAGCAGGGTTGGTCTCAAATAGGATTTTAAGCGATTAGAGTTTTTAGGAGAAAAATTCGTAAGAAAAATGCTTTTTTTTATTAATATCAAAAACTTGTCAAACTACAATGCTGAAAGAAGCCTTATTAATATGCTCAACAGCTTTGACCTTCTAAGATCGACCCAAAAACAAAATGAAAAAATACAAAAGTGTATAAAAGAAAGATTACAGAATGGAATAACCAAAAAAGGACATCTAATTAAATGTTCTTGACTCAATAAATAGAAAACTATTAATTGCTCTCCTGCAAAATAGAAAAGGTAAATATATAATTGAAAACTTACCTACTTACCATTCGGCTAAGAAATAGAAGGTGGCCGACCTTTGTTACACGCGCTTACTCTTCAATTTGAAGTAAAGTTATGAAGTGTTGGGCTTTAACCTCTTTTGCCACAAGAGCCCAAGTCTTTGGAGTATTTTGAGATGTTGAGAAGCCCTTGGATTGATCTTTGAACTCTTGGACCAATGCTCTTTGTCGTTGGTGTTCTAAGAGCTTGTCTACCCACATGCTGAACTTGTAGAAGAGTGCCCTTGTTTTGCTCATTGTCATGGCTCTTGGTGGCACCACTGGTGTAGAAACTTCATCTAGGTTCATGCCTTGAATCTGGTAGTTGATTTGATCCAAGTCTACTTGTGTAGAGGTGGAAATGGTCATGTGATCGATTGAGCCAGCTGGGCCGTGTGTAGAGTTGGCCGAGTTGAAATCGGAGCTGGCCAGATCGATTGGTGGGCCGGCGGTGTTAGTGACGTCGCCGTCGGTTGGGCTGGAGGTTTGGCCTCTCCACTGGTGAAGTTGGTCGGCTCGGCCCGGATGATCATAGGGCTGGCGGTACCGTTTGGTCTGACAGACATGCCAAATGGTCCGGCTATCTCGGGCATGCCTTTTGGTCGGCCATTTTGATCTTCTGGCCGGCTAGACGATCTGGTGTCCTCATTATCTCCTCCCCATTTGGTAGGTTTTGACCTCAAAACTGGTTCATCTGCAAGGAAAGAAACTAAATCAGTCACATTGAATGTGTTAGAAACATTAAACTCACTTGGAAGTTCAAGTCGGTAGGCGTTGTTGTTGATCTTCTCCAAGACTCTGAATGGTCCATCTCTTCTGTGGGCCAGCTTGGAACTCCTTAGGTTGGGGAATCTTTCTTGCCGCAGGTGTAGCCACACTCAATCGTTTGGTTAGAAGATCATTTCCCTTCTCTCCTTGTTAGCATGAGTCACATATCGCCCGATCCTCTTCTCCATGTTCTCTGCTACCTTCTGGTGCAATCTTTTGATGAATTCTGTCTTAGATGCTATCCACTCCTTCTGGTCTACCTTTTGGTGCAATCTTTTGACGTATGAGGGTTGAAGCCGTAGACCACTTCAAAAGGGGTCTTCTTAGTGGCTGAATGTATTGCTTGGTTTTAAGTAGACTCAATGAATGGCAGGCATTCCACCCATGTCTTAAGGTTCTTCCCCAAGTATGGTCCTGAGAAGAGTTGACAATATCCGGTTGACCACTTCAGTTTGGCCATCGGTTTGAGTATGGCACATGGTAGAGAAGAGTAGCTTCATGCCTAGCTTTTTCCAGAGGGTCCTCCAGAAGTGGCTGAGAAATTTGGTGTCTCTGTCTGACACAATTGTCCTTGGCACTCCATGAAGACGCACTACCTCCATGAAGAACAGTTCTGCTGTTTGCGTGGCATAATTAACATTGACACACGGTATGAAATATGCCATATTAGAGAATCGGTCCACCACTACAAAGATAGCATCTTTGTGGTTGATCTCGGGCAGATCTAAAACAAAGTCCATGGAGATGTCTACCCATGGATGTGTAGGTATGGGCAGAGGGAGATACAACCCATAAGGGTGCACTCGGGACTTCGCCTTCTTGCAAATGATGCACATTGCACAATGAGCTTCTACTGACCTCTTGATGTGTGGCCAATAAAAGTGCTCCTTGACCACGACCAATATCTTGTCAACACCAAAGTGGCCCATAAGACTTCCTCCATGAGTTTATCGGGTGATAAGCTCTCTTAGGGATCCTTGTGGTATGCACAACCTTTTTTCCCGGAACAAAAACCATCATGGATGTAGAACTTGCCATGACTCCCTGTGCCAAACTCGTTGTAGCTCTCAGTAAAGTCAGGATCATCCTTATTAAGTCCTTGATGTGGTCAAATCCTAAGACATTTGCTTCCATTGTTGAGATCAAGGCAAAACTCTTTGATAGTGCATCGACTAGCACATTATCCTTGCTCTTCTTGTATTTGATGACGTAAGGGACGGTTTCTATGAGCTCCATCCACCTAGCATATCTTCTCTTGAGGTTGGTTTGCCTTTTAAGGTATTTGAGAGTCTCGTGATCAGTGTGGATCACAAGCTCCTTAGATAACAAGTAGTGTTGCTAAATCTCCAAGGCTCGGACTAGGGCATAGAACTCCTTGTCATAGGTGGGGTAGTTCAGTAAGGCCCCACCTAACTTCTTATTGAAGTATGCCACTGGTCTTCCTCCTTGGGTTAACACCGTGCCTATGCCTATTCCAAAGGCATCACACTCCACTTCAAACATCTTGTTGTAGTCGGGCAAGACTTCCACTGGTGCGTTGGTGAGGCTATCCTTCAAGGTCTGGAATGCCTTCTCTTGAGCTTCTCCCCAGTTAAACCCCACATTCTTCTTCACAACTGCCGTCAATGGTAAGGCAATGTTGCTGAAGTTGGGCACAAATTTCCGGTAGAAGCTGATCAGACCGTGAAAGCTCCTTACTTGGCTGATGTTGCTCGGTGTTGGCCACTCTTGTATGGCTCAAATCTTCTCCTCATCAATCTGTAAGTCCTGTGAACTTACAACAAAGCCTAAGAAAACAAGTTTGTCAACAAGCTTGTTAGTACAAAAGATGCACTTCTTGAGATTGGCATAAAGCTCTTCTTGTCAAAGGGTTTTAAACACCATCTCAAGATGTGTGATGTGTTCCCAAAGACATTTACTATAGACAAGTATATCATCAAAGTACACTACTACAAACTTACTGATTTACACCCTGAGAACTTGGTTCATAAGGCACATGAAGGTGCTTGGGGCATTAGTCAAGCCAAATGGCATGACTATCCACTCGTAGACCCCTTGCTTTGTCTTGATACAAGCCTTGAATTAAGGCCGTAGCACTCTTAGATCGGTTGGAGAAGATTAGGCGAGAAACTCGGCCTTAGGCTTTTAGAATGGGATTTTCTGGTGGATATTGGGTGCTGGGGTTAGGTGAACCACACGAGTGATGGAAAGCCTCGTGATAAATCACAACTTATAAGCTAGGAGGGCTGGTCTCAACTAGGGTTCTAAGCGATTAGAGTTTTTAAGAGAAAAACTCGTAAGAAAAATGCTCTCTTTATTAATATCATAAACTTGTCGAACTACAATGCTGAAAAAAATCTTATTAATATGCTTAACAGATTTGACCTTCTAGTGTCGACCCAAAAAGAAAAAAAAATACAAAAATGCATAAAGGAAAGATTACAAAAAGGGATAACCAAAAAAAAGACATCTACTTAAATATTCTTGATTTAATAAATAGAAAACTACTAATTCCTATCCTGCAAAACAGAAAAGGCAAATATATAATTGAACACTTACCTACTTATCATTCGACCAAGAAATGGAAGGTGACAGACCTTTGTTACACGCGCTTACTCTTCAATTTGAAGTAAAATTATGAAGTGTTAGGCTTTGACCTTTTTTGCTACGAGAGCCCAAATCTCTGGAGTCCTTTGAGATGTTGAGAAACCCTTAGATACATCCTTGCACTCTTGGCCCAATGCTCCTTGTCGTTGGTCTTCTAGGAGCTTGTCTATCAACAAAATGAACTTGTGAAAGAGTATCCTTGTTCTGCTCCTTTTCATGGCTCCTAGTGCCATCACTGGTGTAGAGACTTCATCTAGGTTCATGCCTTGAAACTGGTAGCTGATTTGATCCGAGTCTCCTTATGTAGAGGTGGAAATGGTCGTGTGATTGCTTGAGCCGGCTGGACTATGTGTAGAGCTGGCCGAGTTGAAATCAGAGCCGGCCAGATCGATTGGTAGGCTGGTGGAGTTACCAGCTGGGCCGGCGGTGTTAGTCACGTCGCCGCCGATTGGGTGGGAGGTTTGGGTTTCTTCACCGGCGAAGTTGGTCGGCCCAGCCTGGTTGATCATAGGGTCGGTGATACCTTTTGGCCTGGCAGACTCGCCAAATGGCCCGACTATCTCGGATAAACCTTCTGGTCGACCATTTTGATTTTTTAGCCGCCCACATGATCTGGTGTCCTCAACAGTGTTTCTTCTAGCTTGAAACACGTAACCGGTAATATATCGCCTTTTATCTAAATCAATTGTGTAGTCGCTATCACATAACCATTTAACTTCGAACTTATCTGATTTGTAAATGTTAGCCATAAATCTGATGAGCGTTTTATGTATCTTAACACCCACTTAATTGTCATCCAATGATCTTTACAAGGTGAGCTCATGAATCTATGATGTGTTCCTACAATGGAGTACATGAGGCTCCCAATAGCACTGGAATAAACATGTGTCTAAAGAAGATGACAATTTTCATTTATCCACTAGACAATGTTCACAGGTAGTATGCATTTTTAATTATACACTAGTTTGAAGTTTTGTCCATTTTTTAGTTAAAAAAGAATGAATACAACAGGAGGCAAGATGATGATGTTGTCATTGTTGATTCTCTTGTTGTCTCCCCTGAGTAAGATATGTCTCTCATCTCTACCTCTATATTTGCCTTATCTTCCTCATTGGTACTTAAGAGTTTGAAATGAGTGCCCATAGGTGTCACTGGTCTAGAATCACTCATCGTAAAGTTTCCGAGAAACTTTTCTAGATAAGTTTCTTGAGACAGATGAAGAATACTTTTGCTTCTATCTGGTGTGATGTCAATACCCAAAATCCTTTTTGCCCTCCCAAATCTTTCATATCAAACTTCTTGCTCAATATTTGCTTCAGTCTAGAGGTTTCAACCATATTCTTTGCTGCTACAAACATATCATCCACGTAAAGTAACACTTATAAAAATTGTTTATTACCAAAGCATCTGTAGTAGACACATCAGTCAAACTTGCTCCGTGTGTAATGCTGAGAGTTCATAAACTGATCAAAACGCAAATTCCATTGTCTATAAACCTGGTTTAGGCCATAGAGTGATCTTTGCAAAAAAAATACTTGGTTTCCAATTTTGAACCCTTGTAGTTGTTCCATGTAGATCTGTTTTTTAAATTTCCATGTAAAAACTGTGTTTTTACATCTAATTGTTCCAACTCAAGATTTTTATGAACCACCATCGATAACACCAACCAGATTGTGATATGTTTCACGACTGGTGAAAAACTTTCATGGTAGTCAATACTTTCAATATGAGAGTAATCTTTATCAACCTGGCCTTATATCTAGGTTTTTCCACTTCTTGAACAGGTTTTTGTACTAACCTCCAAATATGATTCTTCTTTAAAGACTCCATCTTTTCTTTTGTAGCAGCAATCCATTTGGTCGATCTTTGCAGCTTATAGCTTCTGCATAAGTCTGAGGTTCTTCTGTATTCATAAGCTTAGACATATTCAAAGCATACGGTGCAACATCAGCATCATCAAATCTGCTTGGTGGTTTGATGTTGACTCTCCTTTCACGATCCCTCGCGAGTAGATATCTTTCAAGTTCATTTACCTTTGAGTCTTCTTCTGAGTCTTGATCTATTTCTTCCTCATTTGAGTAGACTCCACCTTCATCTACATGAAAATTTTCAGTAATGTATCCTGTTTTGGAGGATTCTTCTTGACTTTGTTTTTCAGAGTAGAAAAGTCACCCTTTTCTCTTATTTCTTCTTTTCTACGTTCAAATCAATATTTTGTTCTTCCACATCCTTAAACACGATGTCTTTCTAGAATATTACATCACGGCTTGTTATGCATTTTTTTATCCTCGAAGCTCCATATCCTATACCTTTTAACTCCTTGAGGATATCCCATAAGAACACCCCTTTTTACTCGTGGCTTCAACTTTCTCTGATCTATATGAAAGTAGACCAATGAGCCAAATCTCCTCATATGGCTGTAGTTTGGCTTTCTTTCTGACCAAATTTCTTCTGGTATTTGAAAGTTGAGGGGTGTTAAGGGTGATCTATTAATCATGTATACAACAGTTGATGAAGCTTTTGGCTAGTAAGATTCTCCTAGTCCTGTTTCCGATAGTAGGTTTCTGACCTTTTCCAATATTGTTGTATTTAACCTCTCCACCACCCCATTCTTTTGTGGGGTGTATGGGCATGTTTTATGCCTCATAATCCTCCTCTCTTTACAATAGTTATCAATGGTCTTGTTGTAGTACTCAAATCTATTATCTGTTCTTAATGCTTTTACTTTCTTACTGCTTTGATTTTCTACGAGTGCTACCCATTCCACAAATTTTTAAAAAGCCTAATCTTTCGTCTTCCAAAAGTAGGTCCATAATTTTTTTGAGAAATCATCAACAAATGTTATGTAGTATTGGAATTTGGAAGACTGAGTGTAATATTTGGAGACACCCAGAAATCCAAGTATACATACTCAAGAAGATCTTTTGAGTTATGTTTTCCTCGTTTAAATGATTGTTTATGAGATTACCTAATATGTAGTACCCACATTGCTTTAAGTCTGAGATCTCACTTTCTTTAAGAAGTTCCTTTTTAATCAATATTTGCAGCCACTTCTAATTGATGTGACCAAGTTTGCTATACCATATAGCAGTCGATTCTACTGCATTTTTTGCTGCATTAACTTATTTTAATTCTGGCTTTCCATCCAGAAAATAGAGTGTGTCGATATAATCACCTGCCATAATTTCTTTTTCCCCTTTAAACACTTGCATTATGTAGTTCTTTTATTGGAACCACCATCCATGAGTTTTAAGTTGTCTAAGAGATATAAGATTCCTTCTGGCTGTTGAAGATTATCTCACGTCAGTCAATATGACTGATGTATTGTAGTAGTGGACGATTTTGATCTTTCCAATGGCTGATATTTCATAATAGGTATCATTACCCATTAATATCTTGCCTCCATTGACGTCTTCCACATCATACATTAGATCTTTCCTAGACGTCATGTGATATGACATCATGAGTCTAAGACCCAACCATCCCTTGATGAGTTTTCAGAGTTAGTTAACATTTCGGGTTCAGACCATTCAGCTTTAGCTATTGAGGCTTCTGCTTTGGATTGTCCTCTCCTTGGAAAATCTCACTTAAGTGATCCTCCCTTATCCAACAATCCCTCTTACTATTTGGTCTAGATTTACTTTGATTGAATGTTTTCTCTTGGACTAGCTCCTTTTTCTGGTCTACCACTTGATTGTGCCACCAGTCCTTCATTTGTCGACCTGATTTTACTTGAAGTACCTCTTTCTTTCAGTTCGAGTTCAATGGAATAAGCTGATCTGATTATCTCCTTTATTGTTATAATATTATTTGATTTACTATACTTGAGGGTATGAACATGGTGATCAAATCCTTTTGGGAGACTATTCAACAATATTGTAGTTTGATCCCCTCTTCACTCATTTCCATACTTAAGTTTGGAAGATCACAAATTAGCTTATTAAAGGTGTCAAAGTCCTTATCCAGATTCTTGTCCTCATCCATTTTAATTCTGAAGAACCTTTGCTTCAAGTAAAATCTATGAGGAAAAGATTTGACTTGATATATGTTGATACAAGCCTTGATTCAAGGATGTATGTGCGTGGGCTGTTTGGAGAAGTTTAGGTGAGAAATTCGACCTTAGACTTCTTGGATAGGGGGTTTTGGGTTGGTATTCGATGGAAAGGTGAAGCGAACCACACGAAGGATGATGAACCTTATGATAAATCACAAACTTAGAGCTAGGAGGGCTGGTCTCAACTAGATTCTAAACGCACAAGATTCTTGAGAGAAAACTTGTTGGGGAAAAAGTTCTATCTTTATTGTCATTGGACTCTTCCAATTTGTGGAAGAGTGCCCTTGATCTGCTTCTTGTCATTGCTCCTTGGGGTACCACTGGTGTAGATACTTCCTCTAGGTGCATGTCCTGGAGCTGGTAGCTCATTTGGTCCGAGTCCTCTTGTGTAGAAGTGGAAATGCGCGTGTACTCGGCTGGATCGGCTGGATTGTGCGAGGTACTGGCCGGAATGCCTTCAGAATCGGCCAAGTTGATCCCGGAGTTGGCGGCATCACCAGAGGGACCGACGGTGTCATCCACATCGCCACCAAGTGTGCCGAAAGCTTGGGCCTCTCTGCGGGCAATGCTGGTTACTCTGGTCGTTGTGGTCGAGGGTCCGGCGGTACTGCTTGGGCTGGCAGGCGTGCCAGATGGTCCGACTGTCTCGGGAAAGCTTCCTGGTCGGCCAGTCTGGTCTCCTGGCTGGATGTACGACCTGATGTCCTCATCATCCCCTCCCTCTTCAGTAGGTTTTGTCCTCAAAGCTGGTTCATCTGCATGGAAAGGGGCTAAGTCAGTAACATTGAATGTATTGGACACATTAAACTCACCTGGGAGCTCGATCCGGTAGGCGTTGTTGTTGATCCTCTCGAGCATTCTGAATGGTCCAACTCCTCTTGGTGCTAGCTTGGAACTCCTTAGGTTTGGGAACCTCTCCTGACATAGGTGTAGCCACACCCAATCGCCTGGTTGAAAGATCACCTCCCTTCTTCCCTTGTTGGCATGAGTCACGTACTGTCCGGTCCTCTTCTCCAAGTTTTCTGCTACCTTTTGGTGTAATCTCCTTATGAACTCTGCCTTGGATGCTCCGTTGAGGTTGGTCATCTCAGCTGGTGGTAGTGGTGTTTGCTCCAATGGGGTGAGAGGGTTGAAGCCGTATACTACTTCAAATGGTGTCTTCTTGGTTGCTGAGTGCACGGCTCGGGTTGTAAGCGAACTCTATGAATGGCAGGTACTCCACCCAAGTCTTTAGGTTCTTCCCTAGTGTAGTTCTGAGAAGAGTTGATAGTGTCCTGTTTTCACCAAAGGGCCCTCCAGAAGTTGATAGTGTCCCTAGTGTAGTTCTGAGAAGAGTTGATAGTGGTAGAGAAGAGTAGCTTCGTGCCTAGCTTTCACCAAAGGGCCCTCCAGAAGTGACTGAGGAACTTGGTGTCACTGTCTGATACGATGGTCCTTGGCACTCCATGAAGCCGTACTATCTCCCTGAAGAATAACTCAGCTGTTTGTGTGGCATCATTGACATTGACACATAGAATGAAGTGTGCCATCTTGGAGAATCTGTCCACCACTACAAAGATTGCATCTTTGTGGTTGATCTTGGGCAGACCTAGAACAAAGTCCATTGAGATGTCCACCCATGGATATGTAGGTATGGGCAGTGGGAGATACAACCCGTGAGGTTGCACTCGGGACTTTGCCTTCTTGCAAGTGATGCATCTTGCACAATGAGCTTCTACTATCCTCTTGATGTGTGGCTAGTAGAAGTGCTCCTTGACCACTGCTAGAGTCTTGTCGACACCAAAGTGGCTCTAGATCTTGGGCAGACCTAGAACAAAGTCCATTGAGATGTCCACCCATGGATATGTAGGTATGGGCAGTGGGAGATACAACCCGTGAGGTTGCACTCGGGACTTTGCCTTCTTGCAAGTGATGCATCTTGCACAATGAGCTTCTACTATCCTCTTGATGTGTGGCTAGTAGAAGTGCTCCTTGACCACTGCTAGAGTCTTGTCGACACCAAAGTGGCTCATGAGTCCTCCTCCATGAGCTTCTCGGATGATAAGCTCCCTTAATGATCCTTGTGGTATGCACAACCTTCTTTCTCGGAACAAGAATCCCTCATGGATGTAGAACTTGCCATGACTCCCTGTGCCACACTCCTTGTAGCTCTCAACAAAGTCAGGATCATCCTGGTATAGGTCCTTGATGTGCTCGAACCCTAGGACCTTTGCCTCAATGGTGGATATCAAGGCAAACCTCCTTGATAGTGCATCGGCTACTATATTATCTTTGCCCTTCTTGTACTTGATGACGTACGGGAAGGTCTCTATGAACTCCATCCACCTGGCATGTCTCCTCTTGAGATTGGTTTGCCCTCTGAGGTGTTTGAGAGTCTCATGGTCAGTGTGGATCACAAACTCCTTGGACAGCAAGTAATGCTGCCAAGTCTCCAATGCTCGGACAAGGGCATAAAGCTCCTTGTCATAAGTGGGGTAGTTCAGTGAGGCACCACCTAGCTTCGCACTGAAGTATGCCACTGGCCTCTCTCCTTGGGTTAACACTGCTCCTATGCCTATTCCAGAGGCATCACACTCCACTTCAAACGTCTTGTTGAAGTCGGGCAGGACTAGCACTGCTGCATGTGTAAGGCTGTCCTTCAAGGCCTGGAATGCTTTCTCCTGAGCTTCTCCTCAGCTGAATCCCATGTTCTTCTTCACTACTGCCGTCAATGGTGAGGTAATACTGCTGAAGTTGGGCACGAATCTCCTATAGAAGCTGGCCAGTCCGTGGAAGCTCCTTACTTGGCTGATGTTGCCTGGTGTTGGCCATTCTTGTATGGCTCGAATCTTCTCTTCATCAACCTGTAGGTCCTGTGAACTCACAACAAAACCTAAAAGACAAGTTTATCAGTAAAAAAGATGCACTTCTTGAGATTGGCATAAAGCTCTTCTTGTCGAAGGGTTTTAAGTACCATCTCAAGATGTGTGAGGTGTTCCCGTAGGCACTTACTATAAACTAGTATGTCATCAAAGTAAACTACTACAAACTTACTGATGTACGCCCTAAGAACTTGGTTCATAAGGCGCATGAAGGTGCTTGGGGCATTAGTCAAGCCAAATGGCATGGCTGTCCACTCGTAGAGCTCTTGCTTTGTCTTGAAAGCAGTCTTCCATTCATCACCTTCTTTCATCCTGACCTGGTGGTATCCATTCTTGAGGTCTATCTTGAAGAAGACCGGGGCTCCACTCAGCTCATCTAGCATGTCATCCAGCCGTGGTATTGGATGCCGGTACTTGACTGTGATGTTGTTGATTGCACTGGTACGTCACATGGACTGAGGCTCTCTCGAACATATCCTTTCTCCTGGAGCTCCTTGACTTGCTTCTCAAGCTCTTTGGACTCCTCTGGACTCATCCGGTAGGCTGGCCGGTTGGGCATGGCTGCTCCGGGCACTAGATCAATCTGGTGCTCTATGCCACGTAAAGGAGGCACGCCTGCTGGTATCTCCTCTGGAAATACATCCTGGAACTGGTTGAAGAGAGTTGCTACTACAGGAGGTAGCTCTACCTGTTCCTTTTCTACATTCAACACCTCCTTGAAAACCATTAGTAACATTAAATCCTTCGAGGCTAAAGCTCTCCGGACATGGCTTGGTTGAATAAGAAAATTAGACTTGATAGGTTTCTTTTCCTTACTCATTTGGAGTTGTAGCTCGTGTACCTGGGCAGGTGTAAGAGGAGCCAAGCTAACCTTTCTTTTGTCATGCACAAAAGTGTAGAGATTGGTTAGGTCATCATGCCTGGTCTCTTTGTCAAACTGCCTTGGTCTTCCTAGCAGAAGATGGCCAGCTTGCATGGGCACCACGTCGCACACAACTTGGTCTTGGTACTTGCCCACACTGAATGGCACAGTGACTTGCTCATGGATCTTGAGCTCCACTTTGTCATCCAGTCATCTCAGTCTATATGGTCGAGGATGCCTTATCTTCGCTAGACCTAGCTTATCAACCATATATGCACTAGCAACGTTAGTTCAAGAACCACCATCTATGATGAGGTTACATACCTTGCCCTTGATGGTGCAACGGCTGTGGAAGATGTTCTCCCTTTGGATGGTCTCTGAAGGATCCACCATTGCACTGAGGATGCGTCTAGTGACCAGCACTTCCCCCACATCAGGGTACTCAATGTCACCATATTCCTCTTCTGGTTCATAGTCCTCTTCATCTTGGGACTCATATTCTCCAGCTCCCGTAGTCAACATGATCCGGTTGTTTGGGCACTCCCTTGAGATGTGTCCACGACCCCTACACTTGAAACAAATGATGTCACGTGATCTTTGAGGGTTAGAAGACTTACCAGTCTCTCTCTGGTCATGGGTGGGTTCAGGAGGCTTGCTCTTGAACCTTGACTCGATCTCTATGCTCTTGCCTTTGTCTACGGGTTTGGGCATGTTGCTTGGTGCCCAAGGTGTCTTAGGCTTGCTGCAGATCTCTTGGCTCTTACGTTTGATGTGCTGCTCAGCCTAGACAGATAGGTGGAACAAGTCTTTGAAGTCATTGTAGATTTGTCTTTCCACCTTGCGGCTAATTCTTGCTTGGAGTCCATCCAAGAATTGTGCCATAAATGCTTCTTCATCATCATTGAGCTCCAATCTGTTCCTCAGCTTCTCGAACTCTTCATAGTGCTCCTCTACTGATCTGGTACCCTTCTTAAGAGTACGAAAACGACGTTGCAAGTCTCTATGAAAGTAAGGTGGAACAAAACTTTGTCGCATGATGTCTTTCATGTCGACTCATGAGTCTATGGGCCTCATTCTCTTCCTCCTTCTGTCAGATACCTCACGATCCCACCAGATGAGGGCATTTTCCGTGAGTTGTGCTACTGCCATTGAGACTCTCCTAGGTCCTAGTTGATTGTAAAGATCAAAGATATGATCCATTCTTCTCTCCCAATTTAGGTAAGCCTCGGGGTCTACTTTTCCTGCAAAACTTGGAGGAGTTAGCTTAACATCAGTGATACAAGCCTTGATTCAAGGATGTATGTGCGTAGGCTGTTTGTAGAAGATTAGGTGAGAAACTCAACCTTAGGATTCTGGATGGGGGTTTTCTGGTTGGTAAAAGATGGAAGGGTGAAGTGAACCACACGAGGGGTGATGAACCTCGTGATAAATCACAAACTTAGAGCTAGGAGGGCTGGTCTCAACTAGGTTCTAAGCGCACAAGTCTCTTTTGAGAGAAAGCTTGTAGGAAGAAAGTTCTACTTTATTAATTTCAAAAAGGTTGTCGAACTACAATGCTGGAAGGAGCCTTATTAATATGCTCGACAGCTTGACCTTCTAGGGTCGACCCAAATAAAGAAAAAGGAAAGTTTACAAAAGTGCACAAAGGAAAAGATACAAAAGTGCATAACCGAAAAAGGACCTATTCCTAAAATGTTCTTGACTCAAAAATGTAAAGCAACTAGATCCTATCCTGCAAAACAGAAAGAGGCATATATTCGAATGTAAACTTACATTAACTCACCTCACGGCCAAGAAATGGAAGGTGGCCGTCCTTGTGGCATGCATGCGCCTTGCTCCTAGTCTTGGACTTGGAGTAGGGTTACAAATCTCTAGGCCTTGACCTCTCTTGCCACTAAAGCCCAAGTCTCTGATGTCCCTTGTGTTGTTGAGAAGCTATTGGACTCTTCCTTGTATTTTTGGCCCATTCTCCTTAGTCGATCTTCCTCTAGTAGCTTGTTGACCCATAGGCTGAATTTGTTGAAGAGCACCCTTGATCTGCTTCTTGTCATTGCTCCTTGAGGTACCACTGAAGTTGAGACTTCCTCTAAGTGCATGTCCTGGAGCTGGTAGCTCATTTGGTCCGAGTCCTCTTGTGTAGAAGTGGAAGTGCGCGTGTACTCGGCTGGATCGGGTGTACCGACTGGATTATGCGCGGTACTGGCCGGAATGACTTCAGGACCGGCCAAGTTGATCCTGGAGTCGGCGGTGTCATCAGAGGGACCGGCGGTGTCATCCACGTCCCCACCAAGTGTGCCGGAAGCTTGGGCCTCTCCGCCGGCAATGTTGACCGGTCTAGTCCTATAGGTCGAGGGTTCGGCGGTACTGTCTGGTCCGGCAGGCGCGCCAGATGGTCCTGCTGTCTCGGGCAAGCTTCCTGGTCGGCCAGTCTGGTCTCCTGGCTGGATGTACGACCTGATGTCCTCATCATTCCCTCCCTCTTCAATAGGTTTTGTCCTCAAAACTGGTTCATCTGCATGCAAAGGGGCCAAATCAGTAACATTAAACGTATTGGACACATTAAACTCACCTGGGAGCTCGATCCGGTAGGCGTTGTTGTTGATCCTCTCGAGCACTCTGAATGGTCCATCTCCTCTTGGTGCTAGCTTGGAACTCCTTAGGTTTGGGAACCTCTCCTGCCATAGGTGTAGCCACACCCAATCGCCTGGTTGAAAGATCACCTCCCTTCTTCCCTTGTTGGCATGAGTCACGTACTGTCCGGTCCTCTTCTCCAAGTTCTCTGCTACCTTCTAGTGTAACCTCCTTATGAACTCTGCTTTGGATACTCCGTTGAGGTTGGTCATCTCAGCTGGTGGCAATGGTGTTTGCTCCAATGGGGTGAGAGGGTTGAAGCCGTATACCACTTCAAATGGTGTCTTCTTGGTTGCTGAGTGCACGGCTCGGTTGTAGGCGAACTCAATGAATGGCAGGCACTCCACCCAAGTCTTTAGGTTCTTCCCCAGTGTAGTTCTGAGGAGAGTTGATAGTGTCCTGTTGACAACTTCAGTTTGGCCATCGGTTTGAGGATGGCAAGTGGTTGAGAAGAGTAGCTTCGTGCCTAGCTTTCTCCAAAGGGTCCTCCAGAAATGGCTGAAGAACTTGGTGTCCCTATCTGATACGATGGTCCTTGGCACTCCATGAAGCCGTACTATCTCCTGAAGAACAGCTCATCTGTTTGTGTGGCATCATTGACATTGGCACATGGGATGAAGTGTGCCATCTTGGAGAATCTGTCCACCACTACAAAGATTGCATCTTTGTGGTTGATCTTGGGCAGACCTAGAACAAAATCCATCGAGATGTCCACCCATGGATGTGTTGGTATGGGCAGTGGGAGATACAACCCGTGAGGTTGCACTCGGGACTTTGCCTTCTTGCAAGTGATGCATCTTGCACAATGTGCTTCTACTGTCCTCTTGATGTGTGGCCAGTAGAAGTGCTCCTTGACCACTGCTAGAGTCTTGTCGACACCAAAGTGGCCCATGAGTCCTCCTCCATGAGCTTCTCGGATGATAAGCTCCCTTAGTGATCCTTGTGGTATGCACAACCTTCTTTCTCGGAACAAGAATCCCTCATTGATGTAGAATTTGCCATGACTCCCTGTGCTACACTCCTTGTAGCTCTCAGCAAGGTCAGGATCATTCTTGTATAGATCCTTGATGTGCTCGAATCCTAGGACCTTTGCCTCCATGGTTGATATCAAGGCAAACCTCCTTGATAGTTCATCGGCTACCACATTGTATTTGCCCTTCTTGTACTTGATGATGTACGGGAAGGTCTCTATGAACTCCATGCACCTGGCATGTCTCCTCTTGAGATTGGTTTGCCCTCTGAGGTGTTTGAGAGTCTCGTGATCAGTGTGGATCACAAACTCCTTGGACAGCAAGTAATGCTGCCAAGTCTCCAATGCTCGGACAAGGGCATAGAGCTCCTTGTCATAAGTGGGGTAGTTCAGTGAGGCACCACCTAGCTTCTCACTGAAGTATGCCACTGGTCTCCCTCCTTGGGTTAGCACTACTCCTATGCCTATTCCAGAGGCATCACACTCCACTTCAAACGTCTTGTTGAAGTCGGGAAGGACTAACACTGGTGCGTGTGTAAGGCTGTCCTTCAAGGCCTTGAATGCCTTCTCCTGAGCTTCTCCCCAGCTGAATCCCACGTTCTTCTTCACTACTGCCGTCAGTGGTGAGGCAATACTGCTGAAGTTGGACACAAATCTCCTATAGAAGCTGGCCAGTCCATGGAAGCTCCTTACTTGGCTGATGTTTCCTAGTGTTGGCCATTCTTGTATGGCTCGAATCTTCTCTTCATCAACCTGTAGGCCCTGTGAACTCACAATGAAACCTAAAAAGACAAGCTTATCAGTACAAAAGGTGCACTTCTTGAGATTGGCATAAAGCTCTTCTTGTCGAAGGGTTTTAAGTACCATCTCAAGATGTGTGAGGTGTTCTCGTAGGCACTTACTGTAAACCAAAATGTCATCAAAGTAAACTACTACGAACTTACTGATGTACGCCCTAAGAACTTGGTTCATAAGGCGCATGAAGGTGCTTGGGGCATTAGTCAAGCCAAATGGCATGACTGTCCACTCGTAGAGCCCTTGCTTTGTCTTGAAAGCAGTCTTCCACTCATCACCTTCCTTCATTCTTACTTGGTGGTATCCACTTTTGAGGTCTATCTTGGAGAAGACCGTGGCTCCACTCAGCTCATCTAGCATGTCATCCAGTCGTGGTATTGGATGCCTATACTTGACTGTGATGTTGTTGATTGCTCGGCAGTCCACGTACATGCGCCAAGTCCCATCCTTCTTGGGCACTAGTAGCACTGGTACAGCACATGGACTAAGGCTCTCTCGAACATATCCTTTCTCCAGGAGTTCCTTGACTTGCTTCTCAAGCTCCTTGGACTCCTCTGGACTCATCCGGTAGGCTGGCCGGTTGGGCAGGGCTGCTCCGGGCACTAGATCAATCTGGTGTTCTATGCCACGTAAAGGAGGCAAGCCTGCTGGTATCTCCTCTGGAAATACATCCTGGAATTTGTTGAGGAGAGTTGCTACTTCATGAGGTAGCTCTACCTGTCCATGTTCTATACTCAACACTTCCTTGAAAACCATTAGTAACATTAAGTCCTTCGAGGCTAAAGCTCTCCGGACATGACTAGGTTGAATAAGAAAGTTAGACTTGACAAGTTTCTTTTCCTTACTCATTTGGAGTTGTAGCTCATGTACTTGGGCAGGTGTAAGAGGAGCTAGGCTGACCTTTCTCTTGTCATGCAGGAAGGTGTATAGATTGGTTCGGCCATCATGCCTGGTCTCTTTGTCAAACTGCCATGGTCTTCCTAGTAGAAGATGGCCAGCTTGCATGGGCACCACGTCGCACACGACCTGGTCTTGGTACTTGTCCACACTGAATGGCACAATGACTTGCTCATGAATCTTGAGCTCCACTTTGTCATCAAGCCATCTCAGTCTATATGGTCAAGGATGCCGTGTCCTCTCTAGACCTAGCTTATCAACCATATACGCACTAGCAACGTTAGTGCAAGAACCACCATCTATGATGAGGTTGCATACCTTTCCCTTGACGGTGCAACGGCTGTGGAAGATGTTCTCCCTTTGGATGGTCTCTGAAGGATCCACCATTGCACTGAGGATACGTCTAGTGACCAGCACTTCCCCCACATCAGGGTACTCAATGTCACCATATTCTCCTTCTGGCTCATAGTCCTCTTCATCTTGGGACTCATATTCTCCTGCCTCCGTAATCAGCATGACTCGGTTGTTTGGGCACTCCCTTGAGATGTGTCCACATCCCCTGCACTTGAAACAAGTTATGTCACGTGATCTTTGAGGGTTAGAAGACTTACCAGGCTCTCTCTGGTCACGGGTGGGTTCAAGAGGCTTGCTCTTGAACCTTGACTCGATCTCTACGCTTTTGCCTTTGTCCACTGTCTTAGGCATGTTGCTTGGTGCCCAAGGTGTCCTAGGCTTGCTGTGGATGTCTTGGCTCTTACGTTTGATGTGCTGTTCAGCTTGCACATATAGGTGGAACAAGTCTTTGAAATCGTTGTAGATTTGCCTTTCCACCTTGTAGCTGATCCTTTCTTGGAGTCCATCCAAGAATTGTGCCATCAATGCTTCTTCATCATCATTGAGCTCCAATCTGTTTCTTAACTTCTCAAACTCTTCATAGTACTCCTCTACTGATCTGGTACCCTGCTTAAGAGTACGAAAACGACGTTGCAAATCCCTATGAAAGTACGGTGGAACAAACCTTTGTCGCATGAGGTCCTTCATGTCGACCCATGAGTCTACGGGTCTCATTCTCTTCCTCTGTCAGATACCTCACGATCCCACCAGATGAGGGCATTTTCCGTGAGTTGTGCTACTGCCATTGAGACTCTCCTAGGTCCTGGTTGGTTGTAGTGATCAAAGATATGATCCATTCGCTTCTCCCAATCTAGGTAAGCCTCGGGGTCTACTTTTCGTGCAAAACTAGGAGGAGTTAGCTTAACATCAGGATGAATTACCCGATTGTAGGTGTGTTCATCTCCATCCTCATGACGTCTAGGAGGCATTCTTGGTCTCTGGTGAAGACCATATGGCTCAAAGCCATCATCTTCTGCCTCTGGTTGCCGTGGAGGTCCTCTCGGCCTATGGTGATAGTTATGGGGTTGCGTGTCCCCATCTCCATCTGGCTGGGGTTCCTCCTGTTCGTGCCGTGTCCTAAGGTACTCAGGACCCTCAGGACGGTCTTGCTCAGCTCTCACGTGCCTTATGGCCTGGAATCTTACTAGTCTCTCCACGCGCTCCAACCTCTCGCCTATGGATGCGAGTTGTGTTTGGAGTGTGGTGAACATGGCCATCATGGCTTTAGCTGCGTCTCTATTCTCTTCTCCCATGGTGTGCTACAAAGAAAGAAGACAATTAGGGTGCTCCTAAATTATTAGGAGGGTTTTCTTTTTATATGGGGTTGAAAAAAATGCAAAAAGGAAAAATCTTAAGGAAAAGAAATTCGACTACAAGAAAAAGGAAACTTCCTAGACAACTTGTGCTAGCTGTCCAATTCGAAATATCTTGGGGTATTTTCCTATTCTCTTTCTTTCCTTTTTCTTTTCTTTTCTTTTTCTTTTTAATTTAACTTAAAATTAATGGAAATATGAATTAAACAAAAAGGAAAACGTGAAAGACAATGCAAAAGTGAATCTAAACCCTAGTGATACACGTAGGAGGCTAGATGCACTCGGTTTGGAGTTTGATGTTGTTTTTTTGATTTTTCTTGAATACGACTTAAACTAATGCAAGAAATAGAAATAAGACAAGCAAAAGGATAGAAACAACCTGGTTTAGGAGCTTTAAGCTCTGATACCAAAAATGATACAAGCCTTGATTCAAGGATGTATGCGCGTGGGCTGTTTGTAGAAGATTAGGTGAGAAACTCAACCTTAGGCTTCTGGATAGGGGTTTTCTGGTTGGTAAACGATGGAAGGGTGAAGTGAACCACACGAGGGGTGATGAACCTCGTGGTAAATCACAAACTTAGAGCTAGGAGGGCTGGTCTCAACTAGGTTCTAAGCGCACAAGTCTCTTTTGAGAGAAAGCTTGTAGGAAGAAAGTTCTACTTTATTAATATCAAAAAGGTTGTCGAACTACAATGCTGGAAGGAGCCTTATTAATATGCTCGACAGCTTGACCTTCTAGGGTTGACACAAATAAAGAAAAAGGAAAGTTTACAAAAGTGCACAAAGGAAAAGATACAAAAGTGCATAACCGAAAAAGGACCTATTCCTAAAATGTTCTTGACTCAAAAATGTAAAGCAACTAGATCCTACCCTGCAAAACAGAAAGAGGCATATATTCGAATGTAAACTTACCTTAACTCACCTCACGGCCAAGAAATGGAAGGTGGCCGTCCTTGTGGCATGCACGCGCCTTGCTCCTAGTCTTCGACTTGGAGTAGGGTTACAAATCTCTTGGCCTTGACCTCTCTTGCCACTAAAGCCCAAGTCTCTGATGTCCCTTGTGTTGTTGAGAAGCTATTGGACTCTTCCTTGTATTTTTGGCCCATTGTCCTTAGTCGATCTTCCTCTAGTAGCTTGTTGACCCATAGGCTGAATTTGTGGAAGAGCGCCCTTGATATGCTTCTTGTCATTGCTCCTTGAGGTACCACTGGTGTTGAGACTTCCTCTAAGTGCATGTCCTGGAGCTGGTAGCTCATTTGGTCCGAGTCCTCTTGTGTAGAAGTGGAAGTGCGCGTGTACTCGGCTGGATCGGCTGTACCGGCTGGATTGTGCGCGGTACTGGCCGGAATGACTTCAGGACCGGCCAAGTTGATCCCGGAGTTGGCGGTGTCATCAGAGGGACTGGCGGTGTCATCCACGTCCCCACCAAGTGTGCCGGAAGCTTGGGCCTCTCCGTCGGCAATGTTGACCGGTCTGGTCCTATAGGTCGAGGGTCCGGCGGTACTGTCTGGTCCGACAGGTGCGCCAGATGGTCCTGCTGTCTCGGGCAAGCTTCCTGGTCGGCCAGTCTGGTCTTCTGGCTGGATGTACGACCTGATGTCCTCATCAATCAGGATGAGTTACCCGGTTATAGGCGTGTTCATCTCCATCCTCAGGATGTCTAGGAGGCATTCTTGGTCTCTGGTGAAGACGATATGGCTCAAAGCCATCATCTTCTACCTCTGGTTACTGTGGAGGTCCTCTCGGCCTATGGTGATAGTTATGAGGTTGTGTGTCTTCATCTCCATCTGGCTGGGGTTCCCCCTGTTCGTGCCGTGTCCAAAGGTGCTCAGGACCCTCAGGACGGTCTTGCTCAGCTCTCACGTGCCTTATGGTCTGGAACCTCACCAGTCTCTCCACGCGCTCCAACCTCTCGCCTATTGATGTGAGTTGTGTTTGGAGAGTGGTGAACATAGCCATCATGGCTTCGGTTGCTTCTCTATTTTCTTCTGCCATTGTGTGCTATAAAGAAAGAAGACAAGTTAGGATGCTCCTAAATTATTAGGAGGGTTTTTCTTTTATAAGGATTCGAAAATTTGCAAAAAGAAAAAATGCTAAGGAATGGAAAATTCAAATAAAAGGGAAAAGAAAACTTTCTTGACAACTATTGCTAGCTGTCCAATTCGAAATCTTTTGGTGTTTTCCTATTTTCTTTTCTTTTCTTTTTCTTTTCTTTTCTTTTTAATTTAACTTAAAAATAATGGAAATATGAATTAAACAATAAGGAAAACGTGAATGGCAATGCAAAAGTGAATCTTAACCCTAGTGATACACGTAGAAGGCTAGATGCACTCGGTTTAGAGTTTGATGTTATTTTTTTGATTTTTCTTGAATGCGACTTAAACTAATGCAAGAACTAAAAACAAAACAAGCTAAAGGATAGAAACAACCTGGTTTAGGATCTTTAAGCTTTGATACCAAAATGATACAAGCTTTGATTCAAAGATGTATGCGCATAGGTTGTTTGGAGAAGTTTAGGTGAGAAACTCAACCTTAGACTTCTTGAATAGGGGTTTTTGGGTTGGTATTCGATGGAAAGGTGAAGTGAACCACACGAGAGGTGATGAACCTCGTGATAAATCACAAACTTAGAGCTAGGAGGGCTGGTCTCAACTAGATTCTAAGCGCGCAAGATTCTTGAGAGAAAATTTGTTGGGAAAAAAGTTCTCTTTATTAATATCAAAAAGATTGTCGAACTACACTGGAAGGAGCCTTATTAATATGCTCGACAGCTTGACCTTCTAGAGTCGACTCAAATAAGACAAGGAAAATTTACAAAAGTGCACAAAAGGAAAAGATACAAAAGTGTATAATCGAAAAAGGACCTATTCCTAAAATGTTTTTGACTCAATAAAAGTAAATATTCTAGATCCTACCCTGCAAAACAGAAAGAGGCATATATTCGAATTGAAACTTACCTTAACTTACCTCGTGGCCAAGAAATGGAAGGTGGCCGTCCTTGTGGCATGCACGCGCCTTGCTCCTAGTCTTCGACTTGGAGTAGGGTTAAGAATCTTTGGGTCCTGACCTCTCTTGGCACTAAAGCCCAAGTCTCTGATTTCCCTTGTCTTGTTGAGAAGCCATTGGACTCTTCCTTGCACTTTTGGCCCATTTTCCTTAGTCGATCTTCCTCTAGGAGCTTGTCGACCCATAAGCTGAATTTGTGGAAGAGTGCCCTTGATCTGCTTCTTGTCATTGCTCCTTGAGGTACCACTGGTGTAGATACTTCCTCTAGGTGCATGTCCTGGAGCTGGTAGCTCATTTGGTCCGAGTCCTCTTGTGTAGAAGTGGAAATGCGCGTGTACTCGGCTGGATCGGCTGTACCGGCTGGATTGTGCGAGGTACTGGCCGGAATGCCTTCAAGACCGGCCAAGTTGATCCCGGAGTTGGCGGCATCACCAGAGGGACCGGCGGTGTCATCCACGTCGCCACCAAGTGTGCCGGAAGCTTGGGCCTCTCCGCCGGCAATGCTTGTTGCTCTGGTCCTTGTGGTCGAGGGTCCGGCGGTACTGCTTGGGCCGGCAGGCGTGCCAGATGGTCCGGCGGTACTGCTTGGGCCGGCAGGCATGCCAGATGGTCCGGCTGTCTAGGGCAAGCTTCCTGGTCGGCCAGTCCGGTCTCCCGGCTGGATGTACGACCTCATGTCCTCATCATATGTTCTCGAGAGCATTCCACATATCATATGCAGTAGATTCTTTTATTACCTTTCTCGGAACTATATCTATCAAACTTAGGCTCAAGGGATTTCTTACTCCACGTTCTTTTTCTGACCTCTTTGGATCAATTTTGACGTCCTCGTCTTCCCCATCTCCTGAAATCCCTTTCTCTTTAGGATCTATTACTGCTTGAGGTTGTAACAAATAATCAAATCTTAGGATCTCAAGTTGTGCAAGCATTTTGTGTTTTCATAGCGTGAAATTTCCTTCACCATCAAATTTCTGCACCTCAAATCTTCCTTACGTTGTGATGAGGACATCCGATCGTTTGGCCGACCAGAAGACCAGTATAATCAACCAGAATGCTTGCCCGAGACAGACGGGCCATTTGGCGCGTTTGCCAGCCCAAGCGATACCGCCGGCCCTACGACCAGCCGGGCCGGGCCGATCAACATTTCCGGCGGATAGGCCCAAACCTCCGGCCCAACTGGCGGTGACGTGGATGACACCGCCGACCCAACTGGTGATGCCGCCGGCTCAGGAATCATTCTGGCCGGCTCCGATGACAACTCGGCCAGCTCCTCGCACAGTTCAGCCGATCCAGCCGATTGCACCACCATTTCCACATCTACACAAGGGAACTTGGATAAGCTAAGTTACCAACTTCAAGGCATGAACCTGGATGAAGTTTCTACACCAGTAGTGCCACCAGGAGCCATGACAAGGAGCAGAACAAGGACACTTTTCCACAAGTTCAGTTTGTGGGTAGACAAGCTACTAGAAGATCATCGACAAGGAGCATTGGTCCAAGAGTAGAAGGAAGAGTCCAAGGGCTTCTCAACATTGCAAAGGACTCCACAGACTTGGGCTTTCGTAGCAAAAGAGGTCATGACCCAACAATTCATAACCCTACTCCAAGTCGAATACTAGGAGCTAGACGCGTGCATGCCACAAGGTCGGCCACCTTCCATTTCTTGGCAGAAAGGTAAGAATGGTAAGTTTTCAATTATATACTTGTCTTTTCTGTTTTACTTTTTTGAGTCAAAAACAGTTTAGGTAGTTGTCTTTTTTTGGTTATTTCCTTTTTGTAATTTTCCTTGTGCACTTTTGTAACTTTTCCATTTTGGTTTTGGGTCGAACCTAGAAGGTCAAGGCTGCCGAACATATTAATAAGGCTCCTTTAGCATTGTAGTTCGACAACTTTTTGATAATAATAAAGATAGAATTTTTTTCCTACGAGTTTTCTCTAAAAACTTGTGCGCTTAATTAGAAACCTAGTCGAGACCAGCCCTCCTAGCTTCTAAGTTGTGATTTATCACGAGGTTCATCATCCCTCATGTGGTTCACTTCATCTCTCCATCCAATATCCACCAGAAAACCGCTATCCAGAAGTCTAAGGTCGAGTTTCTCACATAATCTTCTCCAAGCAGCCCACAAAGTGTTATAACCTTGATTCAAAGCTTGTATCATTTTTGGTATTAGAGCTTAAGCTCCTAAAATCAGGTTGTTTCTATCCTTTACTTTTGTCTTATTTCCACTTTGTACATTAGTTTAAGTTTCATTCAAAAAATTCAAAAAAATAGCATCTAGCTTCAAACCGAGTGCATCGAGCTCATACGTGCATCACTAGCGTTTATATTCATTCTTTGCATTGCAACTTCGTTTTTTCTTTTTTTTTAAAGCATATTTCCATTATTATTTAAGTTAAAATAAATAAAAAAATTGAAAACTACCAAGAAAAATCGACCAAAAGAATCTAGGATATTTGCGTATTAATTGTTAGAAGTTTCCTTTTTTCTACTTTTTCCTTTTAAAATTTTTCCTTTTTCTAGTTACATCTTCTCCTATAAAATAAAATCTCCTAATTGATTATTAGGAGCAAATTAACTTGTTTTTTCTTCTTGTAGCACACAATGGCAGAAGGAAATCAAGATGCAACCGAGACCATGATGGCCATGTTCACCACCCTCCAAACACAACTTGTATCAATCGGCGAGAGGTTAGAACGCGTGGAAAGGCCGGTCAGATTCCAGGCCATAAGGCACATGAGAGGTGACCAAGACCCTACTGAAGGTCCTGATCACCCTAGGACATGGCCAGAACAGGGGGAACCCCAGCCTGATGGAGATGAGGACTCACAGCCTCACGGCTATCATCCTAGACCGAGAGGACCTCCACGGCAACCAGAAGCAGAGGGTAATGGCTACGAGCCCTATTTTCATCACCAGAGACCAAGGATGCCCCCTAGACATTATGAGTATTGAGATGACTACACCTACAATCGGGTAAACAATCATGATGTCAAGCTAACACCTCCTAGTTTGGTAGGAAAAGTAAATCCCGAGGCCTATCTAGATTGGTAGAGAAGGATGGATCACATCTTCGACCATTACAACCAACCAGGCCCTAGGAGAGTCTCCATGGCAGTAGCACAACTCACGGATAATGCCCTCATCTGGTGGGATTGTGAGGCTTCTAACCGTAGGAGAAGAAGATTGAGGCCCGTAAACTCTTGGGTCGACGTTTTCCATGAGGCAAAGGTTTGTTCCACCTTATTTCCATAGGGATTTGCAACGACGTTTTCATATTCTTAAACAGGGCACAAGATCAGTAGATGAGTACTACGAGGAGTTTGAAAGGCTAAGGAACAGGCTGGAACTCAATGACGATGAGGAGGCATTGATGGCTCAATTCTTGCATGGATTACAAGAGAGGATCAACCGAAAGGTGGAGAGACAAATCAACAATGATTTCAAGGACTTGTTCCACCTCTCTATCCAGGCTGAGCAGCACATCAGGCGTAAGGACCAAGACCTATGCAGCAAGCCTAAGACACCTTGGGCCTCAAGCATTGGCACCAAGCCCGTAGACAAGGGCAAAAGTGTGGAAATCAAATCACGGTTCAAGAGCAAGCCTCTTGAGCAAACCCGTGACCAAAGAGAGCCTAGTAAGTCTTCTAACCCTCAGAGATCATGTGACATCACTTGTTTTAAGTGTAGGGATCGCGGTCACATCTCAAAGAAGTGCCCAAACAACCGAGTCATGCTGATCACAAAAGCTGGAGAATATGAGTCTCAAGATGAAGAGGACTTTGAACCATAAGGAGAATACGGTGAAATTGAGTATCCTGCTGTGGGGGAAGTGCTGGTCACTAGACGTATCCTCAGTGCAATGGTAGACCCCTCCGATACCATTCAAAGGGAGAACATCTTCCACAGCCGGTGCACCATCAGTGGCAAGGTATGTAACCTCATCACAGATGGTGGTTCTAGCACTAATGTGGCTAGTCCGTATATGTTTGATAAGTTAGGTCTAGAGAAGAGAAGGCACCCCCGGCCATATAGACTGAGCTGGCTATATGACAAGGTGGAGCTCAAGATCCATGAGCAAGTAACCATGCCATTTAGAGTGGGCAGATACCAGTACCAGGTAGTTTGTGATGTAGTACCTATGCAAGCTGGTCATCTTCTGCTAGGAAGGTGATGAGAACATCAGGTCGTACATCCAGCCAGGAGACCAGACTGGCCGACCAGGAAGCTTGCCCGAGACAGCAGGACCATCTGGCACATCTGCCGGACCAGGCAGTACCGCCAGACCCTCGACCTATAGGACCAGACCGGTTAGCATTGCCGGCGGAGAGGCCGAACCTTCCGGCACACTTGGTGGCGACGTGTATGACACCGCCGGTCCCTCTGGTGATGCCGCCAACTCCGGGATCAACTTGGCCGGTCCTGAAGGCATTCCGGCCAGTACCGCACACAATCCAGCCGGTACAGCCGATCCAGCCGAGTACACACGCATTCCACTTCCACACAAGAGGACTCGGACCAAATGAGCTACCAGGTCCAGGACATGCACCTAGAAGAAGTATCTACACCAGTGGTACCTCAAGGAGCAATGACAAGAAGCAGATCAAGGGCACTCTTCCACAAATTCAGCTTATGGGTCGACAAGCTCCTAGAGGAAGATCAGCTAAGGACAATGGGCCAGAAGAGCAAAGTAGAGTCCAAAGGCTTCTCAAAAACACAAGGAACATCAGAGACTTGGGCTTTAGTGGCAAGAGAGGTCAGGGCCCAAAGATTTTTAACCCTACTCCAAGTCCAAGACTAGGAGCAAGGCGCATGCATGCCACAAGGACGGCCACCTTCCATTTCTTGGCTGTGAGGTAAGTTAAGGTAAGTTTCAATTCGAATATATGCCTCTTTCTGTTTTGCAGGGTAGGATCTAGATGCTTTACATTTTTGAGTCAAGAACATTTTAGGAATAGGTCCTTTTTTGGTTATACACTTTTGTATCTTTTCCTTTTGTGCACTTTTGTAAACTTTCCTTTTCTTTGTTTGAGTCGACCCTAGAAGGTCAAGCTGTCGAGCATATTAATAAGGCTCCTTCCAGCATTGTAGTTCGACAACCTTTTTGATATTAATAAAGTAGAATTTTCTTCCAACAAGTTTTCTCTCTAAGAATCTTGTGCGCTTAGAATCTAGTTGAGACCAGCCCTCCTAGCTCTAAGTTTGTGATTTATCACGAGGTTCATCACCCCTCGTGTGGTTCACTTCACCCTTCCATCTTTTACCAACCAGAAAACCCCCATCCAGAAGCCTAAGGTTGAGTTTCTCACCTAATCTTCTACAAACAGCACGCATCCAAGCCTTGAATCGAGGCTTGTATCATTTTGGTATCAGAGCTTAAAGCTCCTAAACCAGGTTGTTTCTATCCTTTTGCTTGTTTTGTTTTTAGTTCTTGCATTAGTTTAAGTCGCATTCAAGAAAAATCAAAAAAATAACATCAAACTCCAAACCGAGTGCATCTAGCCTCCTACGTGTATCACTAGGGTTTAGATTCACTTTTGCATTGCCATTCACGTTTTCCTTTTTGTTTAATTCATATTTCCATTAATTTTAAGTTAAATTAAAAAGAAAAGAAAAAGAAAAGAAAAGAAAATAGGAAAATACCCAAAAGATTTCGAATTGGACAGCTAGCACAAGTTGTCAAGAAAGTTTCATTTTTCCTTTTATTCGAATTTTCCATTTCTTAGTATTTTCCTTTTTGCATTTTTTCGAACCCCTTATAAAAAGAAAACCCTCCTAATAATTTAGGAGCATCCTAACTTGTCTTATTTCTTTGTAGAACACCATGGGAGAAGAAAATAGAGAAGCAACCGAAGCCATGATGGCCATGTTCACCACACTCCAAACACAACTCGCATCCATAGGCGAGAGGTTGGAGCGCGTGGAAAGACCGGTGAGATTCCAGGCCATAAGGCACGTGAGAGCTGAGCAAGACCGTCCTGAGGGTCCTGAGTACCTTAGGACACGGCACGAACAGGAGGAACCCCAGCCAGATGGAGATGGGGACACGCAACCCCATAACTATCACCATAGGCCGAGAGGACCTCCACGGCAACCAGAGGCAGAAGATGATGGCTTTGAGCCATATGGTCTTCACCAGAGACCAAGAATGCCTCCTAGACGTCATGAGGATGGAGATGAACACACCTACAATCGGGTAATTCATCCTGATGTTAAGCTAACTCCTCCTAGTTTTGCACGAAAAGTAGACCCCGAGGCTTACCTAGATTGGGAGAAGCGAATGGATCATATCTTTGATCACTACAACCAACCAGGACCTAGGAGAGTCTCAATGGCAGTAGCACAACTCACGGAAAATGCCCTCATCTGGTGGGATCGTGAGGTATCTGACAGAAGGAGGAAGAGAATGAGGCCCATAGACTCATGAGTCGACATGAAAGACATCATGCGACAAAGTTTTGTTCCACCTTACTTTCATAGAGACTTGCAACGTCGTTTTCGTACTCTTAAGAAGGGTACCAGATCAGTAGAGGAGCACTATGAAGAGTTCGAGAAGCTGAGGAACAGATTGGAGCTCAATGATGATGAAGAAGCATTGATGGCACAATTCTTGGATGGACTCCAAGAAAGGATCAGCTACAAGGTGGAAAGGCAAATCTACAACGATTTCAAAGACTTGTTCCACCTATATGTGCAAGCTGAACAGCACATCAAACGTAAGAGCCAAGACATCCACAGCAAGCCTAGGACACCTTGGGCACCAAGCAACATGCCTAAGACAGTGGACAAAGGCAAAAGCGTAGAGATCGAGTCAAGGTTCAAGAGCAAGCCTCTTGAACCCACCCGTGACCAGAGAGAGCCTGGTAAGTCTTCTAACCCTCAAAGATCACGTGACATAACTTGTTTCAAGTGCAGGGGATGTGGACACATCTCAAGGGAGTGCCCAAACAACCGAGTCATGCTGATTACGGAGGCAGGAGAGTATGAGTCCCAAGATGAAGAGGACTATGAACCAGAAGGAGAGTATGGTGACATTGAGTACCCTGATGTGGGGGAAGTGCTGGTCGCTAGACGTATCCTCAGTGCAATGGTGGATCCTTCAGAGACCATCCAAAGGGAGAACATCTTCCATAGCCGTTGCACCATCAAGGGCAAGGTATGTAACCTCATCATAGATGGTGGTTCTTGCACTAACGTTGCTAGTGCATATATGGGTTATAAGCTAGGTCTAGAGAAGACAAGGCATCCTCGACCATATAGACTGAGATGGCTGGATGACAAAGTGGAGCTCAAGATCCATGAGCAAGTCACTGTGTCATTCAGTGTGGGCAAGTACCAAGACCAAGTCGTGTGCGACGTGGTGCCCATACAAGCTGGCCATCTTCTGCTAGGAAGACCATGGCAGTTTGACAAAGAGACCAGGCATGATGGCCGAACCAATCTCTACACTTTTGTGCATGACAAAAGAAAGGTCAGCTTGGCTCCTCTTACACCTGCCCAGGTACACGAGCTACAAATCCAAATGAGTAAGGAAAAGAAACTTATCAAGTCTAATTTTCTTATTCAACCAAGCCATGTCCGGAGAGCTTTAGCCACGAAGGATTTAATGTTACTAATGGTTTTCAAGGAAGTGTTGAATGTAGGAAAATAACAGGTAGAGCTACCTCCTGAAATAGCAACTCTCCTCAACAAGTTCCAGGATGTATTTCCAGAGGAGATACCAGCAGGCTTGCCTCCTTTACGTGGCATAGAACACCAGATTGATCTAGTGCCCGGAGCAGCCCTGCCCAACCGGCCAGCCTACCGGATGAGTCCAGATGAGTCAAGGAGCTTGAGAAGCAAGTCAAGGAGCTCCTGGAGAAAGGCTATGTTTGAGAGAGCCTCAGTCCATGTGCCGTACCAGTGCTACTAGTGCCCAAGAAGGATGGGACTTGGCAAATATGCGTGGACTGCCGAGCAATCAACAACATCACAGTCAAGTACCGGCATCCGATACCACAGCTGGATGACATGCTAGATGCGCTGGGTGGAGCCACGGTCTTCTGCAAGATAGACCTTAAGAGTGGATACCACCATGTCAGGATGAAGGAAGGTGATGAGTGGAAGACTGCTTTCAAGACAAAGCAAGGGCTCTCTGAGTGGACAGTCATGCTATTTGGCTTGACTAATGCCCCAAGCACCTTCATGCGCCTTATGAACCAAGTTCTTAGGCGTACATCAGTAAGTTTGTAGTGGTTTACTTTGGTGATATACTAGTTTATAGTAAGTGCCTACGGGAACACCTCACACATCTTGAGATGGTACTTAAAACCCTTCGACAAGAAGAGCTTTATGCCAATCTCAAGAAGTGCACCTTTTATACTGATAAGCTTGTCTTTTTAGGTTTTGTTGTGAGTTCACAGGGCCTACAGGTTGATGAGGAGAAGATTCGAGCCATACAAGAATGGCCAACACCAGGCAACATCAGCCAAGTAAGGAGCTTCCACGGACTGGCCAGCTTCTATAGGAGATTCGTGCCCAACTTCAGCAGTATTGCCTCACCACTGGCAGTAGTGAAGAAGAACGTGGGATTCAGCTGGGGAGAAGCTCAGGAGAAGGCATTCCAGGCCTTGAAGGACAGCCTTACATGCACCAGTGCTAGTCCTTCCCGACTTCAACAAGGCGTTTGAAGTGGAGTGTGATGCCTCTGGAATAGGCATAGGAGCAGTGCTAACCCAAGGAGGAGACCAGTGGCATACTTCAGTGAGAAGCTAGGTGGTGCCTCACTGAACTACCCACTTATGACAAGGAGCTTTATGCCCTTGCCCGAGCATTGGAGACTTGGCATCATTACTTGCTGTCCAAGGAGTTTGTGATCCACACTGATCATGAGACTTTCAAACACCTCAGAGGGCAAACCAATCTCAAGAGGAGATATGCCAGGTTGATGGAGTTCATAGAGACCTTCCCGTACGTCATCAAGTACAAGAAGGGCAAAGACAATGTGGTAGCCGATTCACTATCAAGGAGGTTTTCCTTTATATCAACCATGGAGGCAAAGGTCCTAGGATTCGAGCACATGAAGGACCTATACAAGGTTGATTCTGACTTTGCTGAGAGCTACAAGGAGTGTGGCACAAGGAGTCATGGCAAGTTCTACATCCATGAGGGGTTCTTGTTCCGAGAAAGAAGGTTGTGCATACCACAAGGATCATTAAGGGAGCTTATCATCCGAGAAGCTCATGGAGGAGGACTCATGGGCCACTTTGTTGTCGACAAGACTCTAGCAGTGGTTAAGGAGCACTTCTACTGGCCACACATCAAGAGGACAGTAGAAGCTCATTGTGCAAGATGCATCACTTGCAAGAAGGCAAAGTCCCGAGTGCAACCTCACGGGTTGTATCTCCCCCTACCCATACCCACACATCCATGGGTGGACATCTCGATGGACTTTGTTCTAGGTCTGCCAAGATCAACCACAAAGATGCAATCTTTGTAGTGGTGGACAGATTCTCCAAGATGGCACACTTCATTCCATGTGCCAATGTCAATGATGCCACACAAACAGCTGAGCTGTTCTTCAGGGAGATAGTACGGCTTCATGGAGTGCCAAGGACCATCGTATCAGACAGGGACACCAAGTTCCTCAGCCATTTCTGGAGGACCCTTTGGAGAAAGCTAGGCACGAAGCTACTCTTCTCTACCACCTCATCCTCAAACCGATGGCCAAACTGAAGTTGTCAACAGGACACTATCAACCCTTCTCAGGACAACACTAGGGAAGAACCTAAAGACTTGGGTGGAGTGCCTACCATTCATAGAGTTAGCTTACAACCGAGCCGTGCACTTAGCAACCAAGAAGACACCATTTGAAGTAGTATACGGCTTCAACCCTCTCACCCCATTGGAGCAAACGCCACTACCACCAACTGAGATGACCAACCTCAACGGAGCATCCAAGGTAGAGTTCATAAGGAGGTTACACCAGAAGGTAGCAGAAAACTTGGAGAAGAGGACTGGGCAGTACGTGACTCATGCCAACAAGGGAAGAAAGGAGGTGATCTTTCAACCAGGCGATTGGGTGTGGCTACACCTACGGCAGGAAAGGTTCCCAAACCTAAGGAGTTCCAAGCTAGCACCAAGAGGAGATGGACCATTCAGAGTGCTCGAGAGGATCAACAACAACGCCTACCGGATCGAGCTCCCAGGTGAGTTTAATGTGTCCAATACGTTCAATGTTACTGACTTAGCTCCTTTCCATGCAAATGAACCAGTTTTGAGGACAAAACCTACTGAAGAGGGATTGGATTATGAGGACATCAGGTCGTACATCCAGCCAGGAGACCAGACTGGCCGACCAGAAAGCTTGCCCGAGACAGCAGGACCATTTGGCACGTCTGTCGGACCAGGCAGTACTGCCGGACCCTCGACCTATAGGACCAGACCGGTCAGCATTGCCGGCGGAGAGGCCCAACCTTCCGGCACACTTGGTGGCGACGTGTATGACACCGCTGGTCCCTCTGGTGATGCCGCCAACTCCGGGATCAACTTTGCCGGTCCTGAAGGAATTCCGGCCAGTACCGCACACAATCCAGCCGGTACAGCCGATCCAGCCGAGTACACGCGCATTTCCACTTCCACACAAGAGGACTCGGACCAATTGAGCTACCAGCTCCAGGAAATGCACCTAGAAGAAGTATCTACACCAGTGGTACCTCAAGGAGCAATGACAAGAAGCAGATCAAGGGCACTCTTCCACAAATTCAACTTATGGGTCGACAAGCTCCTAGAGGAAGATCAGCTAAGGAAAATGGACCAGAAGAGCAAAGTAGAGTCCAAAGGCTTCTCAACAACACAAGGAACATCAGAGACTTGGGCTTTAATGGCAAGAGAGGTCAGTGCCCAAAGATTTTTAACCCTACTCCAAGTCGAAGACTAGGAGCAAGGCGCATGCATGCCACAAGGACGGCCACCTTCCATTTCTTGGCCGTGAGGTAAGTTAAGGTAAGTTTCAATTCGAATATATGACTCTTTCTGTTTTGCAGGGTAGGATCTAGATGCTTTACATTTTTGAGTCAAGAACATTTTAGGAATATGTCCTTTTTTTGGTTATACACTTTTGTATCTTTTCCTTTTGTGCACTTTTGTAAACTTTCCTTTTCTTTGTTTGAGTCGACCCTAGAAGGTCAAGCTGTCGAGCATATTAATAAGGCTCCTTCCAGCATTGTAGTTCGACAACCTTTTTTATATTAATAAAGATCGAATTTTCTTTCAACAAGTTATTCCCTCAAGAGACTTGTGCGCTTAGAACCTAGTTGAGACCAGCCCTCCTAGCTCTAAGTTTGTGATTTATCACGAGGTTCATCACCCCTCGTGTGGTTCACTTCACCCTTCCATCTTTTACCAAACAGAAAACCCCCATCCAGAAGCCTAAGGTTGAGTTTCTCACCTAATCTTCTACAAACAGCCCACGCGCATCCAAGCCTTGAATCGAGGCTTGTATCAGAAGGCCATGGCAGTTTGATAAGGAGACAAGGCATGATGGCCGAACCAATCTCTACACATTTGTGCACGACAAGAAAAAGGTCAGCCTAGCTCCTCTCACACCTGCCCAGATACATGAGCTTCAAAAGCAAATGAGTAAGGAAAAAAAAACTCATTAAATCCAACTTTCTCATTCAACCTAGTATTATCCGGAGAGCTTTAGCCTCAAAGGACTTAATGTTGCTGATGGTTTTCAAAGAGGTTTTGAATGTAGAGAAAGAACAGGTAGAGCTACCTCCTGAAGTAGCAGCCCTCCTCAACAGATTCCAGGATGTATTCCCTGAGGAGATACCAACAGGATTGCCTCTCCTACGTGGCATAGAGCACCAGATCGATCTCGTGCCCGGAGCAGCCTTACCCAATCGACGAACCTACTAGATGAGTGCAGAGGAGTCCAAGGAGCTTGAGAAGCACGTTAAGGAGTTCCTGGAGAAAGGGTATGTTCAAGAAAGCCTTAGTCCATGTGTCGTACGAGTGCTGCTAGTCCCCAAGAAGGATGGGACTTGGCGAATGTGCGTAGATTGCCGAGCAGTCAACAACATCACACTCAAGTACCGGCATCCTATACCATGACTAGACGACATGCTAGATGAACTGAGTGGAGCGATGGTCTTCTCCAAGATAGACCTCAAGAGTGGATACCACCAGGTCAGAATGAAAGAGAGTGATGAGTGGAAGACTGATTTCAAGACAAAGCAATGGCTCTACGAGTGGACAGTCATGCCATTTGGCTTGACTAATGCCCCAAGCAAATTCATGCGCCTTATGAACCAAGTTCTTAGGGCGTACATCAGTAAGTTCATATTAGTTTATTTTTATTATATACTAGTTTACAGTAAGTGCCTATGGGAACACCTCACACATCTTGAGATGGTACTTAAAACCCTTCGACAAGAAAAGCTTTATGCCAATCTCAAGAAGTGCACCTTTTGTACTGGCAAGATTGTTTTCTTAGGTTTTGTTGTAAGTTCACATGGCTTAAAGGTTGATGAGAAAAAGATTCGAGCCATACAAGAATGGCCAACACCGAGCAACATCAGCCAAGTGAGAAGCTTCCATGGCCTGGCCAGCTTCTACAGGAGATTTGTGCCTAACTTTAGCAGCATTGCCTCACCATTGACGGTAGTAGTGAAAAAGAATGTGGGATTCAGCTGGAGAAAAGCTCAAGAGAAGGCATTCCAGGCCTTGAAGGACAGTCTCACGCATGCACCAGTACTAGTCCTGCCCGACTTCAACAAGACGTTTGAATTGGAGTGTGATGTCTCTGGAATAGGTATAGGAGCAGAGCTAACCCAAGGAGGATGGCCAGTGGCATACTTCAGTGAGAAGTTAGGTGGGGCCTCACTGAACTACCCCACTTACGACAAGGAGCTTTATGCCCTAGTCCGAGCTTTGGAGACTTGGCAACATTACTTGTTGTCCAAGGAGTTTGTGATCTACACTGATCACGAGACTCTCAAACACCTCAGAGGGCAAACCAATCTCAAGAGGATACATGCCAGGTGGATGGAGTTTATAGAAACCTTCCCTTACGTCATCAAGTACAAGAAGGGCAAGGATAATGTGGTAGCTGATGCACTATCAAGGAGGTTTGCCTTGATATCTACAATGGAAGCAAAGGTCTTAAGATTTGAGCACATCAAGGACCTGTATAAGAATGATCCTGACTTTGCTGAGAGCTACAAGTAGTGTGGCATAGGGAGTCATGGGAAGTTATACATCCATGATGGGTTCTTGTTCCGAGAAAGAAGACTGTGCATACCACAAGGTTCTCTACGAGAGCTTATCACCCGAGAAGCTCATGGAGGAGGTCTTATGGGCCACTTTTGTATTGACAAAACACTAGCAGTGGTAAAGGAGCACTTATACTGGCCACACATAAAGAGGTCAGTAGAAACCCATTGTGAAAAGTGCATCACTTGCAAGAAGACGAAGTCCCGAGTGCACCCTCACGGGTTGTATCTCCCTCTGCCCATACCTACACATCCATGGGTAGAAATTTCCATGGACTTCGTTCTAGGTTTGCCCAAAATCAACCACAAAGATGCTATCTTTGTAATGGTGGACCGATTCTCCAATATGGCACATTTCATCCCATGTGTCAATGTTAATGATGCCACACAAATATCTGAGTTATTCTTCACGGAGATAGTACGGCTTCATGGAGTGCCAAGGACCATCGTGTCAGACAGAGACACCAAATTTCTCAGCCACTTCTGGAGGACCCTCTGGAGGAAGCTAGGCACAAAGCTGATCTTCTCTACCACCTGCCATCCTCAAACCGATGGCCAAATTTAAGTAGTCAATCGGACATTGTCGACTCTTCTCAGGACCACACTAGGGAATGATACAAGCCTCGATTCAAGGCTTATATGCGTGTGGGCTGCTTGGAGAAAGTTAGGTGAGAAACTCGACCTTAGACTTCTTGGATAGGGGTTTTTGGGTTGGTATTTGATGGAAGGGTGAAGTGAACCACATGAGGGGTGATGAACCTCGTGATAAATCACAAACTTAGAGCTAGGAGGGCTGGTCTCAACTAGGTTCTAAGCGCACAAGATTCTTAGAGAGAAAACTTGTAAGAAAATTTGATCTTTATTAATTAGCAAAACATGGATCTTGAGCTCCACTTTGTCATCGATCCATCTCAGTCTATATGGTCGAGGATGCCTTGTCTTCTCTAGACCTAGCTTATCAACCATATATGCACTAGCAACGTTAGTGCAAGAACCACCATCTATGATGAGGTTACATACCTTGCCCTTGATGGTGCAACGGCTGTGGAAGATGTTCTCCCTTTGGATGGTCTATGAAGGATCCACCATTGCACTGAGGATGCCTCTAGTGACCAGCACTTCCCCCACATCAGGGTACTCAATGTCACCATATTCTTCTTCTGGTTCATAGTCCTCTTCATCTTGGGACTCATATTCTCCAGCCTCCATAATCAGCATGACCCGGTTGTTTGGGCACTCCCTTGAGATGTTTCCACGACCCCTACACTTGAAACAAGTGATGTCACGTGATCTCTGAGGGTTAGAAGACTTACTAGGCTCTCTCTGGTCACGGATGGGTTCAGGAGGCTTGCTCTTGAACCTTGACTCGATCTCTATGCTCTTGCCTTTGTCTATGGGCTTGGGAATGTTGCTTGGTGCCTAAGGTGTCTTAGGCTTGCTGCGGATGTCTTGGCTCTTACGTTTGATATGCTGCTCAGCCTGGACAGATAGGTGGAACAAGTCTTTGAAGTCATTGTAGATTTGCCTTTCCACCTTGCGGTTGACTCTTTCTTGGAGTCCATCCAAGAATTGTGTCATCAATGCTTCTTCATCATCATTGAGCTCCAGTCTGTTCTTTAGCTTCTCGAACTCTTCATAGTACTCCTCTACTGATCTGGTACCCTACTTAAGAGTACGAAAACAACGTTGCAAGTCCCTATGAAAGTAAGGTGGAACAAACCTTTGTCGCATGACATCCTTCATGTCGACCCATGAGTCTATGGGCCTCATTCTTTTCCTCCTTCTGTCAGACACCTCACGATCCCACCAGATGAGGGCATTGTCTGTGAGTTGTGCTACTGCCATTGAGACTCTCCTAGGCCCTAGTTGATTGTAATGATCAAAGATATGATCCATTCTTCTCTCCCAATCTAGGTAAGCCTCGAGGCCTACTTTTCCTGCAAAACTTGGAGTTAGCTTAACATCAGGATGAGTTACCCGGTTGTAGGCGTGTTCATCTCCATCCTCATGATATCTAGGAGGCATCCTTGGTCTCTGGTGAAGACCATATGGCTCGAAGCCATCATCCTCTGCCTCTGGTCGCCGTGGGGGTCCTCTCGGCCAATGGTGATAGTTATGAGGTTGTGTGTCCTCATCTCCATCTGGCTGGGGCTCCTCTTGTTCGTGCCGTGTCCTAAGGTGCTCAGGACCCTCAGCACGGTCTTGCTCAGCTCTCACGTGCGTTATGGCCTGGAATCTCACAGGCCTCTCCACGCGCTCCAATCTCTCGCCTATGGATGCGAGTTGCGTTTGGAGGGTGGTGAACATGGCCATCATGGCTTCGGTTGCTTCTCTATTTTCTTCTGCCATTGTGTGCTACAAAGAAAGAAGACAAGTTATGATACTCCTAAATTATTAGGAAGGGTTTTTTTATAAAGGGATTCGAAAAAAATGCAAAAAGGAAAGTTCTAAAGAATGGAAAATTCGAAAATATGGAGATTTGAATAAAAAGAAATTTTCTTGACAACTATTACTAGCTGTCCAATTCGAAATCTTTTGGTATTTTCCTATTTCTTTTCTTTTCTTTTTCTTTTCTTTTAATTTAACTTAAAAATAATAGAAATATGATTCTAACAAAAAGGAAAATCGAATATAGCAATGCAAGAATGATTCTAGAACCTAGTGATGCACGTAGGAACTAGATGCACTCGGTATGAACTTAGATGTTATTTTTTTGATTTTCTTGAATGAAACTTAAACTAATGCAAGAACAAGAAACAAAACAAGTTAAAGGATAGAAACAACCTGGTTTAGGAGCTTTAAGCTCTGATACCAAAATGATACAAGCCTTGATTCAAGGATGTATGCGCGTGGGCTGTTTGGAGAAGTTTAGGTGAGAAACTCGACCTTAGACTTCTTGGATAGGGGTTTTTAGGTTGGTATTCGATGGAAAGGTGAAGTGAACCACACGAGGGGTGATGAACCTCGTGATAAATCACAAACTTAGAGCTAGGAGGGCTGGTCTCAACTAGGTTCTAAGCGCACAAGATTCTTGAGAGAAAACTTGTAAGAAAATTCGATCTTTATTGATTAGCAAAAAGGTTGTCGAACTACAATGCTGGAAGGAGCCTTATTAATATGCTCGACAGCTTGACCTTCTAGGGTCGACTCAAATAAGAAAAGGAAATTACAAAAGTGCACAAAAGGAAAAGATACAAAAGTGTATAATCGAAAAATGACCTATTCCTAAAATGTCTTTGACTCAATAAATGTAAATATTCTAGATCTTACCCTGCAAAACAGAAAGAGGCAAATATTCTTATTGAAAACTTACCTTACTTACCTCACAGCCAAGAAATGGAAGGTGGTCGTCCTTGTGGCATGCACGCACCTTGCTTCTAGTCTTCGACTTGGAGTAGGGTTAGGAATCTTTGGGCCCTGACCTCTCTTGCCACTAAAGCCCAAGTCTCTGATGTCCCTTGTGTTGTTGAGAAGCCTTTGGACTCTTCTTTGAACTTCTGGCCCATTGTTCTTAGTCGATCTTCCTCTAAGAGCTTGTCCACCCATAAGCTGAACTTGTGGAAGAGTGCTCTTGATCTACTCCTTGTCATTGCTCCTGGTGGCACTACTGGTGTGGATACTTCCTCTAGATGCATTTCCTAAAGCTGGTAGCTTATCTGGTCAGAGTTTCCTTGTGTAGAAGTTGCAATGCTCGTGCATTCGCCTGGATCGGCTGTACCGGCTGGAATGTACGAGGTACTGGCCGGAATGCCTTCAGGACCGGCCAAATTGATCCCGGAGTCGGCGGTATGACCAAGGGGACCGGCGGTGTCATCCACGCCGCCACCAAGTGTGCCGAAAGCTTGGGCCTCTCCGCAGGCAATGCTGGTTGGTCTGGTCCTATTGATCGAGGGTCCGGCGGTACTGTTTGTGCCGGCAGGTGTGCCAGATGGCCCTGCTGTCTTGGGCAAGCTTCCTGGTCGGCCAGTCTGGTCTCCTGGCTGGACATACGACCTGATGTCCTCATCAGGGAAGAACCTCAAGACATGGGTAAAATACCTGCCATTCATAGAGTTTGCGTAAAACCGAGCAGTGCATTCAGCCACAAAGAAAACCCCTTTTGAAGTGGTCTCCGACTTCAACCCAAAAACACCTTTGGAGCAAACACCACTGCCACCAGCAGAGATGACCAACCTCAATGGAGCATCTAAGGCAGAGTTCATAAAAAAGATACACTAGAAGGTAGCAGAGAACTTGGAGAACAGGACCGGGCAGTACGTGACTCACGCCAACAAGGGGAGAAGAGAGATGATTTTCCAATTAGGCGATTGGGTGTGGCTACACCTACGGCAAGAAAGGTTCCCCAACCTAAGGAGCTCCAAGCTGGCCACAAGAGGAGATGGACCATTCAGAGTGCTGGAGAGGATCAACAACAACGCCTACCGTATCGAGCTTCCAGGTGAGTTTAATGTGTCTAACACATTCAATGTGACTGATATAGCTCATTTGCTTGTAGATGAACCAGTTTTGAGGGCAAAACCTACTGAATGGAGAGGGGATGATGAGGGCATCAGATCGTCTGGCCGGCCAGAAGACCAGGATGGCCGACCAGAATGCTTGCCCGAGATAGCTGGGCAATTTGGCGCGTCGCGAGCCCAAGCGGTACCACCGGCCCAACTGGCGGCGATGTGGATGACACCGCCGGAGAGGCCCAAACCTCTGGCCCAACTGGCGGCGATGTGGATGACACCGCCACCCCAACTGGTGACGCCGCCGGCTCAGGAATCAATCTGGCTGGCTTCGTTGACAACTCGGCCAGCTCCTCGCACAGTCCAGCCGATCCAGTTGATTGCACCACTATTTCCACATCTACACAAGGGAACTCGGATCAGTTAAGCTACCAGCTTCAAGGCATGAACTTGGACAAAGTTTCTACACCAGTGGTGCCACCAGAAGCCATGACAAAGAGCAGAACAAGGGCACTCTTCCACAAGTTCAGTTTGTGGGTAGACAAGCTCCTAGAATATCATCGACAAGGAGCATTGGGCCAAGAGTACAAGGAAGAATCTAAGGGCTTCTCAACATTGCAAAGGATTCCAAGGACTTGGGCTTTCGTAGCAAAAGAGGTCAGGGCCCAATAATTCATAACCCTACTCCAAGTCGAAGACTAGGAGCTAGGCGCGTGCATGGCACAAGGTCGGCCACCTTCCATTTCTTGGCCGAAAGGTAAGAATGGTAAGTTTTCAATTATATATTTGTCTTTTCTGTTTTGTAGGGTAGGAATAGTAAGTTTTACATTTTTGAGTCAAGAACAATTTATGTAGTTGTCCTTTTTCGGTTATTTCTTTTTGTAATTTTCCTTGTGCACTTTTGTAACTTTTCCATTTTTGTTTTCGGTCGATCATAGAAGGTCAAGACTGCCGAGCATATTAATAAGGCTCATTTATCATTGTAGTTCGACAACTTTTTGATATTAATAAAGATAGAACTTTCTTGCTACGAGTTTTCTCTAAAAACTTGTGCGCTTAGAACCCTAGTCGAGACCAGCCCTCCTAGCTTCTAAGTTGTGATTTATCACGAGGTTCATCACTCCTCTTGTGGTTCACTTCACCTTTCCATCCAATACCCACCAGAAAACCCCTATCCAGAAGCATAAAGTCGAATTTCTCACCTAATTTTTTCCAAACATCCCACGCGTGTTACGGCATTGATTCAAGGCTTGTAACACGTTGGCTCCATGATTGATCTCAGGAAGCCTTCCGATTATCTATCTTTCTCTCTTTCTATCTTACTCTCTACCACAAAGACCACAATGTGGACGAGATATAAATCAATACGTTACACCACCAACAACTCAGAAGAAACTCAACAGATCAACAATAGTGATCAAAGTAAGTTGTACTTATTCTGTTTCTCTAAGATCAGACTTGAATCAGTACTAGACAACACTGCTTTGATACCATTGTTAGTTCATTAACGTTCTAGTATCAACATTTTATCTTAGATCTTAGAATGTTATTGTTCATGCTTTATTCTTATTTCCGATTGTGTGCAGATTATGTATGATAACAAGCTATGTTGCACGGGTACTCCGCTCCGGTGCCATCTCCCATCCCAGAAACGTCCCGAAGACGGGTACTTCAAGGGATGCCATTTTTCATTTTTTTTATATTTTATTATTATTCTATTAGATAAATATCTTCTATAATATTTATGTGATATAAAAAGAAATATATCCTAAACCTTAATTCCTAAACCATAAATCATAAACTCTAAACAGTAATATATGCTAAACGTTAATCCCTAAACCCTAAACATCAACATTATTAAATAAAAAATTTCATTTTAAGATTTTTATATTTTTCATTTATAGATATTTTCTAACGTATCCATGCCGTCCTTATATATACAAATTTTAAATGTGCCGTTTCCTCTGTCCGTCTCTGTCTCCGTCTTTGTTTCTGGTGCCCGTCCCCGTTTCAATGCAGCATAGAATTAACAAGAGACACAAGCATATACGAGTTCTCGGGATAAATTCAATTCCGGTACATCTTAGTGAACTTTCACCATCCTCACAAAACTTGCATTATAAACAGAAGATCATACAATATTAGAATGTATTTCTGCCCCTCTCACCTTTCTGAAAAATACAGCAAAGAATAAACCCAGAAATACAATCCCCCTTCCACGAAGATAAGGTTTCTCTCTTTCACACTCCATTGATAAATCTCACTGCAGTCTATATCTTCTCTTAGTATTTTTTCGGTGTGATCTCTGATCATGAGAACAACTTTGATGTTCTCCTTTTATGCTACTGCTCATTTGTTTGCTCTCCGTTAATTGACGTCTAACAGACATCGACTTATGCAGACTTAACGATTCTCAGCAAAACGGCAACTCAACATGGGTTTGACAATTTCTCTTCTAATCCAGTCTGAATGAACAAGTCCACATGTCTGAACCCAATCGATAACACGACAATTTGCAAATAAGTTAATTGGATAAAACATGATCTATATAATGTGTAAATAAATAATTACCGTCTAACTATGATAAACACGATTTTGCTTCATCTCTAAAAATAAGAACTAAGTAGAAATTTTCTATGGCTACTAAATCAACACATAATATGTTATGCTTCCGTTGGAATACATCAATACTATCATGAAAATGCATACATGATAACCTTTCTTGTGTTGCATATGGAGAGAGAATTCCATATGTTGGAAAATCAGAATTTTCCACACATACATTCATGCATCCTAAAAACTATTGTCATGAAACATTATATACTTAACACCATGTTTTCATAACTCTTTCACTCATGATTTAATGACTGTTAAAACATATCAAGGAATGTTCTAGGAAGTTTTGGACTAGAAACAATTATATAGTGATGAAAAAAATTATTTTCATACACAGAATATGTGGCAAATTATATCATTACAAAATAATTATATAGTGACAAAAACTTTAGTTTCATGCAAAAATGTGACAGATTATATGATGTGATAATTACCGGCCACAATTAGTACATAACTCAAGATAGATGTTCCTGCTCTACTCTCACATTAGAATGCTAAAGCTCTCTCTTAGGTGAAGGTAGCTAGCAGCCTTACCAATCGTCGAGACCTAGACAGGATTTCAGCTTCCTACTTCTGTAATTTTTAGAACAGATGGACATTTTTATCAGCCGCTTACCCCAAAAAAAATAACCACTTAGAATAACGAAAGATATTAGATTTGTGGAGAAATACAAAATTTTATGGATACAATATTCATTGCGTATCTTGATGAATTGGATCGTTTCTTTTTGGATTCCTAAAAGAAATTATTGTATATCGATTTCTGGGTATTTCTTTATCATTCCATCCACCTGGAATAGTTCTTCTAATTGTATGAATTTTTCTAAAATATTTTTTTCTTGAATATCATTCAAAAAAGTTTCGCATTGTCTAGTATCCCACCAATTAGTAATCCAAGTTTTTAAACTTTTATTACACCAGATAGAGATCAACCAGCTTGTTCATTGTCGGGTAGCCTCCCTGTTCCGCAGTTGTAGCAGTTCAGCAGGTCCTGCTATCCCCTTTAGTCCTCTATGTAGTGAGAGAAGTGAGTTGGTTAATTGCAGCTTACTTTCCGAGTGTCTCCTCGTTTGTAGCTAAAGGAGGCCGAAAGGTAGATGAACTACGGCTTGTTTTCCGGCTGAGCTGTGAAGGTATCATGTAAGATCAGCTAGTTGCCTTAGGTTTAGGGACGGAGTAGAAGAAGGGAGGAGATTCTCGAACGAGGAAAGGGACCCAATGACCTCGAAAGAATTGAACGAGGAGCCGTATGAGGAACCCCTGTCCCACTCAAAGCTAGGCCTGTTGAGCAAGATGCATTGCAATTTCCTCTTATGTGGACACACTAGAATATGCTTCAGGATTAATTCCTGAGACATTAATCAGGCCATAGATCTTAGGAGTAGATGCCAGGGGGAGAATGAATTCTACGACTGATTGAGCCAAATCCTAGCTAGAATCTAATCTAGAAAGAACTTGGAACTCTCAACCGCAACTTTGATTCACTTTTCTTATTGGCAGAAGTCAAGGCGATTATAATCTCAAAAAGGCTGATAGGACGAGTATCAGACGAAATATTGACAAAAGGAAAATCATTCCATTCTTGTCCCTTCTTGGATTTTAAAACAAAAAGTACGTTCGGGCAGAAGTCTTGTCTGAGTTAGCCACTGCTTCAAGCAAAAAATTGAATTTTCCTTGTTGATTTTTTTTTCCGCCTTTGTACTAGGCATTTCTATATTTCTTAATAAATGCTTTGCTACAAAAGGATTTTTTTTAGTGAAGCCAGATGACGAACATGAAGATCTAGGATGTAAAAGATCATAAGATAAGTTATTCGACAGATTTTGATTCATATATATCCACTTGTATGGTACTTCAACCATATATAGAAAAATTCTACGATATATATAAGATCCATCCATATAGATATCATTATCTACATCCAGAAAGTCGTATGCTTTGGAAGAATCTTGTACAGTTTGGGAAGGAGTTTTGATTGATCAAAAAAATAATCTACTTCAACCGATATGCCCTTCCGATTGAAAAGCAATGTCAATGAAAACATGTAAGTGCACTATTATGCGGTAGGGATTGTAATTTTCCATGAATTTTCTATTTTTCACTTATTTCTTTTTTGAAGATCAATGATTTTTCTCTATAACAGCCAATCCAACGTCTAAAAAATAATTTTTTCCTCTACAATGTAAAGAAGCTCAAAAATCCTTTAATTTTTTACTTTTTAAAATCAGTTTTTCTTGATAAAGAAACTTTATCAAACATAACTCCAAACATCAACCAAACTTCTTTTAGATGATCATCTCAAACCTAAACGGAAAATTAATCGAGCTCTATTAAACATTGTGTGGGTGACAACCAACATTTAGAGTTCTTTTCAAATTTTAAGACCATTATACTTAATTATTTTATTATATATTTTTAAAATTTTCAAAATCCAAAAAATGTATTATAGCAAAAAAATGCCTAAACTATGACCTACCGATCGAGAGCATTGACTGGTGGTCGATCTAGTTCGACAAATGGTTTATTAAGGGGTGGAGGGTGTAGCACGGGTTAGCGTTTGATATAAAATGTCTTATAGTCTTAAATGTGACAAAATTTGGCCGTGACACAAACTGGTGGTCATTCTCTGTCATTACAACCGTTTGGATAAATATGATGATCTAACTAGTTGGCGGTCGTTTTCTCTCGTGGTATCAAGGCAAGACAATGATGGAAAAGTGAAGTGACCACAAAAAGTATGAACTTGTTGATACAGCATGAGAGGTACAAGTCTTTGAGGCAGCTCCGCACACAAAGAAAAGAATTGTAGGATTTTCTTGTACAAGAAAATGTGATCTCTCTATTAACATCAAAAAAGGTTGGTTTGTTACAAGGATGTAGGGAAACCTTATATAATGGTTCTTTAAATTAGATCTATTGGTCAAAATAAATAAAAGAAATGCAACAAGAAAACATACACCCAAAAAGAAATCACAATATTATAAGAAATGGAAAAGTGCATAATTCTAAAAAAGGAACCTATACACGTGTGTGTTGATTCTTTGTCGAAGCGCCTATATTTGAATTTCAAATCATGTTGGTCTATTGATAAGACAATTTTTACTTGAAAAAAATTAATATAAAGACCATACCTTAGTCTTATTCGCAAATAGTCGTATACCCGCATCATGTATTGATTTTGTGTGTGCTAGGTGTGTGGGGCCTATGTTTACTCTTGATCCTTAGCTCTAAGATCTTCTAGGTATTCATCTGGATGTCTTATGGTCTTGATATTGAAACTTTTCCTCAGTCTTCTTCTTATTTGAAGCTCTTGGGCCTTGTGCATTGTTCCACCCCTTCCTTTCCCAATGTGGCCGTTTTGAAGCTTTTGGGAGTCTAGTCCTAAAAAATGGGTTAGTTGCAAGTAGAGATAGAAGACTTACCTTGATCTAGATGATCATTTCAATGGCTGATGACCATTTTGTTGAAGACTTGAGAAAGATCTTCAGCTGGCCTGTAAAGAGTAGCTAGCAGGCCATCTAGACTAGGTGTGCTGGTGGTTGCACTGGTCCGGTAGGCCTCTGGCCATGCTATTTCATCATGGCCAAGGGTTTTGAGTTAGTTCTCCATGACCACATTGAACCTCTTTCACAATTTCTTGTTCTTTGACCATGTCATCAGGGTCTCTCGTACCTCGTGTAATAGGATCGGCCCTTGGTCGGTACTGAGATCCTCATCATTCCCTCCCTCTTCTGAAAGTATTTTCCTCTGGATCTCCTGCATCATAGGAAGATAGTTTAGCTACATTAAAGGTATGAGAAATATTTATTTACTCGGGAAGTTTTTGGCGGTAGGCATTGTCATTGATCTTTGTAAGATCTTGAATGACTCATCCCTTCTTGGTACTAGTTTGGATGCTCTCTTTTGGGGGAAATCTCTCAGGTATCATGTGCAACTAGACCCATTCTCCTGGCTCAAAGGTCAGTTGCTATGGCTTTTATCATCCCTATTTTTATACTCTTCGGTTTTCTTCTCAATGCTCTCTTTGGTATTCATGTGCAAATTTTGGATTGATTATCCTCGGTTAAGACCATCTTGGTTTTAACTTCGCAATATATGAAATTGGTACAAGGTCTAGTGGAGACAATGGGTTAAAGCCATATACTATCTCAAATGGTGATAGTTTAGTGATCGAGTGAGTATAATGGTTGTATGCAAATTCTACAAATGGTATGGAGATAGTTTAGTGATCGAGTGAATATATATATAATAGTTGTACGCAAATTCTACAAATGGTATATTATCTATATTATCTAATTAAGTATTCATATTGTTACCAATGTTGGCCCTTAATAGGTTCGAGAGTTTCCTATTGAACATCTCAGCTTTCCCATTAGTTTGAGGATGACAAGTTGTTGAAAATAGCAATTTGGTGCTAGTCTTCTTCCATAATGTTTTCCAAAAGTGATTGAAAACTTGGTGTCTCAGTCTGACACTATGGTTCTTGGTATTCCATATAGACATACCACTTTTTTGAAGAAGAGGTCAGCCAGTATCATGGGTATTCTCACACGGTATAAAATATGCCATCTTAAAGAATCGGTCTAGTACCACAAAGATTGCATCTTTGTGTCGGATCTTGGGTAACCGTAAGAAAAATCCATGAAAATATATATCCAATGGGTGTTAGGTGTAGATAATGGTATGTATAAACCGCGAGGAAGTAACTTGAACTTGGCTTTGTGGCGTGTGATGCACCAACATAAAACCTCTCCACATCTATCTTGAGATGAGGCCAATAGAAATGGTAATCACCACAGCCAATATCTTGTCAACACCAAAGTGTCCCATTAGGCCTCATCCATGTGCTTCATTAAACACTAAATTTTTCATTGATTCTTGGGGCAAGCACATACTCTTTTCTTCAAACAAATAGTCATCTTTAATGTGAAATAACCCATATGCTCCTTTGCCCCACCTCTTTTAGTACGCTCCAAGCTTTGGATCAGTTAGGTAGCGCTCTTTGATCTACTCAAATCCCAAAATTTTTGCCTGCATTGTGGCAGTTAAGGCATGCCTTCTCAACAAAGCATTGGCCACTACATTCTCTTTGCCATTCATGTACTTAATCACGTTGACAAATGTCTCAATAAACTCCAGCCATCTCCTCTTGAGTGATGTTTATCGTCGAAGGTACTTTAGAGTCTCATGATCAGTATGTATGATGAACTCCTTTGATAGAAGTTAGTGTTGTCTGTCACATCTTCAAGGCCCTCACCAAGGCGTATAACTCTTTGTCATAAGTTGAACAGTTGATTGTGGCCTCACTCAACTTTTCACTGAAGAAACTACTGGTATTTTCCTTTGATGCAAGACAACACCAATGTCCAATCCATAAGCATCATACTCCACCTTGAATACATCATCAAAATTCGAAAGTTCTAGGACCGGGAGTTGGGTCAACTAGTCCTTCAAAGCATTGGAGACTTTTTTTGCATCTCCCCATGTAAAGACCACATTTTCTTGATCATGGCAGGAAGGTGTGCATCCAAGGTGATAAAGTCCATTACAAATCTCCTATAAAAACTAACCAGCCCATGAAAGGTCTAGACATGGCTTATAGATGTAAGGTGATGAGGATACTAGATCGAGTGGCCGGCCCGGAAGGCTAGATGGCCGACCATAAGGCCTGCCCGAGACAGCCGGCCCGATAGGCGACATGGCCTGACCGAGCAACACCACCGGCCCGATGAGCGATTTGGCCGGGCCGAACAATACCGCCGGCGTGATTGACCAAATGGCTAGCCCAAAAAGCGACAAGGCGGCCAACACCTCCAGCTCGACTGGTGACATGGCCAGCTCGATTGACATTCCGGCCAGCTCGATTGGCAACTCGGCCAGCTCGACCCGTGGCATAGCCGGATCACACCGTAACACGGCCAGCACGAGCACCACCCTAGAAGACTCGGACCAGATAACCAGCCAGCTTCAGGACATGGATCTAGATGGGAGTTCGCCCCAATGGTGCCACCAGGAGCAATGAAAAGAAGCAAAACTCGGGTACTCTACCATAAGTTCAGCATGTTCTTGGAAAGACTTCTAAAAGACCAAGAGAAATCAACAACGGGCCAAGAGTGCAACAAACAAGCCAAGGGCTTATCACTTCACCAAATTGCTCCATAACCTTGGACCCTCGTGGCAGAGGAGATTAAGGCCCAACAATATGTCAACCTACTCCAAGTACAAGAGTAGGAGTTAGGCATGTGCATGCCACAAGGTCAGCCATCTTCTATTTCTTGACCGAGAGGTAAGAAGGTAAGTTTTCAATATTATATGTTGCCTTTTCTATTTTGCAGGGTATGATTTAGTAGTTTTCCTTTTGTTGAGTAAAGAACAATTAAGTAGTTTGCCTTTTCGGTTATTTCCATTTGTGTAATTTTCTTTTATACACTTTTGTAACTTTTCCATTTTCTTTGAGATTCGACCCTAGAATGTCAAGCTACCGAGCATATTAATAAGACTCCTTCATCATTGTAGTTTTACAAATTTTTGCCCACATTAATAAAGATATGCATTTTTTCCTAAGAGTCTTTACGCAAAGCTCTTGTTGTTATAGACCTAGTTGAGACTCGTATTCCTAGCTCTAGGATTGTGATTTATCAAGAAGCCCCTCATACCTTGTGTGGTTCACCTCACCCCACCACCCACCACACACGCCCCAGTCCATTCCAAGAAGTCTAGCCCGAGTTTCTCGCTCAATCTCCTTGCACCCGGTCTGAGAGCTTCACGACCACCTACTCAAACTTTTATCATTTTGGTATCAGAGCTTAAACTTTTAAAAACCAGGGTGTCTCTATCCTTTTCTTAAGTTTTATTTAATTTCGTGCATTAGTCTAGCTTTATTCAAAAAAAAATCAAACCGAATTGGCACCTTTTTCACCTACGCGCATCACTAGGGTTTTAGGGTCACCTTCTTTGCATCCAAATTATTTTTTCTTTTGCTAGTTGTTGTTTCCATTATCCTTAAGTTAGAAAAAAAAAACTACCCAAAAGAATCTAGGAAAATCGCCTAGAATCTTAGGAGATTGCCTAATTAATTTTATTTCCTCTTTTTCACCATTTCCTTTTGCATATTTTTTCTTTTTCTTATTTGCCTTTTTCTTTGTTGTTTAACCTATTATAAAAGTCAACTGCTAAAAAAATTATTGGAGTAACTCACCCCTTGTTTACTCTTGTAGCACACGATGGCGGAAGGTAAAAACCAAGATGCAACCGAAGCCATGATGGCCATGTTCACCGCACTACAAATCCAACTTGCATCTATTGGGGAAAGACTTGAGCGTGTGGAACGACTTGTAAGGTTCCAAGTCATAAGGAACGTGAGATCTGGCCATGACCATGCCCACACCGAAGGCCCTGACCACCTTAGACCGCAACCAGAGCAGGAGGGCCCCCACCTGGATGAAGAGGAAGGCCACCAGTCTCACGGCTACAATCCTAGGCCGAGAGGACCCCCACGGCAGCCAGAAGGGGAAGAAGATGACTACCAATTATACAAGCCTCGATTCAAGGCTTGGATACGTGTGGGCTGTTTGTAGAAGATTAGGTGAGAAACTCAACCTTAGGCTTCTGGATAGGGGTTTTCTGGTTGGTAAACGATGGAAGGGTGAAGTGAACCACACGAGGGGTGATGAACCTCGTGATAAATCACAAACTTAGAGCTAGGAGGGCTAGTCTCAACTAGGTTCTAAGCGCACAAGTCTTGTTTGAGAGAAAGCTTGTAGGGAAAAAGTTCTACTTTATTAATATCAAAAAGGTTGTTGAACTACAATGCTGGAAGGAGCCTTATTAATATGCTCGACAGCTTGACCTTCTAGGGTCGACTCAAATAAAAGAAAAAGGAAAGTTTACAAAAGTGCACAAAAGGAAAAAATACAAAAGTGTATAACCGAAAAGGACCTATTCCTAAAATGTTCTTGACTCAAAAATGTAAAGCAACTAGATCCTACCTGCAAAACAGAAAGAGGCATATATTAGAATGTAAACTTATCTTAACTCACCTCACGGCCAAGAAATAGAAGGTGGCCGTCCTTGTGGCATGTCTGCGCCTTGCTCCTAGTCTTCGACTTGGAGTAGGGTTACAAATCTTGACCTCTCTTGCCACTAAAGCCCAAGTCTCTGATGTCCCTTGTGTTGTTGAGAAGCTATTGGACTCTTCCTTGTATCTTTGGCCCATTGTCCTTAGTCGATCTTCCTCTAGGAGCTTGTCGACCCATAAGCTGAATTTGTGGAAGAGTGCCCTTGATCTGCTTCTTGTCATTGCTCCTTGAGGCACCACTGGTGTAGAGACTTCCTCTAAGTGCATGTCCTGGAGCTGGTAGCTCATTTGGTCCGAGTCCTCTTGTGTAGAAGTGGAAGTCTTGGCGTGTACCTGGATCAGCTGTACCGGCTGGATTATGTCTGCTGGCGAATGACTTAGGACCGGCCAAGTTGATCCTGGAGTCGGCGGTGTCATCAGAGGGACCGGCGGTGTCATCCACGTCCCCACCAAGTGTGCCGGAAGCTTGGGCCTCTCCGCCGGCAATGTTGACCGGTCTAGTCCTATAGGTCGAGGGTCCGGCGGTACTGTCTGGTCCGGCAGGCGCGCCAGATGGTCCTGCTGTCTCGGGCAAGCTTCCTGGTCGGCCAGTCTGGTCTCCTGGCTGGATATACGACCTGATGTCCTCATCATTCCCTCCCTCTTCAGTAGGTTTTGTCCTCAAAACTGGTTCATCTGCATGGAAAGGGGCCAAGTCAGTAACATTAACGTATTGGACACATTAAACTCACCTGGAAGCTCGATCCGGTAGGCGTTGTTGTTGATCCTCTCGAGCACTCTGAATGGTCCATCTCCTCTTGGTGCTAGCTTGGACCTCCTTAGGTTTGGGAACCTCTCCTGCCGTAGGTGTAGCCACACCCAATCGCCTGGTTGAAAGATCACCTCCTTCCTTCCCTTGTTGGCATGAGTCATGTACTGTCTGGTCCTCTTCTCCAAGTTTTCTGCTACCTCTGGTGTAACCCTCTTATGAACTCTGCTTTGGATGCTCCGTTGAGGTTGGTCATCTCAGCTGGTGGCAGTGTGTTTGCTCAATGGGGTGAGAGGGAGAGTATACCACTTCAAATGGTGTCTTCTTGGTTCTTCTGAGTGCAGCTCGGTTGTAGGCGAACTCAATGAATGGCAGGCACTCCACCCAAGTCTTTAGGTTCTTCCCTAGTGATGAGGACATCAGGTCGTACATCCAGCCAGGAGACCAGACTGGCCGACCAGGAAGCTTGCCCGAGACAGCAGGACCATCTGGCGCGCCTGCCGGACCAGACAGTACCGCCGGACCCTCGACCTATAGGACCAGACCAGTCAACATCGCCGGCGGAGAGGCCCAAGCTTCCGGCACACTTGGTGGGGACGTGAATGACACCGCCGGTTCCCCTGATGACACCGCCGACTCCGGGATCAACTTGGCCGGTCCTGAAGTCATTCCGGCCAGTACCGCGCACAACCCAGCCGGTACAGGCCATCCAGCCGAGTACACGCACACTTCCACTTCTACACAAGAGGACTCGGACCAAATGAGCTACCAGCTCCAGGACATGCACTTAGAGGAAGTATCTACACCAGTGGTACCTCCAGGAGCAATGACAAGAAGCAGATCAAGAGCACTCTTCCACAAATTCAGCTTATGGGTCGACAAGCTTCTAGAGGAAGGGCAGCTAAGGACAATGGGCCAGAAGAGCAAATTAGAGTCCAAAGGCTTCTCAAAAACACAAGGAACATCAGAGACTTGGGCTTTAGTGGCAAGAGAGGTGAGGGCCCAAAGATATTTAACCTACTCCAAGTCGAAGACTAGGAGCAAGGCGCGTGCATGCCACAAGGCGGCCACCTTCCATTTCTTGGCCGTGAGGTGAGTTAAGGTAAGTTTACATTCGAATATATGCCTCTTTCTGTTTTGCAGGGTAGGATCTAGTTGCTTTACATTTTGAGTCAAGAACATTTTAGGAATAGGTCCTTTTTTAGGTTATACACTTTTGTATCTTTTCCTTTTGTGCACTTTTGTAAACTTTCCTTTTCTTATTTGAGTCGACCCTAGAAGGTCAAGCTGTCGAGCATATTAATAAGGCTCCTTCCAGCATTGTAGTTCGACAACCTTTTGATTATTAATAAAGTAGAACTTTTCCCTACAAGTTTTCTCTCAAGAGACTTGTCTTAGAACCTAGTTGAGACCAGCCCTCCTAGCTCTAAGTTTGTGATTTATCACGAGGTTCATCACCCTCGTGTGGTTCACTTCACCCTTCCATCGTTTACCAACCAGAAAACCCCTATCCAGAAGCCTAAGGTTGAGTTTCTCACCTAATCTTCTACAAACAACCCACGCGCATACATCCTTGAATCAAGGCTTGTATCATTTTGGTATCAGAGCTTAAAGCTCCTAAACCAGGTTGTTTCTATCCTTTTGCTTGTTTTTTTTGTGTTCTTGCATTAGTTTAAGTCGCATTCAAGAAAAATCAAAAAAAATAACCTCAAACTCCAAACCGAGTGCATCTAGCCTCCTACGTGTATCACTAGGGTTTAGATTCACTTTTGCATTGCATACACGTTTTCCTTTTTGTTTAAGTCATATTTCCTTTATTATTAAGTCTAATTAAAAAGAAAAGAAAAAGAAAATAGAAAAGATACTAAAGAATTCGAATTGGACAGCTAGCACAAGTTGTCTAGGAAGTTTCCTTTTTTTCGAATTTCCTTTCTTTAGAATTTTCCTTTTGCATTTTTTTCAAACCACATATAAAAAGAAAACTCTCCTAATAATTTAGGAGCACCCTAATTGTCTTCTTTCTTTGTAGCACACATGGGAGAAGAGAATAGAGAGGCAGCTGAAGCCATGATGGCCATGTTCACCACACTCCAAACACAACTCGCATCCATAGGCGAGAGGTTGGAGCGGCGTGGAGACCAGTAAGATTCCAGGCCATAAGGCACGTGAGAGCTGAGCCAGATCGTCCTGAGGTCCTGAGTACCTTAGGACACGGCACGAACAGGAGGAACCCCAGCCAGATGGAGATGAGGACACGCAACCTCATAACTATCACCATAGGCGAGAGGACCTCCACGGCAACCAGAGGCAGAAGATGATGGCTTTGAGCCATATGGTCTTCACCAGAGACCAAGAATGCCTCCTAGACGTCATGAGGATGGAGATGAACACACCTATAACGGGTAATTCATCCTGATGTTAAACTAACTCCTCCAACTTTTGCAGGAAAAGTAGACCCGAGGCTTACCTAGATTGGGAGAAGCGAATGGATCATATCTTTGATCACTACAACCAACCAGGACCTAGGAGAGTCTCAATGGCAGTAGCACAACTCACGGACAATGCCCTCATCTGGTGGGATCGTGAGGTATCTGACAGAAGGAGGAAGAGAATGAGACCCGTAGACTCATGGGTCGACATGAAAGACCTCATGCGACAAAGGTATGTTCCACCTTACTTCCATAGGGATTTGCAACGACGTTTCGTACTCTTAAGCAGGGTACCAGATCAGTAGAGGAGTACTATGAAGAGTTTGAGAGGTTAAGGAACAGATTGGAGCTCAATGATGATGAAGAAGCATTGATGGCGCAATTCTTGGATGGACTCCAAGAAAGGATCAGCTGCAAGGTGGAAAGGCAAATCTACAATGACTTCAAGGACTTGTTCCACCTATCTGTGCAAGCTGAACAGCACATCAAACGTAAGAGCCAAGACATCCGCAGCAAGCCTAAGACACCTTGGACACCAAGCAACATGCCTAAGACTGTGGACAAAGGCAAAAGCGTAGAGATCGAGTCAAGGTTCAAGAGCAAGCCTCCTGAACCCACCCGTGACCAGAGAGCCTGGTAAGTCTTCTAACCCTCAAAGATCACGTGACATAACTTGTTTCAAGTGCAGGGGACGTGGACACATCTCAAGGGAGTGCCCAAACAAACGAGTCATGCTGATTACGGAGGCAGGAGAATATGAGTCCCAAGATGAAGAGGACTATGAACCAGAAGGAGAATATGGTGACATTGAGTACCCTGATGTGGGGGAAGTGCTGGTCACTAGGCGTATCCTCAGTGCAATGGTGGATCCTTCAGAGACCATCCAAAGGGAGAACATCTTCCACAGCCGTTGCACCATCAAAGGAAAGGTATGTAACCTCATCATAGATGGTGGTTCTTGCACTAACGTTGCTAGTGCGTATATGGTTGATAAGCTAGGTCTAGAGAGGACACGGCATCCTCGACCATATAGACTGAGATGGCTTGATGACAAAGTGGAGCTCAAGATTCATGAGCAAGTCACTGTGCCATTCAGTGTGGGCAAGTACCAAGACCAGGTCGTAATGCGACGTGGTGCCCATACAAGCTGGCCATCTTCTACTAGGAAGACCATGGCAGTTTGACAAAGAGACCAGGCATGATGGCAGAACCAATCTCTACACCTTCGTGCATGACAAGAGAAAGGTCAGCCTAGCTCCTCTTACACCTGCCCAAGTACATGAGCTACAACTCCAAATGAGTAAGGAAAAGAAACTTGTCAAGTCTAACTTTCTTATTCAACCTAGTCATGTCCGGAGAGCTTTAGCCTCGAAGGACTTAATGTTACTAATGGTTTTCAAGGAAGTGTTGAGTATAGAACAGGGACAGGTAGAGCTACCTCATGAAGTAGCAACACTCCTCAACAAATTCCAGGATGTATTTCAGAGGAGATACCAGCAGGCTTGCCTCCTTTACGTGGCATAGAACATCAGATTGATCTAGTGCCCGGAGCAGCCCTGCCCAACCGGCCAGCCTACCGGATGAGTCCAGAGGAGTCCAAGGAGCTTGAGAAGCAAGTCAAGGAGCTCCAGGAGAAAGGATATGTTAGAGAGAGCCTCAGTCCATGTGCCGTACCAGTGCTACTAGTGCCAAGAAGGATGGGACTTGGCGCATGTGCGTGGACTGCCGAGCAATCAACAACATCACAGTCAAGTACATGCATCCAATACCACGACTGGATGACATGCTAGATGAGCTGAGTGGAGCCACGGTCTTCTCCAAGATAAACCTCAAAAGTGGATACCACCAGGTAAGAATGAAGGAAGGTGATGAGTGGAAGACTGCTTTTAAGACAAAGCAAGGGCTCTGCGGGTGGACAGTCATGCCATTCGGCTTGACTAATGCCCCAAGCACCTTCATGCGCCTTATGAACCAAGTTCTTAGGGCGTACATCAGTAAGTTTGTGGTAGTTTACTTTGATGATATACTAGTTTATAGTAAGTGCCTACGGGAACACCTCACACATCTTGAGATGGTACTTAAAACCCTTCGACAAGAAGAGCTTTATGCCAATCTCAAGAAGTGCACCTTTAGTACTGATAAACTTGTCTTTTTAGGTTTTGTTGTGAGTTCACAGGGCCTACAGGTTGATGAGAGAAGATTCGAGCCATACAAGAATGGCCAACACCAGGAAACATCAGCCAAGTAAGGAGCTTCCACGGACTGGCCAGCTTCTATAGGAGATTCGTGCCCAACTTCAGCAGTATTGCCTCACCACTGACGGCAGTAGTGAAGAAGAACGTGGGATTCAGCTGGGGAGAAGCTCAGGAGAAGGCATTCCAGGCCTTGAAGGACAGCCTTACACGCACCAGTGCTAGTCCTTCCCGACTTCAACAAGGCGTTTGAAGTGGAGTGTGATGCCTCTGGAATAGGCATAGGAGCAGTGCTAACCCAAGGAGGAGACCAGTGGCATACTTCAGTGAGAAGCTAGGTGGTGCCTCACTGAACTACCCCACTTATGACAAGGAGCTCTATGCCCTTGTCCGAGCATTGGAGACTTGGCAGCATTACTTGCTGTCCAAGGAGTTTGTGATCCACACTGATCACGAGACTCTCAAACACCTCAGAGGGCAAACCAATCTCAAGAGGAGACATGCCAGGTGGATGGAGTTCATAGAGACCTTCCGTACATCATCAAGTACAAGAAGGGCAAAGACAATGTGGTAGCCGATGCACTATCAAGGAGGTTTGCCTTGATATCAACCATGGAGGCAAAGGTCCTAGGATTCGAGCACATCAAGGATCTATACAAGGATGATCCTGACCTTGCTGAGAGCTACAAGGAGTGTAGCACAGGGAGTCATGGCAAATCCTACATCCATGAGGATTCTTGTTCCGAGAAAGAAGGCTGTGCATACCACAAGGATCACTAAGGAAGCTTATCATCCGAGAAGCTCATGGAGGAGGACTCATGGGCCACTTTGGTGTCGACAAGACTCTAGCAGTGGTCAAGGAGCACTTCTACTGGCCACACATCAAGAGGACAGTAGAAGCACATTGTGCAAGATGCATTACTTGCAAGAAGGCAAAGTCCGAGTGCAACCTCACGGGTTGTATCTCCCACTGCCCATACCAACACATCCATGGGTGGACATCTCGATGGATTTTGTTCTAGGTCTGCCCAAGATCAACCACAAAGATGCAATCTTTCTAGTGGTGGACAGATTCTCCAATATGGCACACTTCATCCCATGTGCCAATGTCAATGATGCCACGCAAATAGCTGAGCTGTTCTTCAGGGAGATAATACGGCTTCATGGAGTGCCAAGGACCATCGTATCAGATAGGGACACCAAGTTCCTCAGCCATTTCTGGAGGACCCTTTGGAGAAAGCTAGGCACAGCTACTCTTCTCAACCACTTGCCATCCTCAAACCGATGGCCAAACTGAAGTTGTCAACAGGACCCTATCAACTCTTATCAGGACTACACTAGGGAAGAACCTAAAGACTTGGGTGGAGTGCCTGCCATTCATAGAGTTCGCTTACAACCAAGCCGTGCACTCAGCAACCAAGAAGACACCATTTGAAGTAGTATATGGTTTCAACCCTCTCACCCCATTGGAGCAAACGCCACTACCACCAGCTGAGATGACCAACCTCAACGGAGCATCCAAGGCAGAGTTCATAAGGAGGTTACACCAGAAGGTAGCAGAAAACTTGGAGAAGAGGACCGGACAGTACGTGACTCATGCCAACAAAGGAAGAAAGGAGGTGATCTTTAAACCAGGCGATTGGGTGTGGCTACACCTACGGCAGGAGAGGTTCCCAAACCTAAGGAGTTCCAAGCTAGCACCAAGAGGAGATGGACCATTCAGAGTGCTCGAGAGGATCAACAACAACGCCTACCGGATCGAGCTTCCAGGTGAGTTTAATGTGTCCAATACGTTCAATGTTACTGACTTGGCCCCTTTCCATGCAGATGATCCAGTTTTGAGGACAAAACCTACTGAAGAGGGAGGGAATGATGAGGACATCAGGTCGTACATCCAGCCAGGTGACCAGACTGGCCGACCAGGAAGCTTGCCCGAGACAGCAGGACCATCTGGCGCGCCTGCCGGACCAGACAGTACCGCCGGACCCTCGACCTATAGGACCAGACCGGTCAACATCGCCGGCGGAGAGGCCCAAGCTTCCGGCACACTTGGTGGGGACGTGAATGACACCGCCGGTCCCCCTGATGACACCGCCGACTCCGGGATCAACTTGGCCGGTCCTGAAGTCATTCCGGCCAGTACAGCGCACAATCCAGCCGGTACAGCCGATCCAGCCGAGTACACGCGCACTTCCACTTCTACACAAGAGGACTCGGACCAAATGAGCTACCAGCTCCAGGACATGCACTTAGAGGAAGTATCTACACCAGTGGTACCTCCAGGAGCAATGACAAGAAGCAGATCAAGAGCACTCTTCCACAAATTCAGCTTATGGGTCGACAAGCTTCTAGAGGAAGAGCAGCTAAGGACAATGGGCCAGAAGAGCAAATTAGAGTCCAAAGGCTTCTCAACAACACAAGGAACATCAGAGACTTGGGCTTTAGTGGCAAGAGAGGTCAGGGCCCAAAGATATTTAACCCTACTCCAAGTCGAAGACTAGGAGCAAAAGCGTGCATGCCACAAGGGACCACCTTCCATTTCTTGGCCGTGAGGTGAGTTAAAATAAGTTTACATTCGAATATATGCCTCTTTCTGTTTTGCAGGGTAGGATCTAGTTGCTTTACATTTTGAGTCAAGAACATTTTAGGAATAGGTCCTTTTTGGTTATACACTTTTGTATCTTTTCCTTTTGTGCACTTTTGTAAACTTTCCTTTTCTTATTTGAGTCGACCCTAGAAGGTCAAGCTGTCGAGCATATTAATAAGGCTCCTTCCAGCATTGTAGTTCGACAACCTTTTTGATTATTAATAAAGTAGAACTTTTTCCCTACGAGCTTTCTCTCAAGAGAGACTTGTGCGCTTAGAACCTAGTTGAGACCAGCCCTCCTAGCTCTAAGTTTGTGATTTATCACGAGGTTCATCACCCCTCGTGTGGTTCACTTCACCCCTCCATTGTTTACCAACCAGAAAACCCCTATCCAGAAGCCTAAGGTCGAGTTTCTCACCTAATCTTCTACAAACAGCCCACGCGCATCCAAGCCTTGAATCGAGGCTTGTATCACCTAGTGTAGTTCTGAGAAGAGTTGATAGTGTCCTGTTGACAACTTCAGTTTGGCCATCGGTTTGAGGATGGCAAGTGGTTGAGAAGAGTAGCTTCGTGCCTAGCTTTCTCCAAAGGGTCCTCCACAAATGGCTGAGGAACTTGGTGTCCCTATCTGATACGATGGTCCTTGGTACTCCATGAAGCCGTACTATCTCCCTGAAGAACAGCTCAGCTGTTTGTGTGGCATCATTGACATTGGCACATGGGATGAAGTGTGCCATCTTGGAGAATCTGTCCACCACTACAAAGATTGCATCTTTGTGGTTGATCTTGGGCAGACCTAGAACAAAATCCATTGAGATGTCCACACATGGATGTGTTGGTATGGGCAGTGGGAGATACAACCCGTGAGGTTGCACTCGGGACTTTGCCTTCTTGCAAGTGATGCATCTTGCACAATGTGCTTCTACTGTCCTCTTGATGTGTGGCCAGTAGAAGTACTCCTTGACCACTGCTAGAGTCTTGTCGACACCAAAGTGGCCCATGAGTCCTCCTCCATGAGCTTCTCGGATGATAAGCTCCCTTAGTGATCCTTGTGGTATGCACAGCCTTCTTTCTTGGAACAAGAATCCCTCATGGATGTAGAATTTGCCATGACTCCCTGTGCTACACTCCTTGTAGCTCTCAGCAAGGTCAGGATCATCCTTGTATAGATCCTTGATGTGCTCGAATCCTAGGACCACATTGTCTTTGCCCTTCTTGTACTTGATGATGTACGGGAAGGTCTCTATGAACTCCATCCACCTGGCATGTCTCCTCTTGAGATTGGTTTGCCCTCCGAGGTGTTTGAGAGTCTCGTGATCAGTGTGGATCACAAAATCCTTGGACAGCAAGTAATGCTGCCAAGTCTCCAATGCTCGGACAAGGGCATAGAGCTCCTTGTCATAAGTGGGGTAGTTCAGTGAGGCACCACCTAGCTTCTCACTGAAGTATGCCACTGGTCTCCCTCCTTGGGTTCGCACTGCTCCTATGCCTATCCCAGAGGCATCACACTCCACTTCAAACGTCTTGTTGAAGTCGGGAAGGACTAACACTGGTGCGTGTGTAAGGCTGTCCTTCAAGGCCTTGAATGCCTTCTCCTGAGCTTCTCCCCAGCTAAATCCCACGTTCTTCTTCACTACTGCCATCAGTGGTGAGGCAATACTGCTGAAGTTGGGCACGAATCTCCTATAGAAGCTGGCCAGTCCGTGGAAGCTCCTTACTTGGCTGATGTTTCCTGGTGTTGGCCATTCTTGTATGGCTCGAATCTTCTCCTCATCAACCTGTAGGCCCTGTGAACTCACAACAAAACCTAAAAGACAAGCTTATCAGTACAAAAGGTGCACTTCTTGAGATTGGCATAAAGCTCTTCTTGTCAAGGGTTTTAAGTACCATCTCAAGATGTGTGAGGTGTTCCCGTAGGCACTTACTATAAACCAAAATGTCATCAAAGTAAACTACTACGAACTTACTGATGTACGCCCTAAGAACTTGGTTCATAAGGCGCATGAAGGTGCTTGGAGCTTGTCGACCCATAAGCTGAATTTGTGGAAGAGTGCCCTTGATCTGCTTCTTGTCATTGCTCCTTGAGGCACCACTGGTATAGAGACTTCCTCTAAGTGCATGTCCTGGAGCTGGTAGCTCATTTGGTCCGAGTCCTCTTGTGTAGAAGTGGAAGTGCGCGTGTACTCGGATCCTGCTGGATTGTGCGCGGCGGAATGACTTCAGGACCGGCCAAGTTGATCATGTTACCGGCAGTGTCATTCACGTCCCCACCAAGTGTGCCGGAAGCTTGGGCTCTCAATGTTGAGACTGGTCGTCCGGCGGACGGCAGGCGCGAGATGGTCCTCCTCGGGCAAGCTTCCTGGTCGGCCAGTATGGTCTCCTGGCTGGATGTACGACCTGATGTCCTCATCAACCAGCCATACGGTCACCACCAAAGACCAAGAATGCCTCCAAGGCATCAAGAATATGGAGAGGAATATTCGTATAACTGGGTAACTCATCAAGATGTTAAGCTAACCCCTCCGAGTTTTACAGAAAAAGTAGACCCCGAGGCCTATCTATATTGGGAGCGAAGGATGGATCATATCTTTGATCCTACAATCAACCAGGATCTAGAAAAATTTCCATGGCAGTAGCACAACTCACCGACAATGCTCTCATATGGTGGGATCGAGAAGTCTCTGACCGGAGGAAGAAGAGGTTAAGACCCGTAGACTCATGGGTCGACATGAAGGACCCCATGAGACAAAAATTTGTTCCTCCCTATTTCCATTGAGATTTGCAACGACGTTTTCGTATTCTTAAGCAGGACACAAGGTCAGTATAGGAGTATTATGAAACGTTCGAAACGCTAAAAAACATGCTGGAACTCAATGATGATGAAGAGGCATTGATGGCTCAATTCTTGGATGGTTTGTAAGAGAGGATCAGCTGGAAGGTAGAAAGTCAAATCTACAACGATTTCAAGGACCTTTTTCACCTCTCTATCCAGGCTGAACATCACATCAAATGCAAGAGCAGAGCCAAGACTTACGCAATAGGCCTAAGGCACCTTGGACACCAAACAATGACAGCAAGTCAATGGACAAAAGCAAGGGCCTTAAGATCGAGTCACGACTCAAGAGCAAGGCCCCTGAATAAAATCGTGACCAACGAGAGCCAAGTAAGTCCTTAAATCCTCGAAGATCATATGACATCACTTGTTTCAAGTATGGGGGTCGCACCCACATCTCAAAAGAGTGCCCAAACAACCGAGTCATGTTGATCACGGAGGCTTTAGAGTACGAGTCTCACGATGAAGATGAGTTGGAACCATAAGGGGAATATGGTGATATAGAATATCCAGATGTGGGAGAAGTGTTGGTGACACGGCGCATCCTAAGTGAAATGGTCGACCCATTCAAGACCATTCAAAGGGAGAACAACTTCCACAGCCGATGCATCATCAAATGAAAAGTATGTAACCTCATCATAGATGGTGGTTCTTGTATTAACGTAGCTAGTGTATATATGGTTGATAAGCTAGGTCTCGAGAAGACTAAGCATCCCCGGCCATACCGGCTAAAATGGCTAGATGACAAGGTCGGGCTCAAGATCTATGAACAAGTGACGGTGCAATTCATTATGGGCCGTTACCAAGACCAAGTCATCTATGATGTGGTACCGATGCAAGCCAGCCACCTTCTTCTAGGAAGGCCATGGCAGTTTGATCGGAAAATAAAGCATGATGGTCGGACCAACTTGTACACATTTGTACACGACAAAAAAAAGATTCGCCTAGCCCCCCTCACTCCTGTCCAGGTACATGAACTCCAGTTACAAATGAGTAAGGAGAAAAATTTAATTAAATCAAACTTTCTCATCCAACCAAGTCATGTCCGAGGAGGTTTAGCCTCTAAGAAATTGATGCTTCTAATGGTCTTTAAGGAGATTTCGAGTGCAAGAAAAGAAAAGATAGAAGTACCTCCTGAAGTGGCAGTCCTACTTAACCGATTCCAGGATGTGGTTCCTGAGGAAATACCAGTAGGCCTGCCTACATTACGCGGCATTGAGCATCAAATTGATCTCGTACCCGGAGCAGCCTTATCCAAGGCCATCGTACCGGATGAGTCCTGAAGAGTCAAAAGAGCTTGAGAGACAAGTTAAGAAGCTCCTTGAAAAAGGGTATGTACGAGAGAGTCTCAACCCATATGTTGTGCCAATGATATTGGTTCCAAATAAGGATGGGACTTGGCGCATGTGTATGGATTGTCGGGCCATCAACAACATCACGGTCAAGTACCGGCACCCCATACCCCGGTTGGACGACATACTGGATGAGATGAGTGGAGCCACGATCTTCTTAAAGATAGAGCTCAAGAGTGGGTACCACCAGGTCAGATGAAGGAAGACGATGAATTGAAAACTGCATTCAAGACAAAGCAAGGGCCGTATGAATGGACAGTCATGCCATTTGGTTTAACCAATGCCCTGAGCATCTTCATGTACTTTATGAACCAAGTTCTTACGACGTACATAAGTAAGTTTGTTGTTGTGTATTTTGATGACATTCTAGTTTACAGTAAGTGTCTCAAAGACCATATTTCACATATTGAGATGGTGGTAAAGACCCTTCGACAAGAAGAGCTCTATGCCAATCTCAAGAAGTGCAACTTTTGTACTGATAAACTTGTTTTCCTAGGTTTTGTTGTGAGTTCACAAGACCTACAGGTTGATTAGGAGAAGATTCGAGACATACAGGAATGGCCAACACCCAGCAACATCAATCAAGTAAGGAGCTTTCACGGGCTTGCCAACTTCAACTAGCGATTCGTGCCTAACTTCAACCAGCGATTCGTGTCCAACTTCAGCAGCATTACCTCACCCTTGACGGAAGTTGTGAATAAGAATGTGGGGTTCAACTGGGGAGAAACCCAAGAAAAGGCATTCCAAGACTTGAAGGACAGCCTTACCCACGCCTCGGTGTTACTTCTGCCCGATTTCAACAGGACTTTTGAAGTAGAGTGATCGCCTTAGGTATTGGCATAGGCGCGGTCTTAACAAAATAAGGTCGGCTAGTTGTCTACTTTAGTGAGAAGCTAGGTGGGTCCTCTCTAAAATACCCCACCTACGACAAGGATCTCTATGCCCTAGTTTGGGCATTGGAGACTTGGTAACACTATTTGTTGTCCAAGGAATTTGTGATCCACACTGATCATGAGACCCTCATGCACCTCAGAGGGCATACCAACCTCAAAAGGAGGCATGCTAGGTGGATGAAATACATCGAGACCTTCCCCTAAATCATCAAGTATAAAAAGAGAAAGTACAATGTAGTAGCTGATGCACTATCAAGGAGATATGTCTTGATATCAACTATGAAAGCAAAGATCTTAGGATTTGAGCACATCAAGGATCTTTACAAGGATGATCCCGATTTTGGTGAGAGTTACAAAAAAAGTGGCACAGGGAGTCATGGCAAGTTCTATCTTCATGATGGATTTTTGCTCCAAAAAAGGAGGTTGTGCATACCTCAAGGATCTCTATGGGAGCTTATCACCCGAGAAATCTCATGGTTGAAGTCTTGTGGGACACTTTGACGTTGACAAAACCCTTGTTGTAGTCAAGGAGCACTTCTATAGGCCACACATCAAGAGGAACGTAGAAGCCCACTGTGCAAGGTGTGTTACTCGCAAAAATGCCAAGTCCCGAGTACACCTTCATAGGTTTTATCTCCCCCTACCCATACCCACGCATCCATGGATAGATATTTCAATGGACTTTGTTCTAGGCCTACCCAAGATCAACCACAAGGATGTCATCTTTGTAGTGGTAGATCGCTTCTCCAAGATGGCTCACTTCATACCTTGTGCAAACGTCAATGCTGCCACACAAACAGCATAGTTATTCTTCAAGGAAATAGTGCGCCTTCATAGAGTGCCAAGTACCATTGTGTTAGATCGAGACATCAAGTTCCTGAGTCACTTCTGCAGAATACTTTGGAGGAAACTAGGCACAAAGCTTTTGTTCTCCACCATGTGCCACCCTCAGACCGATGACCAAACTGAGGTGGTCAACCAAACTTTGTCTACTCTTTTCAAGACAACACTTGGGAAGAACCTCAAGACATGGATGGAGTACCGACCATTCATAGAGTTTGCCTACAACATAGTCGTGCATTCAGCCACCAAGAAGACACCTTTTGAGGTTGTCTATGGCTTCAATCTTCAAACACCCTTGGAACAAACTCCACTGCCACCAGTTGCGATGACCAAGCTGAACGGAAAATATAAAGCGGAATTCATCAAAAAAACTACACTAGAAGGTCATGGAGAACTTAGAGAAGAGGACCAGACAGTACGTGACTCATGCCAACAAAGGACGGAAGGAGATGATCTTCCAACCATGCGATTGGGTGTGGCTACACTTACGACATGAGAGGTTCCCCCACTTAAAGAGTTCCAAGCTAGCCTCCAGAGGAGATGGACCATTCAGGATTCTCAAAATAATCAACAACAAAGCCTACCGACTCGAGCTCCCAGGTGAGTTTAATGTGTCTAACACCTTCAATTTAACTGATTTAGCTCCCTTCCTTGCAGATGATCTAGTTTTGAGGAAAAAACCTATTGAAAAGGGAGGGGATGATGATGGCACCAAATCGAGTGGCCGGCCCAGAAGGCCAAATGGCCGACCATAAGGCCAAATGGCCGACCATAAGGCCTGTCTGAGACAGCCAGCCCGGTAGGTGACTTGGTCGGGCTGAGCAACACCACCGACCCGATGAGCGATTTGGCCAGGCTGAACAACACCGCCGACCCGATTGACCAAATGGCCGACACAACAAGTGGCAAGGCGGCCAACACCGTCGGCTTGACTGGCGACATGGCTTGCTCGATTGACATTCCCTTCAGCTCGATTGGCAACTCGGCCGGCTCGACCCATGGCACAGCCAGATAACATGGTAACACGGACAGCACGAGCACCACTCTAGAAGACTCCGACTAGATAGCCAGCCAGCTTCATGGCATGGATCTAGAAGAGAGTTCTGCCCCAATGGTGCCACCAGGAGCAATGAAAAAAAACAGAACTCGGGCACTCTACCATAAGTTCATCTTGTTCATGGAAAGACTTCTAGAAGACCAATGCAAATCAACAACGGGCCAAGAGTGCAACAAACAAGTCAAGGGCTTATCACTTCAACAAACTGCTCCAAAAGCTTGGGCTCTCATGAAAAAGGAGGTCAATGTCCAACAATATGTCAACCTACTCTAACTACAAGACTAGGAGCTAGGCATGTGCATGTCACAAGGTCGGCCACCTTCCATTTCTTGGCCGAGAGATAAGAAGGTAAGTTATTATTATTATATATTGTCTTTTTCTGTTTTATAGGGTAGAATTTAGTAGTTTTCCTTTTGTTGAGTCATGAATAATCAAGTAGTTTGCCTTTTGGTTATTTTCATTTTGTGTAATTTTCTTTTATACACTTTAGTAACTTTTCCATTTTCTTTGAGAGTCGATCCTAAAAGGTCAAGCTGCCGAGCATATTAATAAGGTTTCTTCAGCATTGTACTTTGATAAATTTTTGCCCACATTAATAAAGATACGCATTTTTCCCTAAGAGTCTTTACGCAAAGCTCTTGTTGTTCTATACCTAGTTGAGACCCGTACTCCTAGCTCCAGGATTGTGATTTATCACAAGGCCCCTCATACCTCGTGTGATTCACCTCACCCCACCACCTATCACACACGCCCCAATCCATTCCAAGAAGCCAAGGCCAAGTTTCTCGTCCAAGCTCCTTGCACACGGTCCGAGAGCTTCACGGCCACCTACTCAAGCTTGTATCATAAGGGTCCGCCAATCTTTTATTGCCTTGATATTCTATTCATCAACCTATATTCAATGTTGACTTACTACAAAACCTAAGAATACAAACTTTTTAGTACAAAAGATGCACTTGTTAAGGTTGGCATAAAAGCCATCTTTTCGAAGTGTATTTATCACTTGTGCTAGTGATCAACCTGTTTGGCCAAACTCCTAATGTAAATTAAAATGTCATCAAATAAATAACAAAAAATTTACTTATGAAATACCTTAGAACCTGGTTCATGATTTGCATGAAAATGCTTGGGACATTGGTTAGGACGAAGGACATGACTAACCATTCATAAATACATCGTTTGGTTTGGAAGACAGTCTTCCACAGTCTCACTGTCTCATTCTTATTTGGTAATAGCCACTTCTGAGATCTATCTTGGAGAAGATAATGACTCCATTCAACTCGTCTAGCATGTTATCTAGTAGAGGAATAGAGTGATGGTACTTAATAGTGACGTTGTTGATGGCTAGTCTACACACATCTTCCAAATGTCATCTTTCTTTGGAACCAGTAGAACATGCATAGTACAAGGACCGAAACTCTCATGGATAATACTTGTTTCTCCAATTCCTTAGATTCTTGAGATTTCATGTGATAGACGGGCATGTTTGGGAGGGCTGTTCTGGGCACAAGTTTTATTTGGTGCTCTATGCCTTTAATAGGGGAAAACTAGTTGGTATTTTCCTCTTTAAATATATCATTTTACTTCTCCAACACGATATTGATCTCAACTAGCAGTTCCTCTTCCTTGAACTTACACTTAGACACTTGTTGTACAATATTAGCAGAATTGTGTCTTTTGCACTTATGGATTGTGGCACAATCAAACTTTCAAGGTCGTCCAAACAGTAGGTGCCCATATTGCATATGCGCTACATTAAAAAGTATCTTGTCTTGGTACTTTCCCACACTAAAGGGCACACTCACTTGTTTGGTAACCTTTAGCTCATGGTGTCATTAAGCCATTGTAATTTCCATGGTCTCGAGTACTTGATCTTCTCAGGCCCTAATTTTTCCACCATGTACTTGCTACAAATATTAGCACAACATCCTCCATCAATAGCAAGATTAAATACATTATCCTTGATGGTGCATAAGGTATGTAACAGATTCTCTCTTTGTACCTTCTCTTCGGATTGTAATAGAACACTGAATACCCTCTTGGTCACTATGATTTCTCCTCTGTCAGGGTACTCCATATCATCTTTTAAGCCATTTTGCTCCTCCTCTTGCTCGTCTTGTGACTCATAGTCACCATTCGAAGTGAAAATCATCACTCATTGGTTTAGGCAGTCTCATGCCGTGTGTCCTCTGCTATGGCACTTAAAACATGTGACATCATGAATCCTAGATTGATTAAAAATAGGTTACTTACCTTGTTTTATCCTGGGTATCTTACAGGGCTCGGCTTTCTTGCTTTTGATCATCGACTCAACTTCTATGAACTTGCCCTTGTCTACGGGTTGGTCGTTGCTCAAGGTCTATTGCTGGTTGGTCTTTGGCCGGCTGGTCATGGTTGTCTTGCATTTGATTTGTTTTTTAACATGCAACTCCAAGTGCAACAACTCATGTAAGTTGTTGTACCTAGCTTTCTCCTTTTCGAGAAATACGCTTTTGAACGCCATTAATGAATTGTGCCATCAAGACTTTTTTAGACTCCTCTAGATCAAAGGAGATCATAGGCTTCTAAAATTCCTCAAAGTATTCATCTACTTTCTGGAAACCCTGCACCAACTTTTTAAATCTTTTTTGTAAGTCACTTTGATATGTTCCGAGACATACCTTAATCTACGAAGACTCTTCATGTCTACACAATTGTTCACGAAGCCATATCTTTGCCTCCTCCTTTCGGCTACTATCCTATCCCACTAATCTAAGACACTCGTAGTGAGTTGGCAGCTGCTACGACAATTTTTTTGTAGTCGTTATAGTTGTAGCACTCAAAAATGTATTCTATATGCCTCTTCCTATCCATTTAGGCCCCCAGGTCCGATTTTCTTGTAAAACTATCAAGTGTTAGTTTAACAAGTTATCTTATGGTGGTTCGTAGTCTCTAATTTTATACCCATATATTGGTTCATACCTCTTAGGGTGTTGAAGTTGTTGTGGTGTTATGTGCTCATGGTACAAGTATTTTCTGAAAAGGAAAACTCTCATCTTCACCTACTAGCCAGAGGTCATTTTGACCTTGTTGTGTCCTCTCGGGTGCCCATGGGTATGGCTGCTTTAGCCGTTCAAGTCGATCTCCAAAGTTTCTCATTTCTTTACTCATGGCAATGAGTATTGGAAGTACGATATCTTGAGATATTTGGTTTTCTTCACCCACTGGATTTGCTACAAAATTTCAAGTTAGTGTCTTTCTCAGCAAGGTGTTAACATATACGGAAAGTTAGAAATATGCAAAAATTAAATCTACTATTTTTGAATTTTCTTGTATTTTTAATTAATATAATTATAATAATGTGATAAAGATACGATAAATGGCAATCTAAATAGTATGGTAATGCTTTTTTCACAAAGTAAATAACAAAAGGCAATATGAAGAAAAAAAAGACAATTTGTAGTTTTGAAGTTTTCCTTTTTTATTTATTGCGATTTTATTCCTCTTTTTACTACTACCTTTTTATTTTTGCGATGTTAGGATGAGAACGTAATGATGATTATGATGACGATGAATGATTAAAGGACGAGATCTACAACTACAATAAGATGCAAAAAAAATTTTTGTCTTAACGCGGCTAAACTATTGCAGTACTATTGCAGTACTATTGCAGTACTATTGCAGTACTACCTAGGGAACCGAAAGAAAAAAAAAGAAAGATACATGGTTGTAGGAGCTTTTTAGTCTGATACAAGATGATATATGACACTATAAATTCTTAAAAATGATAAGGTTTGGCCATGACACCAGCTGGTGGTTATTATCTCTCGGTATGACCATTTGGATATGTATAACGATTTGGCATTCGCTATCTCGTGGAATCAATGCAGGAACAATGATGACAAATTGAAGTGAACCACAAAGTGAATGAAAATTTTTTGATACAACACGAGAGGTTCAATTCTTTGAAACAACTGTGCACATAAAGAAAAGAACCATAGTGTTTTCTTGTAGAAAAAAATTCGATCTCTTTAATGATATCAAAAAAAGATTGGTTTATTACAAAGATACAAGAAAATTTTATATAATATTTCTTTATCTTAGATCTACTGTTATAAATAAATAAATAAAATGCAACAAACAAACACATACACATAAAAAGAGTGGCCGGAAGGACATCTAGGCCGGTTGTTAGGATTTTAGGATCTTTTTTTATTGCCTTTGGTGTTGGTTTTGGATTGATTAAAATAAACACACAAGATTTGATAACCGAGTTCCCACTTAAGGTACCTCTCGGGTAGGATCTGTCTCCTACAAACTTCACTATAAATCTGATAAACCCTTACAATGACGCAATTTTAGAGAAACTGGACTTAGAAAGAAAAATACAATAACCTTGATTTTTCTCTCTCTCTCCCCTCTCTTTCTCTCTCTAGGCGTCTCTCTCTCTAAGAAAACTCTCCCGGCCGTTTTTCCCTTTTGTGCTGGATCCCTCTACTTGGCGACCATAAGAGAGGTTTTATACTTTTAAAATTCTAGGGCATCTGTTCAAACTGGGCCCTTTTGGGCCAACACAAAATATGAGACAGGCTAATTATCACAATTCTCCACTTTATCTTATTTTGTTTTTAGGCCTTTAATTTCCTTACCTAGCCCAGTTTAATCTTCCTCTTTTTGCTTTTGTTTGTGCGGCCACTCCTACCCTCAATTTTTCCTTTTTCCCTGATTTTGTTGCTTTTTCTCTCTCTCCCAAAAAACTTTCCCATTTTTGGTTATCCCTGCGCCACCATGGAAGAGCTTCGAAGCTTTCTTCCCCTCGAGAGCTTCCTCCCAAGAGCTTCTTCTCCCGATTCTTCCTGTTTGCGACTCTTTCTCCTCCTTTTCCCCGAAGCTTTCCTCACCCCGAAACCTTCTCACACGGGTCCTCCTTTCGCCGCCATTGAAGCTCTAGTCGAAGCTTCTATCGAAGCTTCCTTCCACGCGGAAGCTTCCTCTCGCGTGTGCCTTCTCTCTGCCACAAGCTTCCCCTGCCGGTGGCTTTCTTCTCCGGCTCTTCCTCTCCCTCCGGCCGAACCCTGCTCCCGCAGATCCTCTCTTTTACACGCCGCCATTGAAGCTTCTTCGAAGCTTCGTTCTGCGTGGATCTAGCCATGGATCTGAGATCTGGGATCTCGGATCTATTTTTCGGGAGAAACGCAGCATTCCAGCCGTCATCATGCACCGGCGATGCTCCGGCGAGTGCAAGTCACGCGCCACCGCGCGTGGATGTCACGCGCCACCGCGCATGGATGTCACGCGCCACCGCGCGTATCCTCACGCACCACTGCGTGCATCCTCACTCGCCACCGCGCGCGTCCTCACGCGCCACCGCGTGTGTCCTCACGTGCTACCGCGCGTGTCCTCACGCGCCACCGCGCATGTCCTCACGCGCCATCGGGCACGCTGCCGCCCCCTGGAACGAACCCTTACCTGTTTCTCTTTCTGTTTCAGGTTGTTGTCTAGAGCTGCTCTATTCCTAGCTGAGCTCCATCTTGAGAGACACTTACTGCTACAATTCCTCTCGCATGCATTTTCCAGGTAACATTTGATCTTCACTCATCCCTCACTGCTTAAATAATTTATCCGAAACTAACCTGTTTCCTTTTGTCTCTGCGAGAACGAGACACTGTAGTGATGTAACCTGGAAGACCCTCTTCTTCTCTATAGGCTCTTGAGAAGTTCACAGCAGAGCTGCGAATTCAAATCAGGTATGTCCTTGGTAGCTAGGATTTCTGGAACTTTGCTTAGCTGAATCATAGGTAGAATCACACCGCCTTTAGCAAAAACACTGTAGAACCTGTCAGTTCCTAATATCTGCAAAGCTTTATACAGAAACCTTACCTTAGTTTCCATGCTCAAACTCCTTTTTCCACTCCTGAATTTCTGTAATCCTTGTGAAAAACTTTCCCTGTGAGTTTTAGCATCAACATCTACCATATTTTGTCCTGCTACAATTTCTCTGGAGATTTCATCAGAAAAGTCTCCACCTTGAATGGTTGAACCTACCTTAAAACCATTCGGTGTAGGTCCTTGAATTAGATTTTCACTGAAAGTCACTTTCTTTGACTGTCTATCCACTAATTCGACCTTGCTTGTAGCTATCTCCTTACTCAGCTTCTTCGTTCCTAACCTGATCCCTGCCTTGCACACTCTACCTTGAAGATAATACAACCCGTTGTTGAGTTTCCCAGATATTACCTTCTTGTCGTCTTTATAAAACTACAGTCCCAAATCATCTCCTTGATAACAACAACCTGCCTTTTCCAACAACCCAAATGAAATCAAATTCCTATTTACCTCTGGCATGTATTTCACATCCTTGAGTATCACCATAGAACCATCTGAGTTCTGAATTCTAATACTCCCTGTTCCTTTGATGCTGTTATGAGTATTATTTGCCATCAGAACTTTACCTCCATTGATTTCTTTGAAATCAAACAAAACATCTTTGTTCTGTGTGATGTGGTAGGAACTCCCTGAATCCATTACCCATTCCCTTGTGTCTTCAGTACTGGCTGTTAAGACCACTAGCTGAATAGGTTCTACTACGTTAGCAGATTCTGCACGTTTCTTTCTCTGAGGACAATCTCTTTTCCAATGCCCTTCATCCCCACAAATGAAACATCCTTTGTTGTTATCAGATTGTTGCTTTGACTTGCCTCTGCTCTTCGATCGGCCTCCCCATGTGTTGTCATTATCGAACCGGTTGTTCGACCTACCCCTTGATTCCACATACAAACCTACATCCTGAGAATTTTTTACCTTTCCACTTTCGATTAGCTCCCTTTCCTTAGACTTAGCTGCTGCTGTGACCTCGTTCAACTTTAAAGTATCTCTCCCATACTTTAGAGTTTCCTTGAGTTGATCATACCTGTTAAACAAAGAACTTAGAAGTAGAATTGCTTGTACCTCTTCTGAAATTTCAACTCCTATGTTGTTGAGATCTGCCACCAGCCTTAGAAAGTCATCTACATTGGTATCAATGTCTTTGGAGTCATCCATCTTGAAAGTGTAGAACCTCAACTGTAGGTAGATCCGATTTGGCAGAGATGTCTCCATGTATAACTTGTTTAGGGTAGACCACATGGCTACCGCTGTCTCACACTTAGAGATTTTCCTGAGCACCTGATTCCCCACGTTCAAAACAATCAGATCCTTAGCATTTTCTGATTTTTCAAACTTTACCGGATCAATCTGTGAGCTGCCTTCTATGCTTCCTTTTGCCTCTTCACCAGATTTACCTTTTGTGACAACTGGATCCTTGAGTAGCTTTTCATCTGTTAGAATATCTTTCAACCCTAAAACCCCAAAGTGAGCCATCATTCTCACTTTCCACAGGGAAAAATCTCCTGACCCATCAAACCTATCAACCTCAATCCTTGAACTCATCATTATGTCTTCAAATCTGTTGTGCTTCTGAATTTCCCAGCAACTCCAAAATCCCTGTTTCCCAACACACCCTTTGCAATAAACCTGGAAGCTCTAATACCACTTGTTAGGATTTTAGGATCTTTTCTTATTGCCTTTGGTGTTGGTTTTGGATTGCTTAAAATAAAGACACAAGATTTGATTACCGAGTTCCCACTTAAGGTACCTCTCGGATAGGATCTGTCTCCTACAAACTTCACTATAAATCTGATAAACCCTTACAATGAAACAATTTTAGAGAAACTGGACTTAGAAAGAAAAATACAATAACCTTGATTTTTCTCTCTCTCTCCCCCTCTCTTTCTCTCTCTAGGCATCTCTCTCTCTCTAGGAAAACTCTCCCGGCCGTTTTTCCCTTTTGTGATGGATCCCTCTACTTGGCGACAATAAGAGAGGTTTTATACTCTGAAAATTCTAGGGCATATGTTCAAACTGGGCCCTTTTGGATCAACATAAAATATGAGGCAGGCTAATTATCACACCGGTGGTGGCGCTTGTCCGGTAGGGTTCTGATAATGCTACTTCATCATGGCCCAAGGGTTTTGAGATAGTTGTAACGTCTAGATTGAATATTTTTCAATTGCTTGTTTCTTGACTGTATCACCATCTCCTCTTTTTACTGTTGACAATTGGATTTGTCATTAGTCAGTACTATGGTCTTCAATAGTGTTCCATAAGTACGATACTCAAACACCGTTCAATCGATGGTCGACTGGGCTTTTCCATCGCTCAATGGCTCATTAGTACGAGATATGGGGACCACTTGATCGATTCTCAACTCGACCAGCCTCGACTAGCCTCTCGACCAACCTCCATCAGTTATCAACGAATTCTTCACCAGCTATGATTGGTCTTGACTTGCGACCATTTCATCAGTCCAATGGGTATAGGTAATACCGACCTTAGACATAAACGAGAGAGGTATGTGCTTGGCACCTTAGTTTCTGTTGTATATTTTCTTTATTTTTGAGAGTCAATTTAAAAACTGTATACACTAGAAAATTACAAAATTACGGGTTGGTGTTCCACTGTTACGTTATTAAACTATCATTCAATCGATGGTCGATCGATCTATTTAATTCGTCAACGGCTGATTGTACGAGGCATGGGGATCACTCGGTCGATTCTCACCTCGGCTAGTCTCTTGACCAGCCTCTACCAATTATCAACGAACTCCTGAACAGTTTCAACTGGTCTTGACTCGTAACTATTCCATCAGTCTAAAAATATCAGCAGTGTTGGCAATCTTAAACATAAACGAGAGAGGTGTGTAGCCTTAGTTTTTTGTTGTATATTTTCTTTTTTCGTGAGTGTCTATTTAAAAAGATTTAAACATTAGAAAAGTCAGAAAATATTATTGTACATGAGCTAAACAATAAATATTATAAATTCACATGTTGTACCCCATTTTTTTATTTTGGTTGGGGCCTTCAAATGCATGGGCCGGTTCTCGGTATCGGTCAAGATTCTTTTTTGCTACAGCCATTTTAATGGTATATTCTTTAGAGTTAATAACTGATATAGATTAAAACTTTTGAAAAATTAGAGAAATAATCACAATATTCAAAAAATTTGAATCACTATAGTGTGGGATCTGCAAATTACGGAAACACTACTTGGTGACCACCAACTTACTTCGATAATATTTGACTCAAACTAAGGAGGAATGAATTGCATGTATAAATTCTCATTTCAATTAAAAAATGAAAAAAAAGTTAACAAATTTTACCATTTCGGAATCTTTCATATCTTTTTTTCACTGTGATTTTTTACTATTCAAATGAATAGTGCAAACGGTTGTGAAAAATGAGTTTTTATCCTGCACAATCAGTGGTTACAAAGTTCAAAGGTTCGAGATTCACAGAAGAATTACGTCTGTTGAATATTAGGTTGAAATCGGAACATATATCGTATTAACTGCGTTTAGGTACCGAAAAGAAGAATATTACCGGAAAATTTCGTCGACAACGGAACCATAGGTGCGAAATTTCGAAAATTGCCGGGCAAAAAAATGAAAATGAAACTGTTTCGGAAATTGAATGAGAGAAAAAAACGGAAGAAAAAGCTTTGAAACCCATCTCTGTAAAATTATTTAGTTTTCCATTTCTCATCATTAAAGCAAGCGAAATGAAACTAACACATTTCTGCAAATTTTATTTTGGCTATAATCACTACACATTTAGGTAAATAGAGGTAGTATTGGATTAATAATATGTATACAATGCACATAACATTATTTGGCTATTTGGCTAATTTTGACATAAATTTGGTTTATGAGGTGCGAATATTTTTAATTTTTTACTTTTCTATTAACCTAATGCTTATTAATTTTTTACTCTTATATTAACCTAATCCTTATATTAATTTTTGAGTTAATAAGTTAGATAGACCAAATTTTTGAAAAATTAGCCAATAAATGATCAAAACTTTCAAAAAACTAATTTCACTGTAGCGCACGCAGGGAGAATTACCGAAAAACTCCTCGATAGAATGCCACCTCATGGAGACATAAGCTGACACCAAAAGTGAAAATCTAATAGAAATAGGGCATTGTTTATAGTAGGCAAAATCTGAGAAGATATCGCTGACAAAAGCATTT